>VXAZ01008128.1:0-237224 GCA_013399875.1 Gymnorhina tibicen | reverse complement strand
CCGCGCCCGTGCTGAGCGCCGCGCGACAGGGGGCGCCCTCGCCGCGCTGCGCGGGCCCGACGCACGCGCCTCCCGCCGCCGCGCGCTCATTGGCTGGGGCGTGCCGGAGGGGGCGGGGCCAGGACGGGGGTTTAAAGGGGCAGACGCGGGTCCGGGGGACAGCCGGGGTCGCACGTGGCGGGAGGGGACAGCGGCAGGAGCTGCAGAGGGACAGTGCAGCAAGCCCTGCCCACCGGCACAGAGCCTCCAAGTGTCATGGCAACAGCGTTTAGCATTTAGAAACCCAGACGCGATGCCCACTCCTAACGCTTCTGGCCTCAGGGCGGAGAAGGGAAGCAGAGGGAACCTGTAGTCCCGGGGCACCACAAACGCCGGGGCTGCCTGAGCTGCAGGGCTGGCTCCTCGTTTCAGGTTCACGGCGCTTTAAATAATAATAAAAGTGACTGCAGTAATCACATGTGTCGCTGCGTTTTAGCATTTGACCAAAGTTCACCTATTGAAACTGTGAACTTTCTATTGTGATTTTTCATTTGTGAAAAACAAAGTGGAACTTCAGAGTTAGACCAAAATATCGTATTATCCTGCATATAGCTCTGTCACATATTCACTAAAACTTACTTAATTTCTCTTTTTAGAATGGTGGAAAACAAGCATTTTCAATTTGTCTTTATCCAGAGCTCGATGTAAAAGCAATTGGCAAATCCCACAGAGAAGGGGAGGGTTGTATTTGAAAAAGCAATCTCTGCTTACAGTGCTCATCCTACGTGTATCATTACATGCTTACAAGGTGACAGATTTGATTTCTTTTTTAATACAACTTTTGAAGGTAACAGGATACTGTATATGAAGTGTTACTGTACCATTTCTGTCCCACAAAGGCAGAGACTGGGCCTAGCATTTTTTTAGCAGGAGAACTGAAGTAGATGGCTAAAAACTGGCCAAAACTCACTGTAGCTACATTCACACTTGTATCTACGCCGATGAATTTATTTCAGCTTGACTTGATTAAAAGAGTTTTAATTGGTAATACTCAAGGAAGAAAACCAGAAAAGTCTACCAAAATTTAAAAGAATCACACTAAATTTAATAGAATCTTGTAAATGACCTTTATTTATGGAAAACAACTAATATTTAAAGGACAAAAAAGTGTATATATATATATATATATAAAAATTAAAATAAACCACTGCAGCCAGTTTCTGCCTTCATGGAATGCAGATACCCTTTTTTCCCCTATAACAAGCTACTGACATTTAATTCCCTTCCATTAACATTAGAATTCTGTTTCAAAATATCAGTAATTCATAACTTGAAATAAGAAGAAAAATCTACAAAGAAATACGAAACTGTTTAGCAGCATGGAGGTAAGAACTCCCAGTATACCTGATGTCACATCGCCTCCTCCCAACACAGCCTGGAAGAGCTCCCTGATCATCTTAAAAACTGTGATGGGGAAATAAAAGTTTTGTCTTCCAGGCTCAAAGCAGGAGGAAAATAGCAAAAGCACGAACACTGAAATCTCAAGATACAATCATCAACCAGCCTGTAAAATATGTCACCAGCATAAGTTAAATTACATATAGCTTTTGTATCTTCATTATATAATATATTTTTTCCTCAAATATTTACCTTGAATTCCACAGTGTTCTACCTGTACTTTCAATTTCTTTATTATTGTCACATTTGCTTTGTGAAACACTATGATTTCATGGAACAGCTGAATAAAAATGATATTGTTGTCTAGATCACAGTCACTAAAGCATAATGCATCCCTGGGTGACTAAACGGACCACTCATTAAATTAATATTTCAGACTGTAATTCACAGAGACTAAAGCATAATTAAGTCTCTCTCTCCCTCTCTCCTCCCCGTTTGTTTTTCCCTTGATTTTGTAATCAAAGTGTGGTAGCAACCTGTTAATGCAAATATCCAGAGCCTTACCTGCTCCATTTCCTGCAGCATTTCAGGCATTGCCAAACCACAGAGGGAATTACCAGCCTAGGAAATCATTGCAGTTCAACTGTGCACTTGTCCCTTTGTCTGCTGTGCCTGCAGAGAGCACATGGACTGAGAGCAGCACTGGCTCTGCTGACCTTTGAAACCAAAACACAAATCCAAGCACTACATCACGTGTGGCTCTGAATCCTGTTAAGCTTTTGGTCTGGTCCCAGTGGTACCATTTAAGCAGCTCAGTATGAGCTTAAATTTTTACCTCATAACAGCCAGCATGAGCAAGCACAGCCATTGTGTGTGTAAGATCCATTCAAAGCACTGGCACTGAGTCTTACACAGTTTGTCTTTTATGGCAAACAGGAGGAGGGCTCTAATTAGGTCAGGCAGGTTGAGAATTCTAAGAGCTCTTCATTTTACATTTCAACTAAGCACAGCCCAGCCCTTGCTACACTACAGCAAGACGAATGATCAGAGAAATAACTTTGTGTTAAATCAAGTTTTCAATTTAAAAAAAAAAATCTTCCACAACATGAAAGTAATGGATTCCTGCAGTGAATACTTAAGCCAGTTGAACTACAAATGACAAGGTTTCAGTTTTTAATACTTCATTGCGTATGTGCATGAAAGTGGCAAAGCCTCCTAGACTGAAGCTGCCAAAAGCCCTCAATTTCCCCTTGACTTCCACCCTTTGCTTCTCTCCCCACTCTGCTCCACATGATTTATCAATGTTTTAAAGCTCAAGTATCACCCTTGCTGTAAGGCTAGCAAAATTATTTGCTGGAGTTTCCCTTTTTTTCTGTCAATATAAGCATGCTCATGGCCAGCTGTATCAAACAAGGATGTAGCAACCCTAAAAGCCCAGTCCTGTTGACACCTGCCATTTTTGGCTTCCCTTGGCCTATTTGTACCTTCTGTCAAAAACTCTTGCTAATTTGACGTAGGACATTGTCAAACACCAAAAATGAGGTTCAGGCAAAAAAAAAAAAAAAAAGAAAAAAAAAAAAAAAAAAGAAAAAAAAAAAGAAAAAAAAAGGAAAAAAAGTACCTTAACTCAGTGTCTCCATTTTTATGTTTTGAGTTTTTGAGTTTGGTGGAACCTTCCATTAACATTCAGACAGATGCCTGTTTCCTCTACACCTTTTTAACTCAATATACGTCTTTCAGACAAGAAAACCTTCATTTTTTTCTCTCCACAAGGAGAGAACTCCAGTATAAAATACTTCTAGCAACTTCTTTATCAAAATGTCTCTCAACACTTCAAGCTGCTAAATTGAGTACCAAGTGCTCTCTTAATTAAAACACCTGAAGCTAATCCTCATCCTCAATCTTCAGAGGATCAAGTAATCCAGCAAATACACAAAGATGACATTAACAGACAACATCTAGTAACTTCTTTCCTTGGACTTAATGGACATTTTTTGTATATAAGTTCCTAGGAATTAGGAAGTCTCTGTAAGTTCACAATGTGTTGGGGTTTTGGGAATTCCTTTCTTTTGTTCTTTTCTTTTCCTCTTGAAGAATTTTTTCCCTCTACTACTAAGGGATAATTGCTGGGTGCTTAAGGGAGACAAAAGGTCTGGCCACAGGGGGGAGGGGCCTAACCTCTTTTACTTGGGTTTTTTTTTCAGGTGGGGGTGGGGATGCCACAAGATTTGAACTGAGAAAAAGGTTTGGGTACAGTGCCTAGGTCTTTTGGTTCTCTCAGCATTCAGAGGGGAGAGAGGCTGCAGTAGGTGTAGGGGGAGCTCATCACCACTGCAGTTCTGCCTTCTGCTACCTTCTTTCTGCCGTGAGTGGGGACTCTGCTTGCTGGAGCAGCCACTGCTCTGGGCCCCTATTTTTTAACACCCTACCTCACTGAAAAGAAGGAGAGGGACCCTTTCACCATCTGCTCTGGTGCCTCACGGGGCCCCGGGACCCAAAGCCCACCTTTTCCTGCTCTGCCGCAAGGCAGCTGCCCTGCCTCTGCCATTTCTTTGCTGCTGCTTTGAGCCTTCGCTACTCTGTAACCCCGCAGCCCCTGCCTGCTGAGACATCCGGGGTTCTGCTGCAGCTCCGGAGTTTGATACATCTCGTCTACCATCCAGGATTTTGTGCTAATCCCTGCTGTTCCAGCCTGCTGCTCCCGAGGGTCCGGCTGGGCAGCGGGATCAGCTGCCCAGGGGGGTTGTGAAGCAAGCTTTTCTTTCGTCCCTCCCGGGATCCCGGGCCGCCATTGCTGCCCGAGCTCGCTCCGGAGCGCCCCCTGCAGCCGCGGGGGAGCCATCGCACCCGCCCTGCTCACCGGGAGCCGCCAGCGCCCCTGCCGGCCGTGAGCGGAACTGCACCGAAGGGGAAAGTGCCTGACAGTCGAGAAGGCTGCACTGGGTTCTGGTTGTTGTTACTGACATAGTTACTGTTGTTTTGTTTGCCCTGCTATATACATATATATATATATATATCTGTATATTAGTAAAGAACTATTATTCCTATTCCTCATATCTTTGCCTGAAACCCCCTTAACTTCAAAATTATAACAATTCAGAGGGAAGGGGGTTACATTTTCCATTCCAAGGGAAGCACCTGCCTTCCATAGTAGACACCTGTCTTTCAAACCAAAACACAATGTCAGCATAAATGGCAATAAATTCTACCAGCTAAGCCTTGGCTACTGCCTCTGCAGCACCTCTGTGCAAGATAGCTGCACATACATAACAAAAACACAGTTCCACCTTTGACTTAAATTCAGTATTTACTTCTGTATTAAGTGAAATAAGAGAATTGCAGGTTGTATGTATTGTACAGTTCAGCTAAACAATTTCCCTAAGACTAGAGAATACATAGTTTTTGAAGCAAGGCTGACACTGGACTTTGTTATGAAGACAAGACAAGAAAAAGGAATATTAGATGAATCCCACTGTAATGTAATTTTGGGTTTTATCCCTGGTTTGCAAAGGAAATGGACAAATCCTTTAATTTAAAATTTTTATTGTGCTAAAATAGTCTCGATTTTAAATGCAGTTAAACAGATTCTTTCCCCCTTGCCACAGTTCTAGTCTGTACAATTCATGTCAGTACAGTGGGTGTCCTCCCACCCAAGTGAGATAAGTTCCATTGTTACTCCCCTGTCACTGTAGCACTGATCAGTTACAACAGCTGGCTACAAAGCTTTTGTGGCAGTTTAAGAGTCCAGTGGACACAGCATTGCTGTTAAGACACTACTCTCAGTCACAGTACACCAATGCAATGTTTAGATAAATGCAGTCAATTTGACTTTGACCTAAAAACGCTCTTTTGAAGATCAACAGCTGCAACACCTAGCCCCAGGATTTAAATTCGCATATAATGAATATAGATCCCATAGAATATCAAAATTAAGTGTACAGTCCCATTTTCTACACTGGTTCTATAATATGTAGGCCACAGAAGTAAAAGGGTCTCTTGGCAGTATTGCACCATTGGTACCTAAAGCAGCTATAAGCAGCAAAATTAATTTAACATAGAATTGTATGCATGAGATAGATGTAAAGAAAAAAATTAAAAATATATAAAAATCAAAAAACTTAAATGAAACCTGATGTCATTTGTAATCTTTTTCTCCAGTGCTTATTCACCTTTTCCAAACTTAAAATGCTCTGTTCAAAACTGAACTAAGCAGCTTCAGCATATCCAAAAAGTGCAACAGTGAACACTTTCCAGAATTCATGTGTGTAATGATGTTACCAGGAGTCAGGAACATGCAGTCACATGTTGCTTCTCAGTAAAACAGTTTTTCTAAAAATACGTAATTTTAGATCATTTCACTAGGGCTCCTACTGATTTGTATTATATACAGCATCCAAGTTCACCTTGAAGAAGCAGTCTGTTGAAGTCTCCTGCAGCACACAATTTTATGGGTGATTTATTTTCTTAATACCAAGAAGACTTCAAATTTTGTTTTTATTACCTGCAATAGAAAAATGTTACTGAGTTTTTCACTATTGCTCCCACCACATGAAGTAATTTCTTGTCTCCTGGGGGGTAGAAGGCCCAACACTGAATCTTACAGGCAAGCCAGGATTTCAGACTCTGGAACAGATGCTCTACTGAAACTCTCTCCCCTAACCTGCTTCTCTTGGTGTGTCCCCATGCTCTCTCCATCTTTTCCTCCACTCCACATTTATCTGCAGATCTTTTGCATCTTCCCTTGACACCTGCAGTGGTGTAAGGTCCTGCCAGGTAGCAGCTAAAGAATCGGGGTGCAAAGGTCTGGCTGAGCCATTTGTACCCTATGACCTGTGCAGGAGGCAGTTCCTGCCACCTCATCAGCTGTAACATGTGAGCTGGTGACAGAAGGAAAATGGCTCTGATGTCTGACCTGGCATGCCACCTGTTCCTGTCAGGTTGTAAGGATCTGGGCTGGAAAGCATAGTAACAAACTGTACACTAGGAGTGCCCCATTGATGCAGCCTCCAACATCTGCTGTGGAACAAGAGATGCCATTCACCTCCCCCAGATGCAGCAGACTATGCAAGACTCTCCTACCTTCTTTGGTTAAGCTTAAGAGGTACAAAGGCTACATCAATATCAAACTTACCTTCTTTTAGAGGTGTTTTTGGAGGAATATTTTCCTTGCTATCATGCTGGAAAGCTTTGGAAGGATCAAAACGCTTAGTGCCCTGTACTGCACACAGCTGATCCTGAAGATGTCTGTTGGTTTGCTTTTCCCTGGCTAGCAATGCACGCAGTTTTGAGACATCCTGGAGAAAGCAATACTTGGAAGTTAGATGAAGAACAGAAGAGCCTGCTTCATCATTTACTGAGGAAGCCATTTTGCCTAATGCTAAACACACAGACAATTATTGGTGGCATTAAAACTCAACCCAAACATACAGGTGTAGAGAAACCAGCGGCACTGTACAGGTCCTGGGTAACACCACTAAGCGGTATGGCAGTCTGAAACTTTCAGCAGACAGTTTATTAAGTCTAGGACCCCAAAAACAGGTAAGAAAAGCCAATCAAGCTAAGAGTAGAGGTACTTATTTGTACTGCTGATCCCTCTGTATGTTGTAAATTCAGTCAAAAATAAAGCAGATTTTCTTGGCATTTCTGGAGACTGGTGGTTTATTGTAATCCGCTTCATGCAGGGAATTTAAGAACCACAGAAATAAGTAGCTTGCAGGATTAGTCTATAAATATTTAGAGCAACAAACAAAAGCATCAAGCACATTAGAAACTTTGCAGATTTCTAATCTTTCATTTCACAAACCTGCTTCAGGTGGGCATTGTCTTCCTTCAACTTCATAACATGCTTGATTTTTTGCTTCATGTTCTGGTGGCCAAGTAGTTTAGCATATGCATCACTCAGTTTATTCAGTTCTTCTTGGGCTGCCCCATGCTCCTCCAGGAGCGCATTCTTCTCTGCTTCAAAAGCATCTAGTTGTTGCTGAAATACATTTGAATGTCTTAGAAATCCTTCAACTAAGCATAGCTTTTTATTGAACTGAAATCTACCAAGGAAGATTAGTTTGGGAAGGGGAATAGCTGGCTCACTGGATAGTAACTTAGGAAACCACTGCAGAATAAATGCCTTAGAATGGGAAGTAGCATATTTACTTCTCAAGAGTAGAACTTGAACCAACTGCAAAAAAGTCTTATGTCAACAGATACTAACAAACACCTCCTTCACAACACACCTGAAAAGGCTTAACTTTATTATGTAAATCTTCATACAGTTTACGCCAGGTCTTGATCTCTTTCTTTAAGCTAGAGGTCACATCTTCACTTATGGTTTTCCTAAAAAGCAAGAAATGGAGTTTCATTATGTTCATTGTTAGCTCTCAGCACTTCTTCCCAATAAAACCTGGATGTGCCATAATATGCAGTTTTAGTTTGAGAAAGTCACCTTGATCTTTCTGCTTCAAGTTCTCTTTTCAGGTCTTCAGTTTGCTCCTCAAGTTTTTCCTGAAGTTTAGTCATTTGAGCAAGGCAAGACTCTTTTGTTCTCTGTGTTTCTGCTTCTTTTAGTGCAAGCTTGGTCTGGACTTCTAAAAGCATCCTGAGGAAAATACCATAATCTCTTAATGAGCCCTTGATTTTTTTCTTTTGCACTACACTAAATCTAAAACCCACAAGTAAACATGGTTGAAAAGCTGTTAGTAGAACTGAAATAAATGTTTGCACAAACAGCGCCACAAAGAAAATAGTAGTACAGACGACAATTAAGATGAACAACATTTTTAGCTTTTCCTATAAGGATGCAAGCAGTCCTTCTGAAGCACAGAAAGATCATATTGCTCATTTAAGGCTGTTCAATGTCAGCAGCTTTTAGCAGGGATAGTTTATTAGTTAGGCTTCACATGCAGAGATTTGCTCAAGCAGGAACTAATCAAGACTGTTCAGTGTGGATGTATGCAAGATTTCAAAAACCCTACACCTAAAAGCACTGACCCCTCTTCAGCCCCAGCTGTTTGTTCCATCCCTTCCCTGCCACCTCAACCAGGAAATCTCTTCAGTTTTTCTTTTACCAGCTCTAATGGAAACTGGAGACATTAAGCAGGTAGGAGGAAAGAAAGGGCAGCATCTTAACCAGCACAGAATCATAGAGAATATGGATCACTAAACTGCTATTAGACAGCCAGAGAAGCATGTCCTCAGCTACTGGCCTAACACAACTTCTTGGGTGTTATTTTGCATCAGCTGCACTGTGGTTCCTCATATTAGGCAGAGAGAGGACCTCAGTTTACATCACCACAGTGTGGCAATTCATGGATGGTTAATTGGCATCTGCTTGTGAGCAGAACTTGAGGTGACATCATTCAGACTGGAGTGGCAAAGAGTGAGTTCTGCATTAAGTATTTGTTTGTTTCCCCTGGGGATCTTATTTGCAGAGCAGTCACTGTAACTGATATTTCTGAAAGAGACAATATCCCAACATATTTCATTCAAGTATTTTCCTTTTCCTTTGTGTTCCACATATAGACAAAAGTCAAAATAACTGATTGGACAGGCCCATTTCCTATTGCATATAAACTTAATAAATTTTGTCTGTCAGTATTTTCAACCTTCTGCACTAGGAAAAGCAAGAAACTTCAGCTTACACCAAATACTGATCTGATCTTACAGAGCATCAAATGAAGTTCTAGTTAGAAAGGCAAGCCTTAGTTTGCATTCCTTAGCTTACGGAACAGTTTGTCTGTGTAGTACCTTGCACATTCTTCATTTGCTTTGTTTTTAGTGTATTCTGCTTCTTGAAGCAACTGCAGATTCTCTTGGCCTACTTTTCTGAGGTTGGCAACTTCTTCTCGCAGAGAGATATTCTCCAGTTTAAAATTGCAAATTTCTTCAGCTGATGTTTTCTTGTAGCTGGTATTATAGTACAGATGAAAAAAATCTTGTTACTTCAGGCAAAATACGGATTGACATGTTCACACCTTACAAGAGCAATACAGGCTCATGCTAGCAAGTATCAAAGATTTTGTAATTTGAAGATATGGCAGTGTACACGCACTGATGAATCCAAAGGTAAGAAACAAACCACAACACGAAAGTTCCATGAAACATAAGCAGTAACACTACGATTAATTCTGTGATACAGATATTACCATATTTTTGTAGGTACTTTAAAACAAAAAAGATCTACTCTATCTGAAGCTTATTTCAAACAGCAAAGCACCTACTGTCTGAAGTTGGCATCAGCAAATATCCCACGGGATCCTTCATAGGTGACATGCATACCTAGTAATAACAGTATCACTTTTTACATACTTTCACAACCTGAATATTTTAAGGTGAAAGACTTGCAGTAACTGTAGGAAACTCTTCTCAATTCAGTGCAAATTTTGAGTCTAAACAAGTCTTTTTTAAGACATTTCAGTGCCAAGAACACCATCACTAGTTACAAATCTCATTGCGATTCACCAGCACTTAACTCCTCCAACTAGTTACATTTTGGAAGAAGAAATATCCAGTTTCCTGAACTAGATAGTGATACTGTGTCACTACACTTGGCTAGTACTCAATAAATAAATTCTTAATGCCACCAAATACCATCACAAAATCCTTTGCTCTACTGCCATACCAACACTCACAGTGTGAAGTACCAAGGCACATAAGTGAACGGTACATTTTATTGTCATCTTAGAGATAATCCCTGTCCTATACATTAATAAAACTTAAATACCTTTCAAAGTCAGCAACAGTCTTTCCAAGTTTCTGCAATGTATTGCTGTGCTCTTCTTGGATTTGCAATACAGCACTGCTATGCATTTCCTTGATTTGCTCCAACTCTGCATTCTTCCTGAAATAAAAATTCAGCATTGCATGCTGGAGAGAAGTATGTCTGAACACATCACCAAATGCTGCTATCAGTTACAGAAGGCTTGAAGCAGCAACAATAAATTAATTTTGACAAACCAGTAACTTCTCACATACTAAAGCACAATCTTCACAAATAGGTATTTTTAAGGATTTCCCCCTCCCCTTATTTTCCAAGAGAGTTATAGAATAGACTGAAGATCTAATTGTAAACTTAAACAAGAAACAACTGGCTTGAAAATATTTTCGTCATTGTCCTGGACAGAAACAGCCAGTACAACGTGCACATAGCTTACCCAGCACAGCAAGGTCAGGGCACTGCAATACCAGCCTTTCAAGCAAATCCCGACTGGCCTTTTTTTTTTTTTTTGTTAAAATTACAACAATGTAAAACCAACTCAAGTTACTATTGATACTGACTCAAGTTACTACTGCTAGTGATTAGATCTCATTCACTATCAGTAATCAACAACCAGGAAGAAATAACTTCAGATCTGCTCAGGTCTCTAAAACCTGAATTGGGCTCAGAAGCTCTGTTTTTACACTACTGATTTAACATTTTTCCTTTCAAAGCTTTAGAAGCAGAAAGTTTCTTTCACAAACCCTTTCAACTTTTCTTCCATCTGTGTGAGTTCAAGACCTTGAGATTTGATTTCTTGTTCCAATCGCTTCACCAACTTTTCAGCTTTCTTCTCCTTTGCATGCAATTTATTCAGCTCCTTCATGGTATCATTCAGCTCTTCTTCCAGAAGATGTCTCTCACTTGTTACTTCATCTTCAAACTCTAGTAACTTCTGCTGCATTGATGCTGATGACTCCTGCATGCCAGAGTACCACAGATTTTAAGACTACCAGTACTTTCTGAGTAGTAAAGGGCTAATTTTCAGTGTTTAAACTTCAAATCCATGGGAAGAACCAAAACCCCCATCCCACCACCAATGATTCTTAGACCTATTAGACCACACAAGTTTCTGCAGGCCAGTACCCACTTTGCCATATTAATGATGGCCTAATCTGTGGAATGCACATCTCATGCATAATCCAAACAAGAATTTTTAGTGCCAATCCTTGGGATTACAACCTATTTTTAGACTAGTTTATAGTCTGTATTTACCTTCTCTTGCTGCAGCTGAGAGATGACCTCCTCATGCTTCTGAAGCAGTTTTTGGTGTTCTTGTTCCACCAAATCAATTTTTTTTTTCAGGTCTTCTATTTCAGCATTCATACTCAGGAACTGTCCTTTGGTCTCAGACAACTCTTTCTCTGCATAGAAAAATTGTCAATAAAACACAAATTCCCTTCTCTATCTTCAAATGACTACAATATGTATTATTCATAATACTTCCATTCCATCTTTAGTTTGTTTTTCCCTTGCCTAACTACCAAAAACACAGAAAGAAAACCCCACAAAAAATGAATCCATACCATTTCCCAGCTGGAAATGCCTCAAAATTGGCTCGAGGTATACCACTTTAAAATTATTTTAAACAGCAGGAGTGTTTGGGCCAAGCAATTAGCCTTCACCAGAAGAGCATATAGCTGGGGCGAACACCTACATGAGTTCCCCAAAGTTTCTTCCACAAACTAGCACGCACAAGGAAGCTGGTACAGAAAACTGAGTACATATCTCAGATTGCAGAGTTGCTGGTGTAGGGAGAGAAGGGGTAAGGAGGTAAAGATGGGATCCTTGCATATTCCCAACACCTCAATGACCCTGTGTACAAGCTGCTAGCAGTGAATTCGCACAGCATTATACTGCTTCTCAGTGAAGAGCAAGGATCAAGAACTTCTTAGTGTTCACCTTCCAGATTAAAGCCACTCCTACAATTTTCATTGTGTACTATCTACCCAAGTTACCCTCCATGGAAACATCAGTTCAGACTTAACATGTCAGATGTGATTTCCCTGTTGTTAAAAATATGCCTTGGTGTTTCTAGCTGAAGCTCAGAGACTTTTCATTTGGAACAAACCAGTCTAAATTGACATTTTAGAAAAAACCTATTTGAGATCACATGTGAGTGATCCCACATATGGAACAGTGTACAAGAACTAACAATTACCTTTCTCTTGTTGAAGCAATTGACACCTCTCATTAAGTTCTTTCATCAGTTTACATGATTCTTCCTCTTTTGTTTTGAGGGTATTCCTCAGGATCTCAATATCTTGGTCTTTCTTACTCAGTGTCTCCTCCATCTGGGTGACTTCTAGTTTGTATTTCTCAGCTGTTTCTGCAATACTACTGTAGAAGAAAATTCAGGCACTTTTTACCACTAAATTTTGTTTGTAAGCTTACACATCAACACAAAGGAAAATGCTTAGGACTGTTGGTTTCCAAGAGGAAAACTAACTTCTTGAGAAGAATTTGTTGTTACCTGAGCTCCGTGATATATTCCAGGAGTTTTTCAGTGTCAGATTTCTCTTCAACTTTCTCTCTCTCAGTAGCAGACCTAAGACCAGACAGTTTTTATGACAGATATATTTAAACAAATTCAGAGTTAAGTAGTAACACACTTTTCATCTCCCAGTTTGGCTAAAAACCTGATACTGGCTCTAAGAGGTGATTCTTCCCTCTTTTCATATCTGTTCCAGACAGTCTTCTCATTTCTAGTAAAGATGCTAAGCCACATTTTGCCACAAGCAATATGCAACAAACATAATAATGCATTAACATAATGCAGCTTTTGTAGCAAATTAGCATCTCCTCCCTTCGTGACCTGCACTACCTGCATTATTACCTTTGTGTATTTTAACAGCCAAGTTCGTGCTGCAGTGCCAAGTGTGCTAACCTGACATCAAACACAGCTTGGAAGTTCATCTTTCCTAGGTCACTATCCTCAGCAATAGGCCACACATTAGTGCACTGTTCCTGTGCAGCACATGACATTTTTTGGGCAGAATAGAAAGTGCTGAGTTAGAACTCACTCTCTATGTACATAGAGCTGCTGAAGCCGAGACTCTGCAGTTGCCTTTCTTCAGAGCATGTGTCTACATCAAAGCAGCTCTGAAGGCACCACAATGGCTCTTCAATGTACTTCTGTGGAGAACATGTGTTCATCAAATCTGTGCCAAATGCCTGGCTGCTGAATTAGGATTTCAGCTCCTGCTCTAATGCTTTTCTATTCTTGCTTATTCCTACCTTAGTAGTCTAAAGGGCCAGAAATATCCTACCCATACAAATGTCCTCCTCCAACCTGAACAACAATTCTTTTCTAAAGACATATGTCTTCCCTCCCAACCCTATACCCAAGAAAACCCCACTCATACCACACTGGAAGACAAAGGGTTGACGTGATACAGTTTATCTTTTGAAAAAAGGTTATATACACTAGAGAAACAATGTTTCTAATGGTTGTTTTGTCAAACCACACAGTTGTTAGAACTTCATTCCATCATATTTATTCCAGATTACAAACACCGATGTCTGTTCCTTCTCAGTAGGGAGACAGCCTCTATTTTGGTTACTACAAAGGATAAGCATGGAAACACAGCTAGGTCATCTCATCTAATTCCCTTCCTAGCACTTACAGTTTTTCTTGTAACTGTGCTACTTTTCCTTTTGAATGCTCTAGATTTCTTTGCACTTCCTGCAGCTTCATTTCCATGTCTTCCTGCTTTGCCAGCGCAGTCTTAAAAAAAAACCAAACCACACATATTAACGTTAAAATGAGATTTAGTAAAAAAAAAGAAGTCATTGTGGAAGAGACAGTAGTAAACTGAAACTTAATTCATCACTACAGTTTAATGATAGCACCTACTACTATGCTAAATGGGATTGCAAGTATCCCTCTGTAAAGATACCAGCCACTTGTTAAACAACAACCACCACCAAGAGCTTCAAACTATACTGAGGATCACTGGTTTTGTTCCTGAGTAGTTCAGAATTACTGTCCTGTGCAAATGGTCATACCTTTTCCTTAGCATCCCTCATGTTTCTGAGCTTCATCAACTCCATGCACAGGCTGCTCATTTTCTTCTGCACACCATCTTCAGACAGCTTATTAGAAAAGAAGATAAAACCACTAAGAATAATTCCTTTGTATGAATTGCTGTTCACACAACCCCTTCCAAGTGTTCCCCTCCAACTCTATGTTTAGACAGAAGGGCACAAGATCCCAAACCAGACACGCTCTATGTCAAAACAGATGCTGATCAGCAACTAAAGCTTCCTCTTGCACAGGAAGCTAAATAACAGCAAAGGCAAAGCAAAGAATCCCTTATTTGTCTGAATACCTTTGACTTTAGTAGTTCATTGCTTCTTGTTAGCTCCAAAAGCTGTTTTTTCAGGCATGCAACATTTGCTGAAAGAGAGGTTTTCTCCTGAACTGCAGCACTCAGCTTTGCTTCAATCTTAACAAAATCTTCATCCAGAGCCTGAAGTTTTTTATCTTGCTCTCCACGTTCTCTCACTAAAGCACGAATCTAAAACATGAGGTATTTTCTTTATTTCCTACTATCTTTAGTTTAGCCTCTCCAAGTAAACCACAGGCATAAGTATCCAAACTGTATTTACTTTCATTCAGAATATGTATCTGCAACTCTCATTCACAGGAAGGAAATAACAGAATCACCACAATTCTCTATTATTACACACCATACAATAGTAACATTTCACCTGACTTATGCTACTGAGACAACACATGTTAAAATTAGAATAGTCTTAGCTTTAACACACAACAGAGGCAAACTCTCCTTTTCGGCTGTGACAGACAAAAAGGCAGAATGTGACATTTGAGACATAAGGCACCAATTAGCACACAGAAGTGTACTGCTACAGTTTAGGGTGCCTCTTAAGCATTAAAAGTATGAGAATTAGTGAGCAAAAAATCTCAGCTAGCAATTGTTAAATAAAACAGAACCTTTATGGGGTAGCCAATAGAGGACTTAGTTCTGTTTTTGAGAAGACTGACAGAATAGTTGTTCACAATCAGCAGGAATTAATGCAATTCCATTAGCTTTGTACACGCACATCTGATAATCTTTCTTTTGCACAGAGCTGTTTGTAAACTACTTGTATGCTGTGTGATGCAAAAGAGGCCAATTCTATCAGCTTGTATTTTTTATTATGGTAAGTGGGAAACACGACAGGATTTCACTCACATAATGTATTCATACCTCCTTCTCCAGTGCCTTCTGTTTCTTTCTCTCTTTCATAAGCATAAGATCGTTTTTAGTCTTCACAATCCCATTAGCCGGCTTTGGAAAAAAGATCTGTTAGAAATCTCTAGCTTCACAGTAGCTGAACACAAATACAGGAGTGGGTGCTTCATATAGACAATACTACAAAAATACATACCAAATAAAGAGCAAACCTCTGTCTCTCCCAGACAGGGCAGAAAAGTATCAGGTTAGGATGGGGTTTACCCTTATACTCATCAGCATTACTCTGAAGGGACAGCTCATAACCACAGGGACAGGAAGGAGATTAACAAAATCGGAGACTTTAGCACCCCCTAAGCTTCATAAAAACATTTTAATATCTTCACCTCAGGTTTGTTTGCAGAATTTCATCCTACATCATCAATACTCATTAACTTAATTAGTAAGTCAGGGCTATCATTTTTCAGCTTGTTAAGACATGAATCTTGAAATCCATATCCTTGCATAGGACATTAAGAACCTATACATGCACTACCATCCCCTCCCTGTTTCTTTCACCACCAGGTTTCCATTCTGCCTTGCCCAGCCGATGAAAGAAGGAACCAAAACACCATCTCCTTAAAAAGAACGAGTCACACCATTATTACATGGTGAGCAAGAGGAAAAGAAATCCCAACCACCATATATATGTAGCACCACATATAACAACCTGCTCTGTAGTCCCAGGTTAATTACCACATGATTCCCAGGGATGCAGTAATTTCATTTTTCCTGCTTAGTTACTAAGGAACACAGACACAACAATATGCTCCATAGTTCACTTGGGTAGGTTAATGACAATTGTATGAAGAGGCTGTATTGTTTAAGCAGTCAGACAGATTTAGCTGGGATTTAACAAAGCTACAGACACCACAGCAGAGTCTTACCGTTGATTGGAGAGATGTGAGTCTCCTTGTAGGTACTGGGGTGGGTGCACACTTCTCACTGCTCAGATTCATCTCACCTGAAGGAGGATGCAGAAGAAAATGGTGAAGGAAGAGGGTGCACATACACACAGGGAGGGAAATGTGACCAAACTACACAAGGTTAATTAACTATGTACAAAAGACAACATTCCACCTGGATGTTAGACTATCAACTTCACAACCCAATATCAGCTGCTTTTTTACTGCAGTCAGACAGTTCAATATTAGTCACGTGAGTGTTTGACAAAGTTTAGAGAGAGACTGCCAGGTGACAGAGAGTTTTGATATTTCCACTTCTACCAAGTTTCCCTGCCATGATCCAGATCCATAATGTCAGTTTTGAACTGAGGGATGCTTTATATATTAAAAATGCATAAAAGTATCTCTAAACTCAAGGTTAATAAGTAGTTTATTTGACCTCCAGAGGCCCCCCCAATTAGCAGAAGTCACATATAAAGCTATTTTTGGAAGATTCCAGTAGATGTTTTTATAGCTGCTCCTTTGAGCCAGAAGGTAGGCAGTGAATCTCTACAACAAAAACCAATTTCTGAAGAACTGAAACAGTTAGTGCAGTAACAGCACTAACAATTGTAGCATCTAAGGATATCTTATTATTGTGTTCTGTGCAATTTTTACTTATTCTTCTGTTTCCTAACCCCTTGGCATGCTTCAGAGGAGAGCAAACTTCTCACTCCATCTGAAGGCTTAACGTTACGGGATCCTTCCAGGGGGGTACGTGCTAGAAATGAGATTTTTCAGAACAGCAGAAAACAATGAAGGTAAATGACAGGGTTTTCAGCTTCGATGAGTTGAGGCTGCTAACATATCTAGGGTAAGTCTACAGCCAAAGTCTCACTGTGAGAGACTCGTGCATCAGAAAACGCTTTCGCTAGCAGTGCCTCGGCCATGACAAGCCCTGCACGTTCCTCGTACAGCGCTGTACTACGGAACCAGAGGCCAGCACGGCTTGGCACCGCTTTAGTTACTACGTACATTATACATGTTCACTACTATATTTGGCATGCCAGAGCTAGACACGAAGTCGGGACCTTCTACCTAAGAAGGGGACCCCTGCGAGAACTCAGAGGGTCCTCAGGCACCGCGCTACGGGCTGCTCCTCACAGGAAGGGACACACTGAGGCCGGTGCCTGATCCCTCGGGCACCGTCGAATGGCTCACCCCCGCTCCCTCTGTCCCCTCTCCTCACGTACCAGCACTGCCATCGCGGTGGAGGTGGTGGCGGCGGAGCGGCGCGCGCGCAGAGGCCATGACAGCACTGAGACCCCGGGGCCCCGGCGTTCAAAGGGGCCAACGGCCACAGCGCGCGCCGCCCAGCCAATCAGTTCCTGCCGCCCCACCCGCCTTCGGCCAATCGGCGCGCCCGGCGCGGGGCACGCGCGCTGCGGACCCGGCGGGGGGGCGTGGCCTGCGGTGCGCGTGCGTGGGGCGGGCGCTCCCGGAGGGTCGGAGCTGAGAGCGGGGTCGGCATCGCGGAGCTGGGCCGGGATCGCGGAGCGGTGCGGGACGCTGTGCGGTTCGGTGCTGTGCGGTTCGGTGCGGATCGCCGAGCGGAGCGCTGCCGGCCGTGTTCCATGTCGGCTCCGTTCGAGGAGCGCAGCGGGGTGGTGCCCTGCGGGACGCCCTGGGGCCGCTGGTACCAGACGTTGGAGGAGGTGTTCATCGAGGTGCGCGTCCCGCCGGGCACCCGCGCCAAGGACGTGCGCTGCAGCCTGCGGAGCCGGCACATCGCCCTGGCCGTGCGCGGGCAGGAGCTGCTGCAGGTACCGCGGGCAGCCCGGGGGGAACGGGCCGGCAGCCGCGCCGGACGCGGAGGCCGCGGGGCGCCGAGGGGGCACGGTCTCAATTCGGTTATAAAATACCTCTGAGATCATGGAGTTCAGCCTATGACCGACTGTGTCAACCGACCATGGGCTTTCCTTAAACACCTCCAGGGACTGTGACTCCGCCTCCCTGGGCAGCCTGATCCAATGTCTAATCACACTTCCTGTGAAATTTCTTACTGATGTCCAACCCAGACTTGCCCTGGCACAGCTTAGACTGTGTCCTCATGTGCTATCATTAGTCTCCTGGGAGAAGGTTTGAACACCTATGCCCTGTGGTGCCTGTTCTTTATTCCAGGTTTGATACATTAAAAATCATATTCATTGGAAACAGTTTTGTTCACCTGCACGAGGTTTTTCAGATGGTGCCTGTATTCCAGTACATGGAAAGAGAGATGGAGAAGGACTTCTTACAAGGCCATGTAATGATGGGACAAAGGGGAAGAGCTTTAAACTGTCAGAAGACAGTGTTATACAGGATATTAGGAAGAAATTCTTCCCTGTGAGGGTGGTGAGGCCCTGGCACAGGTTGCCCAGAGGAGCTAGGGATGCCCCATCTCTGGAAGTGTTCAAGGCCAGGTCAGATGGAGCGTGGATCAACCTTATCTACTGGAAGGTGTCCCAGCCCATGGCAGGGAGCTGGAATGAGATGAACTTTAAGGTCCCTTCCAACCCAAACCATTCTGTGATTCTATGAAAAATACAAATTCACATGGATTTTAATGTGGATGTGGACAGCATTTCAGTGTACAGCTTTACTTGCTCCAGAAAGCCAAAACCCCCAGCCTAAAGACAGATTTACTTTCACATTTATAATGAACTGCTCATACTACCTGTACCCTGCACCAGAGCTAGATGTTACTCCTGGCAAAAACACTTGCATTTTCATGACAAGATTATTAAAAATGGCATTACCTGCTGAGAAACACAAGCCTTTTCAATGACTCTAGATACTGAAACAATGACAGGTATTAAATGCTTCATTTTAAAAAAAATTGTATAACAAGCAATAATTCTTTGACAGGCTACATGCAAATCTATATTTGTAGGGCCAGATCACCCTATTCATTTTCAGCAGAATACAAGGTGGTTAAGTTGTGAGTAAAACTTCATAACTCAATGTGAACTAGATGCTGAAGAGGTTTTACTGATTTGTAATACTGTACCTGTCTTTTGCAGGGTAAACTTTTTGACTCTACAGTAACTGATGAAGGAACGTGGACCTTAGGTAATAACCTACATCTGAAGTGACATTATAAAGGCAGTAATACTTTCCAATAGACACTGCAGAATAGTTTACCCCCTCTTTATTAATGGGAAAGATTACTTTCTTCCCTATACATAACTTTGTAAAAAGGCAATCATTGCTGGATTAGAGAACTGAGGTACTACAAAAGCACTTGAGACTACGGTTAATGAGAAAATGCCACACCCTGGAAGGTCATAATCAATGGGTTACAAACATTTCCATATAGTGAGAAGATTTTGCAAATCTTCATTTAAAAGTAAACAGTTACGGTACAGTTGTGTGGTCTATGAATCTCCGTAATTATTACTTTTTATGCATTACATTTTTTGAATGAGTGACAAAATCTACAGTCCAAGAGAATCAGAAAGAAATTTAAAAATCACACTAAGGTACCTACATATAATGAAGAAAAAAACCTTACCTGGCCATTATATCATAAATACTGTAAAGTATTCAGAATATTTTGGAGTTTGGCAATCATATTTGTGGGCTGTACCTCTCAATGTTTCCTATGAAGGATTTTCTTTTCCATTCAATATTTATTTTAAAGATTGATTGATAATTTATTAATTTAAGCATGAAAACTAGAAGTGTTAACACACATTGTGAAGCCCAGTCTTTTTCAGTATGTGAATACTCAAGTGCATTCAAAATGCACTTCAATGCTGTATTTATTTACTTCAGCAGAACTAAATACCCTGCACATTTACTTTGAAACATGCTTCCAATATATTCTCTACAGCCATACGCATTGTTTAAATAATCATTCATTCATATGTTGCTAAAACTTAGTTCTGGCTTCTGCTGGTAATAACTCTCTGTAAAGCCTGACCTCAAATTTTTCATTATTGCCTTAGCACAGTTGTCTGTATTAATAGATTAAATCTTTTCTCTGTTGTGAACCTCTCCAAGAGGTTATTTTATGTTTGCAATAGAAGTACTTAGGAACTGTGTTTTAATCCCTTAAAACAGCTTCAGCATTTCACAGGCCAGAAGGGGAGAGATGACAGTACAGGCTATCTTTGCTTCAGCCTTCTTTTTCTTGTTAATGTTTATTTATTTATCAAGAACCAGGTTGGCATTGGCATTAAGAATTTAAACTACTTCATGTCTTGTGCTTGTTAATGGTGAATTCACCAAACCAAGAACCAGCACATAGGACTGAGTTTAAAGGTTGTTCTATGTGTTTTCATTCAACAGAGGACAGGCAGCTGATACGAATTGTTCTAATGAAGACAAATAGAGATGCTGGAAATTGTTGGACATCTCTGTTAGAAAATGAATATGCGGCTGACCCTTGGGTACAGGATCAGATGCAAAGGAAACTTACACTGGAGCGATTCCAAAGAGAAGTAAGTTGAAGGACCATAATTACTCCTTGTATTTTTTGTTAGCACACAGAGGTTATGGCCAGGAAAGCTGAGCAAATGCCATGGAAATATATTATTTAGTTCAATATCTATAAAATGCTTACAAGGTTTTATTACTGTGCTTTGAAGAGATTATTCTGTCTGCACTCTGTCTGCAGGGTTTTTGAAAAGTCCAGGTGAGTTTAGATGGGCTATTGCTGTTTTACTTATTGCCTGTTCCTAACAAGTTTTCACTTGTTAGGCTACACACAACTTCTGCTGTTATCTAGAATTATGACTTAGCCATATTTACAATAAAGTTCGAACATCAAACTACTGGATATGCTTGTTTATAACGTAAGGTGGAGTAGAATAGTTAGTTGGGAAAGGTGTTCCTTGCGCTTTCACTAAAATTGCTTAAATTGTTTTGCTATACCTTTAGCACACAACTATTCCTGTACGTGTCTGCAGAGTTGTAGAATTACATTTTACTTAGCAGCTCAATCAACAGGCTATGTACTGCAGCAGAGAACAGCAGTTTTATGAACCTTGTTATCCATCAGGGCATGTACTTAGATTTTCAAAAGGCAATTTCAAAGAACACCAAAAGCCAGATCTCTTTCTTAAACTTTCCTTAGTGTTTCTTTTCTGGAAGATCTGCTTGCCAAGTCAAGAACAGCATTACAAAGTCACTTCAGCAACAGGCAACCAAACTATGACAATTCAGTTTGTTGACGCATTTTCCAAGTAGTTCAGTGCTGTGATAAACGTATGACAAGTTGATTGTTACGTGTTCTTGTTACAATGGCAGAATATTAACAGAAAGCATTTTAGGGTTTTTGTTTGTGGGTTGTCTGGGATTTTTTAAAGCATTTTTGTTCTAAATAATTTATTTACAAAACAATTTTTAATTTTACCTCCATCAGAACCCTGGATTTGACTTCAGTGGGGCAGAAATTTCTGGAAACTACAGCAAAGGAGGACCAGACTTTTCCAGTCTTGAAAAGTAAACTTTTTATATGTGATCCTTTAGACAAATTACACGTTACAGTTAAGGACTGGAATCATGTACTGTTGAAGACTTCAGTGATCTCTTCAATGGATTGTTGTCAAAAGTAATTACTTCAGTGAAGAGAAAGAAGATCTTTTCCAGCAGAATGAAGACGAAATGTTACCAGCTGATTTATAAGCTGTGATAACTTTGTAATACTACGGCACAAACTATAGAGAAAGGTGTACATAAAAAAGTAACGTCTTTAAGCAGAATGTTTGGTTTGAGTGTTTTTGTTTTTTTTTTGAGAAACACCATAGTAAACAAATCAGTTATAATTCTACCATTTGTCTTTATGCAAGGATATATTATTCTTGCCTATCTACACTTGGGAAGGCATCTTCCCATGCACCAGGCTGGGGCTGATCTGCTGGAGGGCAGCTCTGTAGAGAAGGACCTTGGGGTCCTGGTGGACAAGGAGCTGTTCCTGAGCCAGCAGTGCCCTGGGGGACAAGAAGGCCAATGGTATCCTGGGATGAATAAGGAAAAACATTGCCAGAAGGTCAGGGAGGTGATCCTGCCCCTCTGCTCAGCCCTGGTGAGGCCAAATCTGGAGTGCTGTGTCCAACTGGGCGCTTTAGGACAGGAGGGACATGGAGCTCCTGGAATGAGTCCAGCAGAGGCTGTGGAAGGGAGAATATCCCTGCAAGGAAAAGGCTTTGGGAGCTGGGGCTGTTCAGCCTTGAGAGGAGACAGAGTTGAGGGGACCTCATCCCTGTCTGTCCCTGTCTGCAGGGAGGGCTCAGAGCAGGGACCAGGCTCTGCTCCGTGGTGTGTAGCAACAGGACAAGAGGCAGTGGGCACAAACTGATGCACAGGAAGTTCCACCTGGACACAAGGAAGACATTCTTCCCTGTGCAGTGACTGCACAGGAACAGGTTTCCCACAGATGGTTTGGAGTCTGCCTTACTGGGGTTAATCAAGAAATGTCTGGATGAAATCCTAAATCATGTCTTCTGGGATGACCCTGCTTGAGCAGGGAGGTGGGACCAACAGATCCCACCCATGGTCCCTTCCAGCCTGACCCATTCTGTGATTCACTGCTGAAGAACAGATATTTTAAGATATTTAACATTTTCTCATGTGGTTGTTTAGCTGCTCCTTATAAAAATAAACTGGGGAAAAAAGAATCTCCATTATGTCCTACCTCCTGCCTGGAAATTTTCCTCCAGGTACTTACTGTTCAGTTATAAATCATGTTTATAGGCTTCCTACTAAGATCTTTTGTAACAGACAAGAAGAAAGCTATTTAGTTAAGCACATTTCAATGTTTAATTTAAAGGTACATATCTTAATATTGAGACAGGACAATTAGAATCGAACATTGCATCCTCTCCCAGTAGGCCAACCACACCTTTGAATCACTTTGCACAGGTCAGCACAATACCCAGTTACACGTTTTACAGTGCAATCACTCCCATGAGCTCATGAGAAGACTTGATTTGTTCAGTAGAGAGCTTTGGTATGGAGTCTTCTGTGAAAGCTTTAACTAGTTTGAGATATGCAAAGAATGGTTTCCACCTCAGCTGATACCATTACAGGGAAGGGTTGGCTGACTAACACTTCATTCCACACTCTGATCTCTCCTTCTCCACTCCATCAATCCATGTAACAATCAGGTTTAACAGCCTGTTGCTAACAGCCTCTGCCCCACAGTGATGCAGAATTCAAGAGGACATTAGCAACACTCTCCCAGAATCTCTTTTCATCTAATGTACGACAATACATTTTTATTATTCACTTCCTTGCTAGCACTAGAAGCATGATATGCCTCAAATACTGACCTGGTCTTCAGAACAAACAGTTGTGTTTTCCAAAGCTTACCATTAAAGATATCAGAGTTGAAGCAATCTTCAGTGTTTCTCAACTAGATTGCTCCTATGCACAGGCCAAGATGGGAAACTAGCCCTGCTCCTACTGTACCTGTAACAATGTGCCTCTTCAGCATCAGCATTTACCTCTAGTACAGCAAAACTCTGGAAAACTGATGTCAGATTTAGGGCATGTGACCCAGTTCTTTCCCTTTTCATTAAGTATCACCAAGTTTTTACACTCTATGAGATAACTCGTGGCATTGGTAAACCACAGCTCTTAGAAAATACTGCAGTTACTGATGCTGTCTTAGTGACTGCCTTTTCTAAAGGAACACAGTAAAGTTTCTCTTTTCTCCTGCTCTGCATACTCGACACGTTCAGTGGGTATCACATAGGCTAATGTTTAATGTGACTGTGGTAGGAGGCCAGTGCCCATCCCAGCAGGAACACATGGACACAAGGTACTGCCCAAACAGCACACCAGGTGAGCTGGCAGGCATTTGCTGTTGTCATCAATATTGAGTGGGATTAGTCTTTCATATCTTAACACACTGCAGCACAGCATTACTGCACGTCAGATTTTCCTAGTATCACATAATCCCCAGAAAGGTTTTAAAAATTAATATCTAATTCAGCACCTGCAGTTGCTGTAAACCAAGGTTAGATTACACAAGCTGCTCTACAAACTATAAGGTGTTAAAATTCCTTGTATTGGGATTGCGTTATTTCAGAAACTAGTAAACAGTCTACCAAGTAAGACTGAAAACTGACACCACATACTGTTGTATTCATCATGATAAGAACTGGTATTTGCTGGAAGGATCTTTAGTCTGAAATGTTACATATTCTTTCCATGAGTTGAGTTCTTCATTTTTAACATCACGGTTCAGACTGTTTCTCAAATATTCATGTGCCTGTTGACAAGGTCACAGGATGGTCTTCTCATTTTACTGTACTCCTGTAAAAAAACACAAACAAACCAGTCAACTGAAGTTCTTTCTACAAGAGCCAAACAAAGCATGAGATTTTAATATAGCAAGACAACAGCAAGACAGCTGTTATAGAAAAATGTGTAGCCTCTGGAATTAAAGTCTAGGTAAGGAAGTACACCATTTCTGCACAGTAAAACAACAGTAACAGGAATAACTGAACTACAGATTTTAGCCTTCACTAAACAGTTATACAAGTAAAACTGTTTTGTAAGTGGCTTAAGTGAACAGTTACAAGAAACTCATTCTAACAGGCTGGTTTTCTTTCTGGAATAGGAGCAAGGCAAGTTTTTTTTCCCCTTTCCCAGCTTTACTCCACATTTTAGCGTGAATGAGGTCCCAATGTCTGTAGAACATTTCTGCTACCACAACACACATTGGGTCTTTCTCCAGTGTTCATACATTAATTAGGTTGTCACTTCTTTTAGGTACAGCACTGGCTTAAGCATGAACACAAGAACAGGCCTACTACACTTATGTTAAATGATTCCAGGAGGTAACCTGCAAGGAACCTGGAGGTAGTTAACAGCTAACTTTACTTCTACGTTACCAGAAGTTGATTTTACAAGGTCAGGAGTTGATTTTACAAGGAGTTACCGGTTATGAGGTGGTCTCTGGAATGGTAGGAAGGTGTGTTATTCTGTAGTAGCTATGTTTAAGCTGCCGAGCTGTACGTCCAGACACAATCCATTTTAATTTCTGCACATTTGGTTTGGAACACTTGCTTGAGGAATATTCCGTAAGGCACTTTAACACCAGCTCCTTCCAGAAGGTCAATTCTCTGTTGCTTATCTACATAACAAGGCAGAATGTCATATGTAAATAACTAGTTAAATCTTTACTTTGTACATGTACTTTCAGCTTCTTCAACAAGATAGCCAAATATCCCAGGCCAAATGAAAAAAACCCAAAAAACCACAAGAAAGCCACAAAAGAAACCAATATGCCAATGCACCTGTCCCTTTCCCACTGTGTAGACCTTCCCATGCATTTTTCTTCCATCCTTCCCTGAAATTTTATCTGCACATACCTTGGAATGTAACTGCAGAAATTCCAATGGCTCTGTCAATTCCAGCAGTTTTTGTTCTTCTATCTCTAGCGCCATAATAGACAGTGCCAAGACAGAAGGCTGCAGAGAGAGAAAATGTTTTTAAACACTGCTTTGTTAAGTTTCAGCAGTTTAATTTTTTTTGAACTTTCAAGATGTTTACCTTGGCCTTAGAAAACATAATTCTACAGTGACAAGCCTTTAGCTGGGTCTCAAGTCTCTCAAAATTAAGGTATTTTGTCCTGTAATAAAAACAGATGAATGAATCTACAGGAATGAAAGATTGATCAAGGCAGTATCACTCTGGAAACTCAGAGAAGCAGCAAGAATGTTAATTATCTAAACAAAGGCCTCATTTGTCCCAGAAGTTCTAGGGTTACATTCAAACAGGTGTTCAGTTTTGGCAGTCCCAATGCCAAAAATAAATCTTGTGTTACACTGGGGAGAGTTGCATTATCAAAGCAGGCTTAAGGAAGGCATTTCAGTGCTTACTAGCAAAAGGAATCTTTTTTAAGCCAGATTTTGCAATCTTTACAATGAGGCAATACTTCACTGCAGCATAAGCAGAGATTTATTATACCATCATTACTGAGCAAGTTTGGTTTTCGGCTCAAAGAGCATACTCAATTTATGCAAACAATTTTTAAAATTACAATAACATTAAACCACAGAAGCTCACGTTTATGACAATTACTAGCAAGGGGGAAAGTTTGTGGGGTTTTTAAAGTATAGAAAGGTCAATTACTCAAGGAATTTCCCTGCTTATTTTTCTACATTCTACATTCCCTGATCATAGGCAGTTATAGCAAAATCAGTGTTAGTTATTGTACCTTTCACAGCTTAAATTCTCATGAATGAATGAATGATAGAGCTGTAGAAATTGGAAGGCTGTTGTAGCTTTGATTTTCCAACACAGTTTCTCCAATATGATTTTCTCCATTCTCATCATATCTGAAACGGTGAACCTATACTGGCTTATTCGAATTAAGTCAGTGGCTAAGGGCACATTTCTCTCTTCTTCTGATGCCTTCACAGCCAAGTAGAAGCAGCTGAGTCCAACACAGCCCAAGTGTTTAGGCTGTACCTAAAGAAAAGTGAATTGTTATTTTCAAAGAAGAAGGCCTCTGATCAGCTATTACAACATGTAAGTATCAAACTGTAGGCAACGATCTATTTCAGGAAAAAACTATGGGGAGCGGGGGATTGTTTTGTTTTTTGGAAATTGAAAACTAAGTCTTTTATCATACATTCTTATCTTTATTTAACCAAACAAGGAAACAGTCACACACCATAAGCTGCATCTCATTCACCAAAAGCAAGACTGCAGAGCAATTTTGATTTGAGGTAGAACTGGTTTGTTAATGAGGTTCTAAAATAGCCTAATAGAAAGCTTTTAGAACTTAAAGTGTTGTACATACTGGGCGATAGTAAAAAATTGTGGGGTTCTAACTCTTTTTAAAGTATATATACATACGTATATATGTACACGTGTACATATAAATTATCTTATTTTATTCCATAGACAATGCAGTCCCCATTTTTACTGCTTATTCTGGATTCAGAAGTCTTTGAAATCATCATTTTCCCATCCATTCCATCTAGCTTTCTCATTTTTGTTTAAACACAAAAGGAAAACAAGCTTTTGTTCTTGTCCAAATTTTACAGTGTAAATCCTGTCTTGTTAGACAATTAAAAACAACCCAGGTCAGCATGTCACATCTGCACGGGAGAATAGAATACTAACTAATGTTTGACCAAATTTTAAGTGTTCAACTGCATCTTGATATACACAAGGCTTATTGATAAGTTGAAAAGGCAGTTAAATAAGAAGTAATTTAAGATGTTCTTGTATCTGTGCAACAGGACAGATTGTCTTGGTCTAACTCATTAACACATCCTGTGTTTCCCAGCCCATGGGCATCCTTTAGCTCTTCCTTCTCCAGAGGAAACACCTTTCTTAACAATACTAAAATCTGAATGGAGAACACCAATTTTTAGCCCTGTGCAATTCAGAATCTCTGGAAGGAGCTTAACCTTTATCTAAACCCGCGACACTCTAGTGCCGAATAGGAACTAGGCTGAGAGCTTATACTACTACATAAAGCCTTACCTTCATTTTTGACAAGAATCTGTCTAAGAAATTCACAGCTAATGAGAACGTCTCAGTGTGGAAGCCAAAGAACTGAGTTAAGCTGAGGAGATCTTTCACTTCGAAGTCTCGCAGCCGTGCGGTCATTCGCAGGCCATTGTCGTGGGCAGCCTCGAGCAGCCTGAGGCCGGCGGCCCGGGGCTGAGCCCGCAGCTCCTGCTCCAGCATTGCGGGGAGCTGGAGCAGCACGTCCCGAGCCTCGCCGCTCGCCAGGGTATCGATCATCTGCCACGAGAAAACAAAGCCAGCCAATCAAACAGCTAAAACGCGGAAAACTCACCAAAAACCTCACAAACTCTACAGCCAAGATGCAGCAGTCCGGGCACACGCACGGAGCACCCCAGGCCCGAGGCACCCCCTTGCCCCGCAGCCCAGGGTGTGCGCGGCACGGCGGGGCCGCGCAGGCGGCGCCTCCTGGGACATGCCCGGGCCTGCCCCTCGCTGCCGCAGAGCTCTGCCGGCGGACGAGCGACCTGCGCGCTCCGCCGGGGTATGGAGGGACAGAGGGACAACGACCACCCCACGGAAAAGACGGGAGGGGACGGGACGTACACGGCACGGGGAACCCAACCGCGCAGCCGGCGGGACGGAAGTCGGCCCCGCGCCCTTACCTTGTCTGTGCGGCCCCGCTCCCTGCCCGGGAGGAGAGGAGCCGGGCGGGCCGGAGTGTCCGGAGCGGGGCCGTGTGGTCAGTGCCGGGCACCGTCCGGCCCCGCGGCACCGGCGCGNGCCCCGCCACGCCAGGCCCCGCCCCCCGCCTGCTCCTGAGGCGGGCGCGCGTCTGTGTTTGCATCGCCCCGTGACCGGGAGCGGCGGCACGTGCGGGACCGGCAGCATGACGGGCCGTGTTCCTGTTGGAACCGGACCGGCCGCCTTCTGCCCCGAGCGGGAGGCCCGCACCCCCCGGTAAGGCCCCGGCCCCGCCGCTCCCGTCCCAGGCTGCTGTGACAGACTCGCTCGTTGGGGCGCTGGGAGCTCCCCGAGCGTGCACCCAGCCCTGGTACAAATGGCTTTTAAAGCATAAATGGCTTCTAAACGCTTGGGATGGCTTCTGGCTGGGTTTCCAGGCCAGGGCAGACGCTGTCCCCCAGGGCTGAAGGCTGGCGGGGTTCGCCGCGTTACTGCTCTCACCTCCTGCACGGCTGGAACCTTCTCAGGTACAAGGCACTAAAGGGTTCATATCTTTAACGCTTTTGAGGCCCCCAATATATTTTGGTATATTCATGAAAGGTGAGATTGTCACTGAAACTGCGAGAAAAACAAAAATCCTCCAACAACATTTTTAGTGTTATAGAATCAAGACATTATTTTGTTCTGGCCAGGATGTGCAACAGAAATAATTTCATCCACACATAGCCCAGGTGTGCAGAGAAAATCATTCCATGGCACATTCAACACTCAAACCAGCATTGAAAACTATTCCAGGAGCTGAAAATATTCCACTCCTGAACAGACTTTAGGCAAGTAAAGGAAATTGCTTACTGTAAAGTGCTTCTGTTTTGGGCATGTTTGAGGCCTAAGGCACTTACTTATTTAATAAATGTTCCAAAGTGAACATTTCCTTAAAAAGACTGGACAATGGCTGAAGAATCTATTTTGCAGACCAGTATGATCGTATTTCAATGGGTTCAAGGTACTTAAGTTTTTTCTTAGAGCTGTTGAGGTGTTATTTCTTCTCCAGCCTAAAATTTTCAAGATATTTTGTGAGGGTTACTGTGAATTGCTTGAAAGGCTTAAAATTCTCTTGAGGAGTGAACCAACCTTTTCTGAAAAAGAAAGGTTTTTAGGAAGGCAAACCTCTTAGCTGTATTTGATCTTTTCCCTCTTTAAAGAAAACATACATATTGGTATGTCACTAATACAAGAAGTGATACACACCTCTAAACTGGTTTTATCAGTGCTGATATTGAACATATACATGGCTTGCTGATGGGAGGAAGTCCTTCATCTCAGGAGGGCATGAAAGAGTTCAAATCCAGGTGGATTTTATGGTTTTTAGAAATTATCTTGGGAAGACTAAGATAAAGCAATAAAGCCTAGGTGATAATTATCCTGAGAAGAATGCGTTTTTTTCAGTGAAGTCTATCAGCTTGTTTGATGTTCAGAAATCTCCCTGAAAGGAAGGTTGAGTGATTTATTTAGGTTTTAGCCAGCGTTTTTGGTACCACTTTTTTGCTAGCTCTGATAGCTGACACCTGAATGCACAAGCCAAGTCATCCCATGTAGTGTGAGAGTGGGATTTTTGTCTCTACATATTCTGCTTTTGAGCATGTGTGTTTTGCACTTGCTGTAAGCTTTATTTCTCAAGCGCTTTATGCCTTCCTTTGAAACAGAGGAAGGTTGAGTTGCACTTTTAAGTGGTGGCAAATTGCAAACAGCCAACACCTGTTCCAGGCAGTACTTCACACTCCGCTATAGCACAGCGTTTCCTTTTAATGGTAAGAACATTAGAGCTTGTTGCATGTGCCAGGAGTAGAGGACTTTCATAGAGGCATGCATCCTCAAATTGAGACAATTCAGCTGACAGATGTGGTAGCTGTTACTGCAGTTGTTCAGAACATGGTACTTTTGTTAGCCAGTAATAATTCCAGTATAGAGGCACCCAGCAACAAACTATGACTGGTGTGAATAAATTCTGGTCCCCTCTGCCTGAAATAAGCAGCGTGATGGATTTGCTCCCAGAGGGAGGCCGTTGTAACTATGGGAAACTGTAATTGTTTTCAGTATTATTATTATGTCTTGGAGTAATGTTGTTAGTGAAGTTATAAGGTATTTTTGTTCAGCAAAAGATGTTCTTATGTGTGGGGTTTCAGCTGTTTAGAAACGCTGGCTAAATACTGGCAAGGGCATTGCGTGTGTTATCACAGGAGTGAGAACTCACTAAAGCAATGGCTTGAGTCACTTTGAATTCGGTGATCGCAATTGGCTGTTAAAAGCACTCAGCATATCCTCTCTGTTAATGGCTGTCCTTACCAGTATTCATTGTTCTGTTGTCACCAAAGGAGGAGATGGTGAGAGAGCAGCTCTCTGGGAAGCCTCTGCAGTTGTGCTCCTTCCTTTGAAGGACCGTAAAATAGGGACTGTTTCATGCATCCACGAGCTTTATCCCCTTATTTGCTCAATATATGCATCAAAAGCGATATTCAAACTAGTTTCTTCTATTGTACTTACTGCGGATTTATTGTTGGTTTGTTTAATTCTTCCTATCACTTACCTGTGTGACACTGCTCGGGGTGGCGTGCCCTCGGCCGGAGGGGATGCAGCATCCCTTCCGCAGCAGTCCTAGAGCGACACTGCAATAGGGCGGTTGGTAGCCAGTCACTGGCTCCTCGTCGCAGGGAGCACACTGGAGCAGCTCGGTGTAAAGAGCCAAAGCGCATAGCCAGGGGCGAAGAAGTGGAGGGACCTCCTGCTGAGATTTCCAAAGACCTTTATTAGCCAAAGGATTTTGAAAGGGGCTGAGGCACAAAAGGCGCAAGAATCTGAGGGTCCGTTCTCTTATACAGGGGAGGGTCCAGGGTTCAACCAATGGGGTACAGTCATAGGGGAGGAACAATAGGGACATAACCAATACAAACAGGATGGGGGCAGGAGTGACAACTGGAGGACCAATCAACAACAGAGGTAGGGAGAACTTACTAGAACGGGGGAGGTGGCTAGGGCTCAGGGGCTGCCCAAGAGGAGGTGGCTTACCCTTCAATCCCGCCCATGGATCCACCCTCGGGATCACTGTCATGGGCGGGGAAATCCACCCAGGTGATGTCATCGGCCTGAGTGGCAGCCACATGCCACAGCCCTGGAGAGGGCTGGGCCACCACAACACCTGTGGAAATTAATTAAAATTTGTTTTATTGGAAGGATCTTTGTATTTCAGAAGACCTTCCAGCAGGCAAGAATAGAAGGAAGTGTAGTTAGAGATGCAGAGATTTTTAAGAAAAATGTGATTTGCATAGCAAGTGCTTGGATTTCTGGAAGGCTCAGTGGAAGTCAGCATGAGGGAGCCCTTGGGTGTGAAGGTGAAATGACCAAATACCACGCCTGTGCCTCTTTGCCCTCTAAAACACTATTCACTTGCATGAAATCTAACTTCTAAGTTTCTACTTGCTGTCCATGTCACTTCCTTCCTCAGACCTTTGCAAACCGCTGGTAGAGAGAATGCATCTAAAAGGCACTGGTTTGACCCTCATTATAATGTCCCTGATTTGAGTGTCCATTAGACAAAAAAAGGTAATTTGTTAAAAAAATGAGGGTAGAAGCATCAACCCCAGGTCTCATGCCACAGCTCATCTGAGAGAAAATGAATTGTCTTTTGGTGCTACAAACTCTGTAAATCAATCTGTTGCTACTGGATGACATTCCCATATAATTGCCCATGAATGCAAACTCAAGTACTTCAAGTATTCACAGATGCAGAACACCAGAAATAAAGATTATAGTAAATCAGATGTCATGAATATGGATATTTATGTTGCCAGTAAATAGTCTGAGTTATCTAAATTAAAATTCAAAATTATATATTGCAAAGGAAGTGTTCTTCTTTTTTTTTTTTTTAAGAGTTGGAAAACATTTGCAGTATTCTTCCTGTCATTACTATGCACATAATAATCATGTGAAGCAAATGATACTTCTTTTCATGCTGCTTGTTTTAAATAGCTTTTATTTATCAAATTGCTCTTAAAAATAGACTAAGGGAGCGCTGTAAAAGGCAGTGGGCCATGAATCTGGTTTGAAGCAACTGACAGCCGGCAAAATCACTGGCCTGTTTTCTGTTCTGGCACTAAGGATTCTGGACTGAGGCAATGGCATGGAAAAGTAGTTCATATTGATTAAATGTAACGTGTAAGTTATGATTACATGAAATCATGGATCTGCAGTGTAAATTTAAAAACTAGCAGCAGTCCTGTACTCTTCGTGGTTATATCTTCTAAGCCAATAATTTTCAGCCAGGTATTTTCTCCTGCCTTGAGAAGATTCAGGACTGCTTTTCTAGGAAGAGTCATATCAGCTGGACTTGGAACACAGGGTAATTTGTTGAACAGACAGGGAAAGCTGAGACCAGGCACTTGTGATGATTAATAAGCCTGCAAAAGTGTGTGTGTGTTTTTGTTAATCACCCTGAGAGGAGCAGCCTGGGGACAGTGTCAGTTTCCTTCAGAAAGAACTTTTAGAAATACTTGAGTCATTACAAGACAGTACAAAGTCATGCTTCATGTTTCAATATTTTAATTTTTTTTTGCTTATGGACGGAATGTTTCCAACGGTTGTGTGGGTGCTGTGCATTTGCTTTAGGCTTACTGATAATGAGCTCATTGTTCCTGACTACTCTGGAATAACAGCTGGTGAGCCCTCTAAGCTGAGACTTGACATGATGGAAATACATAGTTTGACTTTTTTTGTTAAGAAAAAAATATTAAGAAGTCACTTGCACTTTGAAGCTTTTTTTTTCTTTTAAGAAAAATCAAATTTTTGATAAATCCCAAATGAATGCAACTTGAAACACTAACTGAGAGCTCAGGAGCTCTCAATAGTTGAAAACAGTTTGCTAAAAGCTGTACCTGGGGATCTCTGGCACCGTACTTGGCTGATGAGCCCAAAGAGATGGTGTGAGCAAGTAGTTTTTGTTTGATAGATCATGTAGGACTTGGAGATACAAAAGCAAAAATACACAGAAAAGATTGTTGGGGGGAAAAAAAAGTAACTTGCAGACATTATGCCTGCCACAACCTTCAGAAGCAAGGTGATACCTGGTCATGGGGATTTGCCTTGGCTGGGTTTGTGTCTTTTTAAAGAAGAAATAGTTTGTCCTGTTATCTGTGTCTTACTTTCAAGAAAAGAGTGTCTGCTAATTCCTAATGTGATTTACCAAATGAGTTAAGTAGTTCAGGTAGTAGTTTAAACAATCAAGAGTTAAGTATCTTTTTCTAAACCATAGGTTTATAGTGCAGCAGTTTGCAAGTCAGTCAGTATCCATGTTGTGCCAACTCTGTGGTTAGAGCTTATCTCAGAAGATGAAGCATCAGGATATTTCAGTTCATATGCAGAACTACATTCTTCTTTCCAAAAGCTGTTTCAGGAGAAAAATGGACTGGTGTTCACAAAGGTAGAGCTGTGATTAAAGGACAGGCTGCTTCCCTGATGGCCCCTTTTGGTTTTAGTGAAGATCTTCAGATAACCTAATGAATTTTGTTCTTGCAGTGGGAAACCATAGCAACCTGCCACTTTAGAATTCACAGCATATAATCTGTCTGTCCTTCAGATAGTATTTTGCAGTCCAGAAATAGTCATTGTCTCCTAATGTGTGAATGTAAAATGTCAGACAAATGTAGCTGGAGTGAGAGTGTTGTCTCTGAGGTAAACATGAGCCCTGTTGTGGTTGTCTGGTGCTGCACGTTTGGAAAGTGGGTCCCAAGGAGGGCAAAGGAAGTCTATTTTTTAGTTTTTAATATATAGTATAGAGAGGTGGTGCTGTGAAATTTGGCAATTGAAAGAGATGCTGCAGTCCCCCCAGTGCTACTCTTACCTTGCCCTCCAACCTGTACATACCCCTACTTATTTTAGTCATAGTTTTCTTACATTACTGTATATAGAGTTCCAAGTTTTTTGGTCAGTGGTCTCTGATACCACTTGGAGGCTCAAACAACCCTAGAAGTACTCAGTAATCATGTAGTGGGGGTAAGTGCCCTGCAACCTGCTCACAGCTGGCCAAAGCTGCCGGCTGTTTGTTGAAAACATGGAAAACATTCTTCCTTGGTTAAATAAATAAATGCTTGTGAGCAGCATCACTGACTTCTGCCTGTGTCACCCTCCCAGTACAAGATCTAAAACACCTGAGACAAGTAATTTCTGCAGAAACCAGCACTGATTGCTGAACAGTTAAAATTTAGCTTGTGGCCCTCAGAATTTGCTACCAGTTTTAGGGACTGGGCTACCAGTCTCAGGAGGGATGGCTTAGCTTTTTTTTTTTTGTGAAAAGGGCCAAATTAGTAGTGCATTGAAGGAATAAACAGGCAAATATTTAATGATACTGCTAGGGATTAATTTAGACTAAACAGTTAACTAAATATTTTCCTTAAAAATATAATCATGACTCCAGCTTCTGAAGGGAGTGTTTAAAAATCAACTTAAATGGCACAGAATGCTCTTTATGAATGTATGTTTTGTGGAATAGATGCATTTCAAAAAGCTTTTTTGCTATAATCAAATGTTAACAGCTGAAATTATTGTTTAAAAAGCTAACTTATTTTGATAGGGCTGTGATTTACTTAAGAGGAGAGCAAAATAATGTTTGATCAGTGTTGGTTGTTTTTTTTGTTTGGTTGGCTGGGTTTTTTCTGTTTCTGTGTCATGGTGGGTCAAAGCTATGAGATTCCTTCTGCTCCTTTAAACTGATCTGGCTCCTTATTGTTTGTGACACATTGACTTGGATTAAATTACGGTTAATCAAATTTTTCTTGTCATGACTCCATTTCCCTGCCTTTTTTGGAAATCGTATCTGTTCAATAGCAGTTTTTGTCCTTCTGCCCCCTTTATGTTGGTTTTTCATCCACCTTTGAGTAGTTATGCCTTTATGAATAACACTGGAGCACATTTAAGCTATTCCCATTGTCGCTAATTTTTGTTCTATTACCTCTTTCTATTTTATCTGAATCCCAGCTGTTTTCAGCTTTTGATATTTTTGCACTGCATATTTGGTGCTTGCATTTGTATGTAGATGGATTCGGCACTGAAATCACTTATCACTCGTGTGAAAGCGAATGCTGTGGGTTTCTTGCTTTGGTGATTTTTTTTTGTTTGTTTGCCCAGGTGTACTAGCAGGTTTTTCTCCTTGTCTTGCTTGGGGATCTAAAAGGAATCCCTTTGTTGAGAGAGGACCCCTCACAGTTGATGGAAAATGTAAATGACAGTATGTATTCTCATATCTATAGTATCAAAACTAATGATACAAACAATCGTGTGGAAAATTAAAAGTCTTTCCCAGTAGAACATGAGATTCAGTCTTCTCCCGGATGAGGGCAGTGGTGGCTCACAGATTGCACAGTCCCTGCTCATGTTTAATGTAACACTCATTACAGACTGTGAGATTTGGTGTATTTATATTAGGAGTTTCAGCGAATATGTTGTGGAATTACTTTTCTAAATTCAGGGCTGAGAAATACGAGAAAAGAATGTGAAGGGAGATATTTTTATATAGAGGACTTTCAACTTAACTTCCCCCTAGAAGGATTTTTGAGTTTTGAAGAAAATGAGGACAACTTGCTGAAGGGAATAAGATGCATTCACTTGACAAATAATAGTTTGAAAATCTGTATCTGAAGTTTTCTAGATTTTCAAATGATCAAGTTTTGCAAGAATGAAGAGTAATTTTTGCTGAAGGATTATTTTCCATATGCAGTGTTTCATTTTACCATTTAGTTTGATACCCACCAAATCTATTTACATGCACTTAAATCTTGTACTTTTAATTGCTACATCCTCATGTGGCTGCTTCGCAGCTGTAGTTATGGAAGTTTTAGATGAGCAATTTCTCGTCCCTTTGCCTTAACATAAGACCCATCATGTTTTTTTCTAATTGGCTTTCAGTATTGAGTAATATAAATGGATTTGAGAGAGAACAATGTATGTTGTTGCAGATGTTTGAATGGGTGTTGTATTTTGAAGTGTGACTTCTCTACCAATTGAGGACTTTTCGATATGGCATTTAGTGACAAGGTTTTTGGGGCAGCTAATGTAGTAGCGAAGATAAGATTTAACTAGACAGATAGCTTGCTGAGGTGGCACAAGAACTGGATTGAATAATAGAATTAATGATGTAATTGGGTATTATGGTTTTGAAAATCTGCTGATATTATGTCCAGTCTGCTTTTGTTTGTTCACTGTGTCTGCTCAGATTTAGATAAGCTTGTGCTCCAGTGAGTCTGGCAACTCTGCAGTCACAAGCCAATACTGGTGCAGAACAGTGAGCTGAGGTATCTCTGCAGAAGACTTGGCAGATTATTAAATGAAGTGAAAGAGTAACTCCATGCAAGCACAACTACTGCTGCCTGTTGAATGGTGGGATGTTTGTATTTATGTGCCTGCTAACACCACTGTACATGATGACTGTTTCCTGAAGGCTGTGCTAGAGCTATGTGAAAGATGGATATCTAATCCCTGGTTGATGAAAAGTGGTAGTCACTGGCTTTGAGGTGACAGGGAGCACATCCACAGTTCAATTCTGAGTGTTAACTGCTAGGCAGAGCTTTGATTTTAAGTTGAATAACAAGTGTATTAGCTCTGCTTGTGTGTAATTTTAACGCGCAATATAATAATTTAAGAAATTTATCCAGCTAAATTTTTCTTCTTTGGATTTATCTACTAGTATGCCAGTGGAGTCTTGTACCATAGAATAATGCTTTCTGCGCCTGGTAAGCAATGGCATGGATGGACCTTGAAGGTGGGAATCTAAACTCAATCTGTATAAAAACATAATCATGTTTTCAAAGTATGTAGGCAGCAAACTTTTGATGAGATGAGGCAGACATTGGAGGAGTAGGTCTGTATGCAGTCCAAGGGGTAACTGCAGGCTAAATGTGCTGTATTGTGTTGCTGCTGCCTTCTCAATGTGCAAAAGGAGCAAGTGGCAACTTTCCAACTGAACTTTGCACTTTTGTGGTAATTTGTTCGTAGTACAAATATACCTTGTGTGTTGAAGGTGCCATTTTGGCACCTGCATGTCTTCAGGCACTCTGCAGGTGTTCTCTTTGCAAGAAATGTATAGGTTAAAGCATCCTTGCTGGTCACTTCTTGTGCCTCAAGTAGTGGGGTCCACGAGAGACTGGCTCCTTCCTTTGAGGCCACTGATACGTGCATGGTTAGAACAGAGCGGTCAGTGACAAGAAGTCAGGAAACTTTTCTTAAAAAGTGGACAGGGAAAACACCCCTCTCCTGTTTTGCTGATCTTTGTGGCTGCCTGGAGAACCTGTGCTTCATTAAGCACACAGCTGTAAATTGTCAAGCCACCTGAAACAAAACCAATATTGATTACTTAAATATTTATGGACTCCTGGCTGGCTGTTTATTATGTTGTAACATAGTATGGTTTTCAGGTTAAAGCTGTGAAATAAAATTTATTCTGATCTTGGCTTGGGAAGCCCTTCCCTAGGAGGCATTTACACTTGGCTGGCTGCTGATCTGAATCTAGCACGAGTCTAGGTCCAAGGAACTGCAGAAGCATGGAGAATTATGGTAGCATTCTGTTTGCAAACCTTCTATTTAACATTTGTTGTGAGGTTTGCGAATATGTGTAATGGCCAGGAAGCCTAGTGCCGTGCTCCATATGCACTGGGGGTCTGTGGGAGGGAAGCTTGCATTTTGGGGTTTTGACAGGTTATCTGGGTGCTGAGGTCTCAGAAACAAGGGGCAATGCCTTCCTTTTCGTTTTGGGTACTCTTCATTACCTCTGGGAAGCACAATTTGAAAATTAAAAGGCTGTTTGTCAAAATGCCTGCTTTGAATAAAGAGAGTTTTCCATAAGGCTAAATTTCCATGTTGTTATCTATCTTGACAAAATTGCTGTTGCTTCTATCAGTTTCTTAGGTGTCACTTCTCCCTTTTTGATTTGTTCTTTGCTTCCTGTAAATGAGCTTATACATTATGCATCTAGAAGCTATTTTTCTGGTATTTCTCTACAGAACGACTTAAAATATACAGCAATCAATGCTGCTCAGAAAAACTGTCATATTTGTGTTCCCAGATTTCTTGGAAGGTTAAAACCCTGTAGCTGACTCAAAGGTGATAGCATTCACTGTAATGGATTGCACAGAAAATCAATAGGAAAGAACTATTGTTTGAAAATGTTATTACAAGCTAATGTCAGATTTAAAAATATATATCAATAAGGCTTGTTTTGGCTGGTGACATGAGAATGTGTGGTTTATGCAGTTACTCTGTATGCAGTTTCATTTTTCTTTCAGGGTAATGAGCATCTTTGCACTTCAGTGTTTCATGCCTTTCTTACATCTGATTTGATTTAACTGTAACGTGGAACTTTTTTCATAGGAAAAAAGAGGAAGACCTGTAAAGGCTGTCTTCATCGCTGGGAGATAAAGACTTGCAGTATGTCAGATGTTTGTTTTTCTTCCTTTCAATGCTCACTTATTGAGTGTCTCAGTTCCTACTGAGGAAAATAATTTAAGGAAGACATGAATTACCAGTTAGTGCTTTGTTTATCCCAGTAGATAAGCAGATAAAATGTGTTTCTTGCTTGTCTTGTAAAAAACAATATGGTTTTGTTGGGAAGTATTTTAGAACTTTAAGCAGAAATCAAAGGAATATCAACAACTACCTCCATAAACTTGGCATTAGCAACTAATGTCTTGGTTTACCTAAGAAAAGAATAAGTTGAAAAACTGGCTAATAGAAGTAATCCGAGTGTTTTTAATGTGAGCCACAGACAATATAACCTGTAATTTCTAAGGTCCTGTGGTGCTAAATTTTGCCGTCTGGCAGGACTAAATCGTCAGGATGGTGTACTACCAATTGCTTTTGTATCTCCTGGTCCAAGATTTCTTTTCAACCTCTTGCCTACATTTGTGATTTCCAGTGCTTGCTATGCTGATAAATCTTCATGGACCTGTGTGCCTCAATCAAGAGCTGCTTTGCATTGTAGTGAAGGGCCATGCTGCTGCTGGGAATGTGTAAGGAATTTCTGCTCTGCCGAAGATTTTCAGCCCTATCTGTTTATTTCCTTTCACCCTGAGCTTTACCCAAAATCTGCATTTCTGATTCTGTGCTAAGCAGCAGCATGTCCAAGCACTAATGGCACAATTTGTAACCAGGCCATAGATAATGAAGAATTTACTGAGGGAAACCATTTTGGCACTTGTATTCAGTTCTTCCCGGTGCATAGAAAGTTATGAACACCCTAGGATCCAGCCAGGAACTATGATACTGATGTCTGCAGTCCCACCCTTCTAATAGTACCTGTAGTCATCACTGCACCAGGCATTGACTAGACATAATGCAAGAACTCCCAGCTTTATTAGCTGGTAACCAGTCAAAGCTTAACTATGAGTGAAGGGGAAATGGCAGCTTCTTTGGTGAATCCCTAAATCCTCATTCAGCATCTTTCATCAGAAGCATGCTTTGCTTCTCTTTTTATTTTTGTCACTCTTATTTGGAACATCTCTGAGACAGCACTGAAAGCCAGTGGATTTCATAAAGTACTCCAGAGAGGTTCTAAACGCTAATTCATTGCAGCGTTTACTTTGTAATTAAAAAGGCTATTCTTGATGGGCTGGTAAAAAGGATTTAGAAAGGAAGATATAGATTTTATTTATTTATTTATTGTATTTAAAAATAAAATTCTTTGAACAGAGAACTACTAATCTGTTGAGAAAATCTCAAGTATTTTGTCCATGTAATAGAAGTGACATATTTACAGCAGATAGTTACTGGAACTACTTTTCTGCAATAGGGCCAGAGAACTGAACTCCCTGCATATCCTCCCAGGCCTTAAAAATTGTGGTTTGTACTTAAACACTTAAGAAACAGGAAAGAAATGCTTTTTATAGTGCCTGCCATGTTCTAGATGGCCTCCTGCATGCTTTCATGTAACTTCTCATGTATTAAAAATAGTATTTTAAGGATAAAACTGACACACTGTTTGATGCGTTGTGGATATATGCAAACAAAATACTGCAGAAGTACATTTTAAGTACCTAAGTGACTTGTGCTTTAATGGAAACAAGAATTTCAATAGAAGATAGCCATCTTTGGCTGGAGAAGAAACTGTAAGTTCTGACTTATTATACCTATGAACCAGGAAAAAAGAAAAGGTTTTACTGCAAGTCATGCAGAACTGCATTGGCTTTTGAAGTATGTTGAAATTCCCACATCCTCATTCATAATGTTTCAGTTTATAGAATGCTTCGGGTTTATAGTTTACAGTTTACTGAATGCTTCGTCTATAGAGAAGAACTTTACTGGATGGGTACTTATTTCTGAAACCTCCTGCAAGTCTGCAGCCTGTGCTTAGTTTTCTTGACTGATTTGTTGAAGTTCTCTGTCACCATCCTTCTCGGGGCGGTCTTTCTTTTTGAAATAGTTTTATGCTTTTGTGACTTCTGTGAGGTGATGATATGACCAGAATTGTTTTGCATTCAGAGGACTTGCTCTTCCAGATGTGTTGCTGAGCATTCAAAACGACAGCTGAAGTCAACACACATCGAGCATGTCTGAAACTTAAGCCCCGAGGCCCAGTCAACCTTTTGCTGAAATCAGGGGAGAGGCTGGCAGCAGTGGGAGCTGGACTGAGGACAAAAAGTCTTTTCAGGTTAAAGTCAAGAGTGGGAATATCATGAAGTACTGGGTTCCTGCCCAGCTCCAGTACTGGCTAATCTGTGCTCTGTGCCTCTGCTTGGCTTTGTTTCTGTGAACAATCGTTTTAGCACTTTGAAATATAATATTTTGAAAGCTCCTTCTGGTGCAAGGTCTGTAAGTGTGTGAGTGGCCATGTTTCGTTTGTGCCTTTTTGATGATGTTCTGCAAAAAATGATAAAACTCAAGTGTGCTGTTTCTTGGTTTGGATACTGTGGACTTCGTAGGATTTTTCCTGAGACACAGAAGCAGAAAGGGCCTTGCTCTAGAGTAAGCGAACATAAAATCACATGGAGACTGTTTTGCACTTGTTCCCCTCCACAGTTATTGCAAATCTGTCTTTAATGTGCTGTTCAACACAGTGTGTCTGAGCCAGGACTTCTGGTCAGTGTTTAAAAGGGTAATTACGGAGATGAACCTGAGAGACTTCTCAGTACTCTTGGACAAACCCTTGAGTGGATGAATAATACTTTTACACCTCTTTTGAATGCAAGGAGCAGGGCAAGGGTTTTCAATGCAGCTGTAAACATTGCAGTGTAGCTTTGAGGGCTTTTTGTATGGAAAACAGCTCCTGTTCCATGCCTTACAAGCTGAGTTGCAATGGAATCCTAGTCACTTGTAGGCACAAGGGTTTTTTTTGGTTTTTTTTTTTTGTTTGTTTGTCTTGTTTGTTTTATGCTTTGTTTTCATGAATCAGTGTTTCACTACAGTCTGGACACTTCCACAGCCCCAGAGTATCAGAGATTTATAACTTAGAATCGCAAATGAAGTCATGTTTGGCAAGTCTGAATGGATGGTATGTTTTCATTCCTTCTGCGTATTTAGTGATGTTCAAGCTCCTGAATCTATGTTTCTTGACAGTTTTGCCAGCTGTCAAAAAGAAATCTTACTTTTTGTCTATAAACCCAACAAATGCCAGGCTCTTGTTTCTCACTCTTTCATGTGAACATGGTTTATACTCAAATGTGTGGCTGAATTGAGGCTTCTGTATGAAGGCATGTTAGTGAGTCTTGAACTGCCTGAGTGAACCAGGGGTGTTCTTACTGAAGCTGCATGGAAGAGAAACAGAACAAAATAATTTGCTTCTGTGAACCTAAATGCTTAACTGGTGAATGAGAGCTGGTTAAGATATTTTTGACAAAATGCTTTTCTTAGGATAGGCCAATTTCAACAAAAGTTTGGTTTGAAAAGGTTGAGATGTTGCTTCTGGTCAGAACTTGGATGTTGGGCCCCAGTCATCAGCAGCCCATATTCCCTACTCCTGTACTTACAGTTATAGGGAACTTGGCTTGAAGCCTTGGCTATTTTGACATTTCTGAAGCAGAGATTGAAATGGGTCTTGTCTGCATCCCTGATGATAAACCAGAGGAATGCACTAATATTGGCTCCTTCTGGATCTTCAGAACCAAATTCCATTACTGTTTTTTAAAGGTCTCATCTTCAATGGTATCGAGTCTATGCTGACTAAAAACAGATGTGAAAAACCCTACCCCTTGACCACTGTATTATGTGTGAATATCAAGAGATGTTAAACAGTCCTACCTCATGTAATATGAGTCTCTAGTGATGGATCCTTCCCTGGAGTACCAGAGGAAGTCTGGGAGATGTATTGTCACTGTTCTGTTCTTTTTTACTCTCTTTCTGATAAGCTTCTTGATTACCAGAAGCAAGCGTAAGTAAGAATTAGTGCTGCTTTAAAGCATTAAACCCCATTCATCTCTCTTCTAAGTCTGGTTGTGTACCCCAACTAGATGAGGGTTCCCCCAACAGTAAAGGTGTTCCTTGTGCATTCCTCTTTGTTGGGGTTTCTTCTGGATTTTGTGGAATTCAGTGACCTTAGGGGTAATTTGCGAAATAAATATTGTTTGTTCAGGAGCTTATCTAATGTTCGCTAAAAGGCTCTGTAGTCCTCTTAAGGGTGCTTGAATTATTTGTTCTGCTTTGTTCAGCATTTTGCAGAGTCTGAAGCTGAGTAAAGCTATTAGAGGAAATTGCCATACAAAGGGCAAAATCACTGAGATGAGAGAGGATGACAAAGAGTAGTGGAATGTGGGGTGTTGACGCTGCTCGGTCTGGTGTGCCCTCAGCAGGAGGGGACGCAGCATCTATCCTGCAGACGTCCACGAGCGACACTGCAAGGCTGCAGCTGCTGTCAGAGCAATCGCTGGCTCCTCGTCAGAGGAGACACACCCCAAATAGCTAGATGTTAAGCTTCAGCGTGTCCAGAGGCAAAGAAGCTGGAGGGACCCTTTGCACAGTTTCCAAAGGCTTTTATTCCCAGGAAGGGTTGGAGGCAAAAGGGCAAACAGATGTGAGGGTCCAGGCTTCTATATGGGGGAGGGGAAAAGGGAACAACCCATGGGGCATAACCAAAGGGGAGGGACAACAGGGATACAACCAATACAGAGAAGGAGATGAGGGAGTGACAATCCGAGGATCCAACTAGCAACCGAGAAACAAGAACTTGCCAGAACAGGGGAGGTGGTCAGGGTTTAGGAACCACCCAAGAGGCAGTGGCTTACTCTTCCATCCTGCCCATGGATCCGCCCTCGGGGTCACTGTCATGGGCGGGGAAATCCACCCAGGGAATGTCCTCCACCTGAGTGGCAGCCACATGCCACAGCCCCGAAGGGGGCTGGGCAACCACAACAGGGTGTGGATGGGGGAAGCATGAAAATATTTGTAGTACTCAGTGGTACTTCAGCTCAACTGAGATAGAGTAAGTGTTTATGTGGGCTACACATATCAAAGTCAAATATCATGGTTTAAATGGTGTTCATGATGTAACCGTAGGTTGATCCAATTCTGTTTTGAGGTTGCAGTGGTCTGTAAAATGTGCATGTAGCTCCTGAACTGACCATCATGAGTCCTTGGATTTTAAAATCTCTATAGTCTGTAGCATTTCTTGACTATGTAGTAGGTCTTAATTTTCAGACATATTACCCTGCAATATTTTGAATTTTCCCCCAGTTCATCTAATCAATGTTCTTCCAATCTACAGGAAAAGGAGCTTTTAGTGTGCTGGTTTCCTCTGTTTGACATTGGAGTCGTTAATAAATTAGACCTGTATTTCAGATACTGTATAGTAAGACAAATAAATGATTTTATGCATTCCAACAGTTTCTGCTTAAAAATCAGAATATGATGCCAAGTGGCATCTTGTGTCATTTGCTGCCAAATATTATTTTGCCTCACAGAATTTGAATCCAATCAAGTGGTGTGAAAGAAAAATTAAAAATCAGCCTACTGCTGTTACTTAGAAGCTTTCAAGTGCACTTGGAAAACTGAGATCAATGGAAACCTTTACTGAAATATCAAATTAAAAATAGGGATTATCTCACTAATTTAAAAACTAATTTAAAATCAACTATCTGCAGTAGGGATTCCTGTTCCATGGAGGACTTGCAAAGTTCAGTTCACATTCGGTTCACTTTGGTTTCTGGTGAAGTTTTTGTGCTTGGGTTTTTGAAAAATGGGAATGATAGTGGAATGGTCTTCCATGCTTATAAATACAGTAAAATGGGTTGGAGCGCTGGGTACAATTTCAACCTGTTTTCTTCCTCCACAAATAAATCCAGGTGAAAAGATTAAACTCCTTTAGAAATTCTATGTAGATACGCTAAAACCTCCCCAAAATTAACTTGGTAATTACAAATATTCTATTGGTGTATATACATAAAAACTATTCTGTACCTAATGGTATCACATTCCGATAAAATCCTTTGTGTGGGAACTAAAATATTTCTGTAAAGTACAGATATCTATAAACGGGTGAATCTTAACTGAGGTTACCCTGACACGTCTCCACCTGGGCATCCAGGTGAAACTTGGGAGGTATGTAACTCTGTGAGCAGTAACTATTGCTGTCACGCTGTGCAGAAGAGAACAATGTTTTAGTTTCATGTAGGAGTTGGTGAGTTTAACAGTTAAGTGTGTGCCAGAGGGGTTGGAGAGTTTGCCTTTGGGGCTGGGCAGGCAGGGGGAAAAGGCCATGTGAGTTTCCTGTGAATTGAGTTTTCTTCTGCTGCATGGGAAGTGCAACTCTTGATGCTCATTCTGTTTGATCAGTGCTGCTGATGTATGGAAGTATCAGACCTCAGTGTTGAAAGAAGAGGAGCTCTTAGCAAAATCAAAAATGGTGTTCAGTTGAGTCCATGTTAGGAAAATGTATTTTCCAGAAGGATAGAATTCCTTATGGAAGGGAGATTCTCTTGAAAAAAACTATGAAACTAATCGTCCTGGGTTACAGTGTATTCAATTACCATCTTCATGAGCTGTTGAAACCAGGTGTAGCAATGTTCCTTGCCTCCTCCCTCTGGAGTATCTCCTGTTAATGGGCCCAACAATGCCTTGCCTCATGACTCATCTTCCCATTGTGACATGCTCCACCCAGGGGGAAGGAACCAGGCATTCCCACCTGGATATAATCTGGGGTTTGGAACAGCACAAACAGCCTTACCTACTGGTTTCCCAGAGGACAAGAGCTACACAACCACCGCTGGACTTTCCGAGGAGGACCAGACTTCTTTTTCTACAAGATCACCGCTTCAACAGAACCACTTCAAAGAGAACTGCAGCTACCACCTAATTGGACTGCTACCAACACCCTGCCTGGCAGGGTGTCAGGTCGTACCTTGACTCTGTCGGGTTAAACCAGTGTTTCTGTATTACTGCTTTGTTTTATATATATAAAAGTAAAAGAACTGTTATTCTTATTCCTCATATCTTTGCCTGAAAGCCCCTCAATTTCAAATTTATAATAATGCAGAGGGAAGGGGGTTGCATTTTCCATTCCAAGGGAGGTTCCTGCCTTCCTTAGTAGACACCTGTCTTTCAAACCATAACAGATCTTGGCGCCCAGTGTGAGGCTTGAAGGCACGAGAATTTTTAAAGTAAGCTGCTTCATTGACTAGCTCTGCTTGCTAGGAAAAAAAAAAGAAAAAAATTTAAAGAGCTTACAATTTGTTCCTAGAAAGTTACATTAACTTAATATGTGTTATGTGGATAAAGCACAACCACCTTCTTCTGTGTTGTGAAAAGGTGTGTATGGGATGGTTTTCTGCAAGGTAAATCATCCCTGGAAAGTTCACCTTCCTGTGCCATGTTCTATTTTTGTTCAATAGTCTTTGAACTAGAACTCCTTAATGTCTTTCCCAATTAAGAGAAAGATAATCCCAAGGAAGATATGGTCATTGCAGGAACCTCACACGTCATCTTGCACATGACACTTGTTCTATGAGTATGTTTGGATGTAAGTCCCTCTAGTTTTTTGTCTTCCCCCTCTCCCCACCATTGCTTTCAAGCCTAAACAGTCTTCAGATACACCAAAGTGGGACTAAAGCTCAAATCAAAAGGGAGTAGCTATTAAATAAAAAGCCAATGTTAGAAGCAGGTATTTCTGTACATCTAACACTGCACAGTTCAAAAGCCTCTCTCTACCTTACTTAAAACTTATTAAATGCTTAGTCCACCGGTTCCCCATATTTCTTCCTTCAGTATTTCTGGTTTTGCTCTTGATTCTCTTGTGCAGAACTGTGTTTTATCAAAATGCCTTCACCTTTGTCCATTGGTGAACCTGTATTAGAAATAACCTTCAGGAAAAAAAAATTAGCCAGTACATACAAGTAATTTGGAAAATAGCTTCTAATCCTGGTTAACTGAACTACATTCAAAAACTACATTATTCAAAAACAAATACAAAATTTTGATGAATGCAAAAGGGATTGCTCTAATATTTGGGGTAAACATTACAACTTCTTGATACAGGAAATGTAGAGTTTCTTTGCCTTTTGCTTGATATGTAAATGTGAAGTGGATATATCACTTGGATATATATGTGGATATATATGTGAGTGGTTTTGCAGTGTGGTGACTTGCTGGGTTCTAATTTATTTTCAGATTTATATGCTAGTTTCTTTCATTAATACTGTGTTTTCCTTTTGATTTGTAAGGCTACTTCTTTTACTTCTTGTTTGCATCTATTCCCAGAAGAGCCCTGTTATATGTTGAGTAGAGCATCAAGAGGATGCAGATCAAATGCCCTTTGAAAATGAGCGTCTGGGTGGGTTTTTTTTTGTTTGTTTGTTTGTTTTTTAGAATAGGGATAATTAAATTTCAGGCAAAGTTTCATTACGTGTTTTCATGCTCCGTCATGCCTTTTTTTCATTACTTTTCTATTTATGGTAGTTCCTTAGAAAACATTTTATCTTAATAAGAACAACCTATCAAGCACGAAAGCCAGCAGACTTCACAGTATCACACTTTCCATACAGGAGTTTATCTTGTTGCTGCCACTGCTGCATTCCACACCGCTCTGATGTTGGAAAATGAGTCATTTTTAATGGCTGATTTTTGACTGACAAAAGCAGAGGGGGCACCACTGGCTCGTCAGAAAATGACATGATTAGAACCAAGTGAGCAGATATACAAGAGGTTACAGAACTTTGGGAGAAATGTGCTGAACACCAGCACCTCTGATCAGCATTAGCATTCCCTGTTTGTTGCAGACTCTTTAAAATGCCATTTGCATTGATAATGGTATAATTGACATGGCTCCCTAACGAGCTGTAGGGATTGTAGGAAGCTCAAATCTCAGGAAGAGTCATCTGTTCTTAGGACTCTTTTATAGTCTGACATCTCATTGCTGGCAGGTTTTGCTTTGTTGTGTGTTACTCTATTAATAAACAGCCATCGGTATTATGGCTCTTCTCAAGTTCCCAGCAGTATTTTTGTTAAATCTAATTGAACATTACCTTGCTAATTAGCATTACTGCTTCATTCTATTGGATAATTGACTGCATATTTCTGTCTTGAATGGCTTTTCTGGAAGATACAGTGAAATAAACTTTTATAATGAAATTATTAACTTATATAAGGTTTCATTATTTCAGCAGTAAAAGTAGTAGGATGTGCAATAAAAATTCTGTATTTGCTTTCCAGAGCTCTAAAGGCTAGGGATAAGGCAAGTATACAGATCAATGACTAATAACTACAGAATTAAGGAACTTAAAATATTAAAGGGATTTGGGAATGGATACATGGTCTGTATGTCCATATATGTTATGTATTTAGTGAAAAGATCTTTGTAATGAAAATGGTGTCAGGAGTAGGAGAGGTGCTGACTTAATCTGTGGCATGTAAGTGTGCTTGCTTGTCTTTGGAAACAAAAGCTTTCATTTGAATTCAGTAAAAGATACTGGATGAAATTCTGATGTGATACTTAAGTGTAAATTTGCAGTAATTTCACTGAAGGCTTAACTTAATCCTACACTAAACCAACACTAAAAATTACATTATATTTTGTTAGTCCATATTCTTTTAACCTACAATTTAGGTGAAACCTCTTGCTCTGAAAGGAGGTACTGTGTGTTAAGTTAAGCTCTTTGAGATGAACATTGGACATACTCGTAATTTTAGGCACTCCAAAGAGAAATTGCAGTGGTGAACAATTTTGAGTGCTTATTTTATGCAAAGCTTGAAATGCAGTTCCTGAGCAGTGAAGTATTGCAGTTTATATTTCAGCTTTTTGTATGGATATAAGAGGTTTGAAAACAGTTAGTAATTATATTTAGCAAGCATTTATCTTAAGTGTGTTAAAGACACAAACCAACCACATTACACATGAAATTATGGAAGGGAGAGGGGGAGGAACGTCTCTAAGTGAATTTTTTGGGTGCAGGTTTTCCCATGATTTTGCCCTGAATTCCAAGTATTTTATGTTAATTCTATCAGTTAATGAAATACTTAAGGTTTAGAAGTGCCTGTACAGAGTAGGGACTGACAAAGGATTTCCTTTTTTGAAATTGTAAATGAGGAAGTAGGAAGACAACATTGGATGTGTAGAAAGAAAAGTGGAAAAATTTGGAGTAACTAGTGTTAAGGTAGATGCAGTTTATGACACAAAAGCCATGACAAATTCACTCTCATAGGCTTGTTTTTCGACAATCAAAAGAAACACACCAGTGCCTTTTTACAGGTCTAATAGTGATTGATTCACCACTGGAAAAGAAGATCGAGGCTGGAGGTAAAACATAAACAGTTCAGGCACTTCACAAAGATTGCCTGACACATGGCCAAGGGAACAACAAAGTTAAGCTACCACGCTGTTAGTTCCCCTTTCTTTTGCTCTCACAGTGTTTGCACTGTACCCTTACTTGTCTGAAAACTAATTTCATGTGTTATCTACCAGCCAGTGCAAGACATCTACAGAAACAGTGTGGTGTTTGAAATGAAATGATTTAATATTGGTGCTTCAAATCTAGACAGTTTTTTCTTCATTTAAATACTTTTGAATCAATTTATGCTATCATAGGTTAAAGGTGATACTTGAGAATGGGGAGCTTGATTCTGTTTATTTGTACTTTTTGAAAACATAGTAAATACTAAAGGGTATTAAAAAGGATGCCTTTCTATAATTTGTAATCTTCAAACTTCTGAATTACACGAGAAATGTGAATGATCACAATGACCCATGGCATGTTCCCTCTTCCCATTTTTATTCAAGTAACTGCTGCTATTTGCAATTGTAATTCTCTTTTCGCATCTTGCCCTGCATTTTTAAGGAGCTGGTGCAGAAAAGAATGGCCCTCAGAAAAGAATAACCCTGTTATTCATCACAAAACATTTACCAATGATGGCATCTTTGTAACTTGATCAAATTCTAGCCCTGGTAATTTCATTTCCCTTGCCTCAGGTATCTGTATAATTGCCTGGAATTATATTTTTCATGTCTCCTCTTATTGCCTGTTGAGCAGTGGCTGTATTGCACTGCAGCTGAAGAATGGGTTGCAGGGGGATGAAGTGTTCCTGACATTTCTCGAAACAATCTGAAAGGTTATTAGTACCTCTAGGAATTTTTAGAATCCATGTTCTGTTAATGCCTAAGAAATTATTATTCAAAGCTTAGCCTTCTTCTAAAGGGGTGGGGGAAGGAAATTCAGTCATAACACGGGTGTATTGTAAGCACAGAAATTGCTTACCAATTTGCATTGTAGCTTATTATTACTACTGTTTTCTGTACTCCTGTATGCTAGTATAGAAGGAAAAAATAAACTCTGTTTTCTTATCTTTATGCCACATTGGAGAGAAATTACTTGGTTTTTTCTTTGTATTCTTTGTATGGACAGCTGTTTTAAATTATACCTGACCTCCAGTAGCCTTGTCATAAGAACTGCTATGGATTAATTTTTATCACATCATGAAATGACTCTCAGTTTAAAACCCCACCCAAAGCCAGTCAACCAAAATACTTTCCCTACTTCCCTGCCATGGCTGTGTTACAAGAGCCTGCATGGCAGTGATACCAAACCTCTATGCAGTACTGGTTCTGGTTTTGGTTTTTTTTTTCCTCCAGGAAAGAAGGAAATTCTAAAAATATTAAACTGAATATTTTCAGGCTTGACCTTTGTAAGAGACTAATGACTCAGTTACTTTCAGGCCAAGGATATTTTCTCCAGGATGGGACCTACCTGCAAAGTAGGAATTTGAATTTCTCAAAGAATACTATGGTAAAATGTGTTAAAGGTGAAAGGTGCTAAACTCAGAACTGTTTGTTGAGTCTTTGGAGACTTCACTTGAACTTTGTGTCCTTCCGGGACCACAAGTCCCCAAGCACCTGGCAGAAGTTTGGATTGTTTGCCCTAACCATGTGAGTTTTTTATGTTTAATATGTGGTTTATATGATAAACTGCATGTGGTTTATATGATAAATTGCATGTGGTTCATGCAATTTTCTTGGACAAGACTAGAGGATGGAGCTTTCCCTTTTTGCTAGGCAAGAAAGAAAAATTACATCTCATTGCTTTAAATAAAAAGAGGTGTAAGGCATCCACATCAAGAGTCACAGACATCTTTTTCAATCCAAACTCCATGTAAGGAGCAGCAAGTGGGAGCTTTTAAATTGCAGCCAGTGGTGCAGTCTCTAGAGATGCCGTTCAGATATGCCAAAAGTATTCAGCATGCACTAAAACCTGTTCCAAACTCTGCTGCCTTTCATGTAAGTGCAGTTGTCTGCACACTGTCCTAAAATCAACAGCCGTTTACTGAATGTTTTCTATAAACTTTGGCACCTGGTAGTTATTTCTGGCCCTGTTTCTGTCAGGAGTAGTATTACAGTTGGATGTCAGGAAGCCAAACAAATCTGATATACTGGTAAATGAACATGGGTTAAACTGGGCCTGGATTCTTCTTTGAAAATTCACTTTCCTTTTCAGCTTGAAAAAAACAGAAATTCAATGAACAGAGTATTACCAAGGCCTTTGGTGAAAATACAGATGTCTTGATGCTGGAATACATGTCAATCCTGAGAGAGCTGAGCATCCTTTGTTGCCAAGTTGCTAATTATTCACAGAAAAGATTAAAGCTGAGCATGGTTTTCCCAAATGATTTGATATTATACTCTGAATTAAAAATACATTATGTAAAATGCTGATGTGGTAGAAAGGATTTTTGTCAGTACAAGGCTACAAGGTTGTCATGGTATTTAGACTAATAAAATCTGGGACAACTGGTAGAATGGTTGCAAGAAAATACACTGTAGCAAAGCAGCTGATGTCATGATGTGTATCACCTGTGCTCTGTTGTAGGATGAACGATTTAATGCTGACCAGCTCCCCTTCCTTGGAAGGTGTAGTAGACTTTGATCTCTGATATGTGGGAATTATTTGCACGTGTAGCCAGGGTCACTTGGCAGTTCTAGCCATGTAGCTGAGGTCAGTTTGACTCATAGCTAGTTAATGTAATTTGAATTTCTCAGCCTGCAGTGCCATAAAGTATTAATTATGATCAAACCTGACATTATAAGCAAAAGTTTTGGTTGAATATAATTTTAGGAAGACATCTGTGCCTTTTGGGCCTTGTTCCCAATTATGCACGTTGTCTAGAAGATGTTGCTTTAAGCGTCCTAATAATATGGTTTTTCATCTGAATTTTACATATTACAATTTTCTTCTTTTCTACAGAGAAAATTGATGTAGCTTGAAGACAGTATGTTTTTCTGGAAGCAGACCTGATGTGCTGTAGTTATAACATGTAGATTGTTCCCACTGTACACTGCACTGACATGACCCCGTCCTGTGTACTCTGTGCAGTGTTGGGTGCCTCAGTACAATAAGCACATCAGACTCTCAGAATGTGTCCAGAGATGGTTTTATGATGGGATATCGTATTTCCTTAGTCTCTCTTCTGGGACTTATTAGGAGGCAGCCATGAAGTTCTTTGATGGAAATACTGTTAAACCTCAGCTGAGCAGGAATATCAATACATTTAATAAAAAGTGGTGGTGGTCAGAAGCCTTGGATGTGGAGAAGAAAAGGCAGCTGGCTTCCTGTAAGTAAGGGTCATTTGATTTCTTGATTTGTTTTTTTTTCCCCCCTGTATTCTGCAGTCTGAGATATAGGGAGCAGATGGTAATAGGAACTGAGAGGCCAAGCAAGCCAGTGGTGAGGAAAATGAAAGCAATTGTCAAGCAGAGACAGGTAAGATCTTCTCTTGGGACTGCAAAGTTCATAAATCTGTTATGCACCCTTTGTGAGTAAGGACCACAGGCCTTGCACAGATTTGACGTTCATGGAACTGCTTTACCAGCTGTAACTAACTGCTGTGGCCCTTGATCCCTGCCCATTATTTCCAGCTATGGCTCTTGAGAAAAGGGCAAAGGTCCCTGATATTCTAAAAGAAAACTAGAAATAGAGCTCTCTGTGTGTGTGTGTGTGTGTGTGTGTGATTTTTTGCTTCCTTCCTGGTAAAAGGAGGAAAGTAGAAGAAATTAATTTATTGCTTATGCATTATTATGTAAGATGGTTTTACCAAAAATACTTGGGAATTATCTAGGGTGAAAGGAGGGTCATGCTTTTGTCAAAGTATTAAGTATTACCCAGTCTGTGTCTCAGCCTGTCTTTTATTATCCCTGGATATTTTGAGACATTTTTCTGATAAACACCAGGAAATTAAAGAATTGTTTAAGTTGTTGTAATGTTTAAACATGAATCACATATTATGCTGGTTGACTAGAGCTGTCAGCTCTCCTTTATGGGTGAAGCAGGACTGCATGATAGCTGCTAGGGGAGGCTGTGCTGGAAGCCTGCAGCTGGTGCCCCCGCCAGGTTCTGGGCTTGTCTGTTAGATATTCACAAGCAGTCTGGGCCATGTGCTCCATTTGAGCTTAGAATCATCTATTCATGATGAGTGCAAGGGAAACCTGGTCCCAGGTAATACTTGGGAATAAGCAGAGGTATTTCAATCCAATCTGTTTAAGAACTCTTGCATACTTTGCCCTCTTTCTTAGAGAACAAACTACTAATGTTTGCTTCTCCTCTCATAAGAACTTGCTTGCCATTGACAACTCCCAGCATTCAGAAGAAGGAGGAAGTTGTTAAAGGCACAGGGATTGCAATTCAGATCTCCCATTATTTTTCCTTTTCAGTTAAGGAATCCTCGCATTTCTTGACTTGTAATTTTCTCAGTCCCTCCGAGTATAATGTCACCTTGCTTTTGAAAAAAAAAAAAATTTTAGTTTGAGAGATCAAACAAAGTATCATGACTTTTCTAGTTTCAGGGCTCTGTGCAGTCACTCATTTGGTCCATCTGCTGTTGTTTCTGTGGGATCGGTTTTCTGCCCATCTGTGACTTCATTCCATTTGTGTGCCTGGCTCTGATCAGGCTTGTCTCCTATTAATTTGTTCTGAGTCTGTTTGCTATTCCTAGTAGCAATCACTCAATGCTTCTTTTTTCACCTTTTTTCTGCTTGGTGCTTTTGATTAGTGTTCGTCTTTTCTGCTTCAGACTGTAGATGGTGGCTGGGGAAGGACAGGAATAAGTCTTCATTCAGACAGAATAAACAACAATGGCTTATACTGACACAGAGCTCACTTGAGGTGACTGCTTGCAACCTGGTTTCACATTGGTGATTTCTCTTGACACTCACACTGCTCAGTTCATGGATTTTTGCTTTAAGAAAGGCTGCTACTCTGCTGGTAAGAGTCCTTTCCCCACTGCTTTCTAAGATAAATCTTCCCTGCTTTTATTTCTGTGACGACTGAAAAGGGCTCAGCATCACCACTTATTTCAGCTGAAGCTTTGAGTGTTCAGCAAGGCTTGTCTTGTTCATGTCCATGGTAATGTTTATTTCTCTGTTTGAAAATGAGCAAGCTATCAGATTAAGTTAATGTAGGATGGGAGTCATGGAGTCTTCACTGAGCTCTTCACCACTTTCTCACAAGCCATTAACAGGCAGCCAGTGTATGCAGAAAAAAAATGCCCCAGTTCTAAGTTCACCAAATGAAACCAGGGCCATTTTGCCCCATCTCCAAACTGAGAACTGCATCTCTCTATCCCTCCTTAAAGTGGCTTAATCTAAACTAGTTAAAGCATTTTGCTGAAATAGACTTGACTTTGTTTTGTTTTCTTAAAATCATTTTATCATCCTATTGACTGTGTTAGTCCTGTATCATTGGTTTCTGGTACTTGATTTATTGTTGACCAAATCAGCAGGATTATTTCAGTGTTTCAGGTAAACTACTGAAATCTCTAATGGTTGGTTAGAAGTTGAAAAAACAGTGAAAAAAGAAATAGAAAATACACTCAGTTAAATGTTTTTGTTCCATACTTCTTGACTTCAGAAGATGTGCCTTCTATGGACAGTGTGTAGTTCCTTATGCAGATGCTTTCATTTACTTGCCAAGCTTCTGGATTTTTAATGAGGTAGCTAGGAGTAAGTTTTGTGGGTTGATTTTGTGGATTCTCTTCATAAAGCATAGAAATACAGAAAATATGGTTCTCCAGAAAGTCACTGTACTCTTGTAAATCCAGAAGCACCAGCTGTTGGTTTGGTTTTGCTTCAGGCTGAGTTTGAAATTGCTTGATGCATTAGCAGTGTGCTTCCTTGCTCTTTCAGGGTTGGATCCTGTTAAATGTAGTTAGTTTAGTTTTGAAAATCTTACATTTGTGGTGCTTGGTTTGTAGAGGGTATTGGTATCCCTGCAGCATTTGTTTTTCTTGAGCTTCAGTATATGCTCTGAGCCATGACTTAACGTAACTCTTGTCTTAAGGATTAGATTTGCTGCTGTGAAGGGCTTTCCCTCCAGATTGCTTCATCCCTGAAGCAGAAAAGTGTTCAGCATTTAACTATTCCTTGTGTATGAGGTGTGTAGAATTGACCATTTTGACTCCTACATGCCTCCTACCAAGTCACATATTGGTCACCACTTTGCCAAATTTTCTACAGTGTCTTACAGAGAAAAGTATAATGATAAAAGGATTTTTCCAAACTTACGTCCACTCAAAGTAAATAGAGCATATATGAAGCAAACCTCTAGTGTCTTTTCCCGCTTCCTGATAATATGTGGAATTGGTATTCCCTGTGGGTGCACTGGTATATAGGCTTTTGTCTGCAGAAGCAGGCATGCTGATAGTTTTTGTAAAAATAATTTCAGTGTCAGTCCAAGATAAAACTAGTAATAAAAACCTCTTTTCCTTCTGAAAGTCAGCGTGGACCAAGTCAATTTTTTTATTATCTTGTCTGCCATGTATGAGCGTCCTGGTGGATATGTTCTCAGCTTCTGCTTGATTACCAAAATATGAACAGGGAAAGTAAAACTATAAAAAAAATTAAAAGGTAAGAGCCTATTGCAATCTCCAGGAGCTATAAGAAAATGATAAGAACTGGGGCATGAATATGTAGCAGAATTTTATCATGTCTATTTAATCTCTCTGTGCCACAGCACAGAGCCCTTAACTTTTCCTCCGCTTGAGAACAGTAGATTAATGTTCTGAGTCTGAGTATTGAGAAGGAAAAGAAGAGAAAGTTGAGTGAATTTCTATGGAAAATACAACCATTTTTCGTGCTTATTTTTCTTTAGCTCCTTGCTGCCCAGTGCCATTGTCCTGGCTCCCGAGCCCTGCAGGTGGCAATCTTGTGCTGTCTGGGAGAAGCAATTCCCAGCCGTTCTCAACTGCAGCTGGGAGCCTGGGGGTTAAGGGCAAGAGAGAGGGGATGGCAGCAGATGAAAAGAGAATTTATTTTTTTCACTTATTTTCTTCAGCTTTTAAGTCTTGCATCCCTCAATATTTCCTCACAACTCCTTAATCCCCAGGACTTAGTGCAACAATTAGCTGGTGAGGAGGGGAGGCAGCGGCAGTGCGGCAGCCGGAGCAGCGCTGCTGGCTGAGCACAGGGAAGCAAAGCTGCAGCAGGGATGCTTTCCCTGCTCCTGCCTCAGCACCCAAACCCTCCCTCCTGTACGTTTTCAGGGCTCGAGTGGGATCACTAAACGAGTCTTAACTTTGTTTTCCCTTATGTACCATGACCCCGACGTTCACTACGTTTGAAAACCAACCAACTTCCTTTAACCTCTGTCAAACAAAAATTATTCCATGGAAGGATGGCTGAGAAGGATGTGGCCTATTCCAGTTCTAGGGTTTGGTGATTATTCATCTTTCAGCCTTTATCAGCAGGACCTAGAAGAGTAAAGGTCTGAAATGTAGAATACACTTTGGAAAAAGTAATCATTTTCTGGATGAAGATGAGAAAAGAAAAAACTTTCAGTGACCAGTTTTTAAGAGAAACAGGGCTAAATTGACATTTTAACACTGTAGGTGCAAGTAGCTTCCTCCCTATGTTCTTTTACAATAAAGTAGACATTGCTGGGTTTTATGTACTACTGAAATTATATAAGTAATTATATATGGATAGATCTAAGGGTTATACTAGGATTAAAATCTTAGCAGCTGCGATTGGATTTAAGACTTGCCTGAGTCTAAAACTTCATATCTGTGGATAGTCTTTTTTTCCCCAATCTCTTTGGGGGATGAGGAGGCTGGACAGACCTCCAAAATCTCTCTTAGACACAGCTCTGCAAAATACATATTTACTTGATGTTGCATATTTCAGCAGAAGACTCAAATACACCAGGGAAATTTGGGAGAGAAAACCTGTGACAGGGAACTGCAGAACAGTAACTCCATTGAGTTTGGTACAGGGAATGCAGTTTATGTGGCTGCAGGAAAGTGAGTGAATTCAGAACTCAGAATAGGGATAGCAGTCTTGTGTGGATGTAAATCATGCAGAAAAATATCATCATCCTTGCTCTCATATCAGTATATCACTTAAAGAGTTTCAAAACCTGAAGGGTGTAAGCATAGGCCTGACTTAATTTTGAGGTAAAATGGGGATGCAGTTTTGGAATGAAATGAGCATCTAATCATCTGGCTGCTTGCACCCTTAATCTTTAGTTGATCTAGGCATGCAAAGGGAATCTGGCAGTATGAACCTGCAGTGGTTTAAGCCAGTTGTAATTTTGTGTGGTTGCAGGTCCATTTTCCCTGTCCTGCATCTAACCCTAAGGTGAGCTGGCTTAAGTGATCTAGGCCAACTTAGGTTTTTCTCACTAGCAATTAGTTTTCAGCCGATTGGCTCCTGGAGCTGTTTGTTTCCAAGTCACACAAATGTCACTTCTCTCGAGAAGGGAAGAGTGGAGTGGTTTTGTTGAATGGGCCATTATGACAATACACCTTAGGCTTTGCTCTCATGCATCAGAGCAACACAAGTGATAACCTGCAGTCACTTTCTTCTAAACTTACAGATAACCCCTTGAATGAGAGTATGGAAAGAATTGATGCAATAACAAAGATCTGCAGTGTAGTGAACTCTGAGTCAGAGAGGCTGGTGCACCGGGAAGAAGGAAAGAAAGATGCATGATGCAGTATTTTTATTGTTTAGCATTTCCCTCAGGCTGACATTATTCATTCCTGCGTTTGTTTTTTTTTTCCTTGACTAGCCACAGATTCAGATCTAACCCTAATCTGGCCTTTAGTGAAAGTTAAATGGCAGCTCTCCACATGAAGAGAAATCAGACCTGCTTTTAAAGCTCCATGGGAGATGGAGGCAGGAGGCTTTTCTTATCCTAAGGCAGACAGAAGTACTGCTGACTAAAAGCTTTTTTGGAAGCTATGCAATGAATTATTCCAATGCACAGCTCAATTGAACGGAAAAAGATCTAACAAGCCCGAGTAGGTAATTTTTCATTAAAGTGTTAGTGAAGCTTGACATTCTTAATCTTGTTCTTCTTCCATAACAGAATTCTGCTTCTAGCATAAATTGTGTTCTAGAGGAGGGCTCAACAGCCAAGTCCAAATAAACTTGTTCAAGAAACTTGTTTTTCTAGAAGACCTCTTCAATCACTCTGTATGGATTTTGTTTTCCCTTCATAGGAAATGAGCAAAAGAAATGATTGAGGGGTGGTCAGGCTTTACTTTGTGTGCTACAGCAGGCAGTTTGTGCTATGCTGAGCAACTTAAAGCTGAAACAGTTCTTAACTGAGTTCTTCTTAATAGCTGTCTTTTACTAAATAGTTTTTCTTTTTTTTTTTTTTCTTTCTTATGAAATGTTTCTGTCTCTTTTAAAAAGATACTCCGTACAGGAATGCTTCCACCAGAACATATGGATGACTTCTTTATTTGATTCTGTCAGTTCATATCTTTGAATGATGAAAACAGAATCCTGCCTTGTTACTGAATAAGCACAGAGAAAATGTACTTTTTAGTGTGTGGATTAGTACTACCTCTATCATTCTGGGGCTGGAATGTCTTGCAAAACACAAATGGAACAGTCTTCACACAGATACTGTTACACCTTTTAGCCTGGGAAGCTATAGCGCCCCTCCGTGTTTGTAGTCCAAGTGCATCCATGCCCAGCATTGAAATGGCATTTTATACTTTTCCCACAGTCATGCAAAGAATGACACTAAATCCGAGCTAAGGGGAAATTATAGTCTGGATCAATCGAAGGGCAACAAACTAAGCAAATTTCGGGCAACTGTCCGTGAACTGGAAATTAAAATTTCAGTTCTGAGACCTGTTTGAAGCTAGTTAACCTCTGTGATTCACAGTGCTTTGCCTTGTTGGAGAGATGCTATGGCACTTGCTTTTCTTACAAAAGAGAGGTTTCTGTGTTTGTGGACTGAAGGGTGGTTTCCTGTGTCTGAACGATGGTGTAGCACTGGTGAGCTGAAGGAAGAGATGGTTTTGCTGTAGTGCAGATTGCTGCTCTCAGATGCAGGCTTTGATTTTTGCTCAATGCCAGTCACCTGTAAATGAAACTGCCAACACTGCAGGAAAGGAAAGAGTCAAGGTCCGAATAGAAACAATGCAAACCTTACTGGCCTGGGGAGACCAAGATTTGCACTCAGCCCTTCAGATTTTAAATAAATCCAGAGCTGAGAGTGACAGAAGCCAGTACCCTTTCTGCTCTACTCATCCTCTCATGGAGAAGAATTGATTATAACTCCCCTTACCATTGGAAACATGAGTCCTTCTGTGGCCACAAAAGTGGCTCAGGATTAAAAGGGTAACTGGGCTTTGGGCTGGTCTGTGAGAGTTCAGAGGGCAGAACTGGCAGCTGCTGGGGGTGGTCAGTGTGCCTGCTGAGGGAGCTGGAAGAGGGCACAAAGTACACAAAACTCTTCTTGCTTCTGTTTGAAACTTTAAAACTTTAAAAGTTAAGCTGCTATGAAAAAATATGATGGAGGTATCTTTTTTTCCCCACTTAATGCTACTTGGTAAATTTGTGTGCTTAAATCATAACTTAATGTAAATATATATCAGTGTTTTCTTTGTAAATGGATGTGTAGGTTTTAAAAAACGTTTTCTGATTCTTGGTGATAACACTTGAGCATGGCAGCTCTCCGGAAGGTGTGTCTGCCTCTCAGTAGGGGAAAAAAAAAGCCATGTAATGTGGTAAGTGATGGAATGTGGCTGTAATGACTGTTAATGAGAACCATTATGGCTCATTTACACAATCTATTAGTTCTTATAAAATACTTCCTAAGGGTCTGGGCACTTGAGGTCACAAATATAAAATGACAGTACAGGTTTTTTTAATAGTTGTTGAGAAAATGGTGATTTTAATAAAAACTACTGTCTGATTTTTCGGAGATGCTGTAAAGAAAAGGACTTCTAATGGGTCTTTTTAAGTAGATATATTTAACTTTCTGACCTATTCTGGTTTTCATCTTCAGAGACTGTGCTGTCTTAGATGTAGAAAATTGTTTTAGCTGCAGCTGGTAGGAAATAAACATTTTACTAAGGTGATTTACTTCATGAATTATCTATACAGATGATATTCCTGCAGCTGACCTTCTGGAAGAATTTGCCTTTGCTTTTTTGATAGTTTCTAAATGCTGCAACTATTCCTACTTAGACTGTCACATTGTATCTTCTGTTTTCCCGGAATTCTAGCTCCATAATCCAGTCTGCATTTTCTGGGATGTGTGGTTGCTTGGTCTGTTTGATGGAAGTGATTAATACGTGCTAACATAACCATCTAATGACATTATTTGGTTTTGTGTTGTGAACCCGTTTACTTGTCTTCATTGTGTTATCATTTCTGTCTTGTTAAATTGCTGATTATTTTCTGGGAGTTAATACCCATTTATCAGCTTTTCAACAGCCTTTGCAATGCAAAATTCTTTTGTATTGTTCTTTACAAGCAGCTCCTGCAGAGTTCTGTAAATTATATTACCCTGTTGCTGTTCTCCTGTATTGCTGTGGGTTCAGGTTGCACAACTGTTCACATATTAAAAGCAACTATGAAACTTTGTGGGAGTCTTTGTTGCAGATGTCGAATCTAATTTTGCACAGCAAAGAAAACCTCAGGTGCTATATTTTTCGTTCTGTGTTTAGCTCCTAAATTTTCATCTTTTTTTAGATGGCTCTAGGAAACTATATATGATGATTGTACCTTCTTATTCTCTCCCTAAGTTTTGGCCAGTTTGGTAATTAAGACTTTAAGTCAAGTATAACCACCTGAATGCAGCCTTAACTTGCAAGCTCTATAGTTTTCTTGCCTTAAGTATTTTTAAGTTTGAATTGAAGTTCAGATCATGTCTCAGTGACTAAAGGAAAGGGGAAAAAAAAAGGAGACTGAAGGAAAGGAGGTTAGGCTTGCGGCAAGGCTTTTTTTAGGACTTAAAGAACTTTTACCTCATGCGCTCTGTGTGACTCTGGGCAACTTTCTGGGCTTGAGTTCTAAGTTCACTTGAAAGTACATGCTGAGGTTGTGAAAAACGAGGTTCACTCTCCTGTTAAGATTTAAAATTTTAATAAAGGACAACAGGGGACAAAGACAATAAAGCAGAAGTACAGCGCTGGGGCGCTGGGTGTCCTGGCTCTCAGCCAAGAGCACACCTGCTATTGTGGAGACATCCCTTACATACCTTTCCTATTGCATCAGCCTAATACCTATTCATAAACAATTATGCATATTCAAATTTTCCCTCCAAATTAGTTTACATGTTCCATGAACTGTTTAGCATGGCTCCTCCTCGGGTCTGCCTTTTTAGAGCATGCGTATTCTCTGGTTGTGGTTTTAGTCTGTTTTTGTTATCACCTCCAGTTTGGGCCTTGGTCCATGGCTTTTGCAGACAGTAGTTGCTGATAGTTCACAAGTCAGTAACAGGGGTCCTCGTTATACGTTCACTGGGTGTTATCCAACCAAGCAGACAGTTCAATTACCACAAGCATAACCACATCAGCTATTTTACTACTATTAATAACAGAAATAAAGGCATTAGTTATTGCTACAAAAAAACCCTATAACATTATATATATATATAGCATTCACTTTAATATTCGCGGAAAGCCAATATTATAATATGTATTTATCACACAAGGTTAACAAAATGCATTTCTTTTTCATTTTTATATAATTGTGGATGCTTTTTTTCTTTCTCTGTGGCATTTAGAGATTAGGCCATTGGGGCCTTTTGTAGAACTTGTCTAAAGAAGTTTTGCGATCTGAAGTTCCTTGACCCTGGCAATGCCCTCCCTCTGGTGCTCTGCTGTCGGGTGTTACAGTTGCACCTTTGGTCAGTTGTTTGTGTTTATTGTGAGGTGCTGAAGGCAGGCTGAGGCTTTTTCTTCATTTTGGGCAAAGATTGGACTTGATCTTGGAGGTATTTTCAACCTTTGATGATTGTCTGATATGCAAACTCCTTGTAGATTAAATCTTGTTCCTATTTTGGTTTAGAATTTGTCAAAAATAACAACTTTATTAGCAGATTGGTAGAAGGTTCAATTTGTTGCTGTTTGTCAGGTGAGAGAAAAACCATATATCTTATTTGCAAAGGACTAGAGGGTTATCTCCTTTTCATGGTGTGTCTTAAACATACTTATTGCAGACAGCCAAAAAGAAAGAAGTAATGAAATATTTCACATGAAGCGGAGTGGTTCAGGGGAAATAAGACATGAAATCTGGTGTCTTTTGGGAAGCACTGGCAAAAGATGTGGAGAGTGAAAAGCATTGCTAATTGCTGAAAATTATCAACACCTTTTTCATGTCCAAAACAACGTAGGTGAAGATGATTAGACTCAATTAACTTTAGGTCTATTAATTTTGTAATAAGTTTGATGAACGCTCAAGATTTTTCTTCTAGGGTTTTTTTTTTCCCCTTCCTAATTAGGCTCTTGATAAAAATTAGGAAATATTGTTTGGTGTTTTCCTTAATAGTGTTTCTTTAAAAGATATCAGTCTTCATAAATGTCAAAATGATTTGACATGATTGAGCAAAGAGCTAGACTCTTCCTTAGAGGTCTTGGTAGAAGAAAGCAGAGATGCTGCAGGTTCTGGTTGAAGTGTTTTGGCACACGTGCAGACACAGCAACTCAGGGAATTTATTATAAAGCAATCCCAAACCCAAGCCTATGCTTGGTTTTGTGCTTGCAGTAGGGAGAATCTATTTTAAATCACTAGGGCAGCATCTGGTTTGGGCCTGAGTAACAGAAGACGTGAATATGTGTGATCTTTCATTTGTCTAAAAGCAGGCAAGGAAAAGTTTGTCAGTAGTCAGCAGCTTAGAGAATATTACCTTTGAGTTGGATTGTACTGATTTCTGTGGCAGCTCAGAGAGGAGGTTATTTGTGTGTGGAGTGACCGACCAGAGATACACTTGTGCCCAGCTTCTTTAAAAACCTGTTTTTTTCAAATTGCCTGCTTTATGAATTGAGTCTCATCTTTTGAAAGGTTACAGCCTGGTATTTGATCAGGGATCTATTCTGTCTGGAGAGACAATTAAAGGCTGATTGACCTATAATGCACCTTATGATTGGCTTTGAGAATATATTGATGATGGGAAGATTATTGAAGGCCAACAAGTGACTTTTTCTGTTTATATGTTTTGCAGGTGGTAGGGGAATGGTAGTAGAGTTTTTAATGAGTTTTTCATCCTTTCAGTCTACTGTTTCTATATAAGTTCAAATTAACAGGCACATAAAATAGGGTTTCCAATAGTCCATCTTGCGTTAATGTTAATTCCAGTGTTTGTTCCTGGAACAGATCTGCGGCACAGTGATCTACATGTTATTACCAAATCTTGGGGAATGGGATAGGGGTACAGTGAGAGCAAGGTAAAAATGCTTTTGTGTTTCAACATTTGCAGATAAATATTTAAAATCTAAGCCTATATTGTTCCTACTGCTGCAGAAGTGTCACACTTGGGTTGACAAAAGCTCCTTGGATTAGAAAGCTTCAAGAGCTCGCACTGACAGACACTGTCAAAACACCAGTTACATGGAATTGGTCTGTGTAGGTAAATCCCAGAGTTCTGCCATGCCCAGCCAATGCCCAGGGAACTTCTGTTAGTGGTTGCACTTGGTCTTCGTGGGTTTCCAAATGCAGCTGGTAATGCTCTGCCAGGGGGATGGGGGGAATTGCTGGAGCAGGATGTGTTTGTGCCCCATCTCCTTAATTAAATCCCTCTGTCACCACACCATAGTCCATGATGCTCTTATGAACACAGTCCCACACCAGGACATATCTGGTGCATGTGCTGTTTCCCAGGGGGAAGGTGTTACTGGATGATAAAACATTGACTGACTGTGCAAACTGAACATTAATAATGACTGAAGTTACTCTTACCTTGAAAATGTTGGACAACTTTTTTTTTCTCTGAAGAAAGATACAGATAACTGAAGGAACTTGACATGCCCAAGTTAAGGTTCTATTTTTGACCGAAATTAATAGAGGCTAAGTATAGTGATTTCAGGCTCCAGTAATTAATTGCTTATGCATAAAGGAAGAAGAGTGTCAATATAGGATCAGTCTGGTCAATCACTGGCAGTCTCTGGAGGAGACAGCAAATGTATTAACTGATACTTCACTCAGTCTTCAATATTTAGTAACAACTTCTCCCAAATCCTCTATTCTTAGAATGTGATGACAGATAAAGCAATAGCTTAAATTATTTAAAACATTTCTTTAAATTTCTTTTCTTTCTCTGGCAACATTGTTGATAAGGCATCAGGGACAAGTTGTTCTATAAATGATCTGCGTAAGAAACTGGTATATAGTTTCTTGTCAGTTTGATACTCTGAGGAAGTTTATACAGCTGACCTCTGGATTCGTTCCAGGATAACCTGCAAAGATGAACTGTATTCCCTCTATAAATAGGGAAGATGGACATTTAAAGACATGTGTCCCCTTATACTCATAGTAGGAAGAATGTTGTGGCAATTGATAAATCAAATTACCAGTTTCAGGGCTACCAAGCTAATTATGAACCCTGAATAATTCAGATGTTTAGAGTATGTGAAATCTGTTTTGAGACTGGTCTAAGGGGAAGGTGATACTTCTTCACTTCTTATTGCCTGAGCTTGCCATAATGGTCTTTTTCAGAAGTACTACTCCAAGTATTAGTGCTTTTCCACCACTCAAGTACAAGTAGGGTTTTGGTGTGATTAAAAATTATTATTACAGCACAGAAAGCCCTTTTGTTTCATGTTAATAGAAATTTAATCTCATTGTCTCTAACAAGGTGGGAAAGGCAGGGAATAGAAATTGGCACAGAGAAGGTAGCCAGTTTTGAAGAAACTAAAAAATAGTAATGGAATTAAGACTAGAGGAAAAACTAAAAACATTTTGAGAAATACCAATCTGTGAGTTTTGGGTTTCATTGATTCAGCATTTGGAAGCCCCAGGATTTTGCGATGGGAAAAAGGAGTGATCCTTTTATTCTTTCAACTTTCTTCCATAATTTAAATAAAATTTCCTTCTTTTCAAGATAAAATTTCTCTGTCCCTGCAATTCTCTCTGAGTATCAAATAAAAGAAGTTAACTGAAAGCATGACAAGTAGAAGACAGTGTGGATCTTTTCTCTTCCTTCTCCAATCAAAGGTATTTGAGTCCCCAAGTTACAAGGTATTTAAGTTTCATCTAATTTTCTGCCAGAAAATTCCTAGCTAGCTTTGCTAAAAACTGGGAATAGGATTCACAAATGGCTTCTATTTGGTCTTGTGCTTGTTCATTGTTCTTGGTGACAGGAATCATTCACCTCATGCATTGAAGCACATATATATTGATTTAAAATGGATATATGAGGGACACCGTATGCGTGGGAATATTTTAATATGTATGGTGACACTAGCATATTAAAAACAGTAGGAAAACAGCTGTAAATAATATCCAGGTTAGAATATTTCTGTTGCATTCAAAAATATCAAGAGAGCAGGTGTTGAAGTTGAGACGGACACATGACACATTGTAATCCAAAGTCATAAGAAGCAAGAAGTTTATTATAATTCTCTGCTGCTATTCTTATACCTCTTCACAGTTACCATGGCTTATTACTATTGGCTGCTTAGCAAACAATGACAGGGCTGTCTACAAAACAATGACCATTCAAACAGCAATACAATGAGCTATACAAGCAATTAGTTACAAATTATATGCAAGTTCCTTCTTTTACACTCTTGATGTTCCATAGCAAGAACATCTTTCATTGTGACTGCAGGTTCTCATGGGTAAATCTTATGGGTAAATTCTGACTGTCTTCGGATCTGGCTTTGTGAGACTTTCAGGCCAGCTGTCAGTCTCATCAGATCCCACCACAAGCATGGATACAATGGGACAGTGCAATACTTCCACTGAGCTTGCATGTTTTCAGTGGTACAGTTACCATAGTGAAACTTCACTAGGTAATTTTCTTAGGGGAAAACACTTATTTTAATGTAGCTGTAATTAAGGTTAGTTAGACATGAAACCATTGATTTATTAAACAGTAGCAGAATGTGTAAATCAATTGTGAAGAGGGAGAATAGTCACTGGTATCCAAATTCTGCTCATAACTACTAGATCTCTAAGAATCTCTATTAATATGATGCATATATTGGAGTTTCTATTTTTTTTTTTTTTTAAATATAAGTGAAATCCTTCTGTTGTGTGTGTGCATAGTCATGTAGTAGCCTGTCTGTGGAGCTTCGGGACATGCTGCAGAATTTTATTCCCATAAATGCTTTTGAAGTTGGAGTCTTTGAGGGAGCTCTAAAAAAAAAACCAACAGTTACATGAGCTGTATTTGGGATTGGGGAGGGAGAAGTATGTTCATAATCATCTGGTTTGTAATAGTCTAGCAAAATTATTGTCATCATGAACTGAGTTATTTTAAGTGATGTGGGCATTAGTTCTTTAACACATAGAGTATTTGATAAAAGCTGATGAGACAATGTTGCAACTCTCATATAGTATTGTGATCAAATTCTAAATCAGTAATTTGAGTGACTTGCATTAAAATTAGATGCGACAACCAGTTCAGTTAAAAGTAGGTAGAAATTTAGAGGTGTAACTTCTTGCTTCCTACTGATACACCTGATCTTGTTTGAAAATCTCACTGTACTGAAGTGATGAATGATGCTGAAAGTTCTAGGAAGCATCAAAGATGTGGGATTTGGTAAAGTCCATGAAATGTTATTTGCAGGAAGAAAGTAATTTCTCTCCCTTTTCCCTCATATTAAACTGGGAAAAGAAGCCTTTGCTGTGCGTGGGAACAGTGGTTCATGAATGAGGGCCTCCTTGTTTACAGCAAGAAAAACCTGACCACGTCGCACTGAAATGCTGTTTCCCTTCCCACTTTTAATACATGTTTAGTGAGATTTTCTTCTCCTGTGACTGTTTAAGCAACTAAATATGTTAAAGCTAATTTGTTTGTTTGTTTGTTGGTTGTTCTTTTTTGTTTTGTTTGGGTTTTTATTTTGTTTCTTGGGGTTTTTTGGGTTTTTTTACTGGCCTAAGTTGTTTCTTAACTCATCTAATTGACCTAGATTATTGTTCAGTTTGATGGTTTTGTTTCACTTTTCTATTTTATGAAGGCAGGATTTTCTTCAAGGCCAAGTGCCCTTTAGGTCTTTTAGCTGATGTAGAACTGGGTGGAACAGCCAGTTTTGGATGTTATGTTTTTTTCCTCTAATGTGAGCTGTAATTAGAATGATTGAGGTTGATAGATCAGTTTGTGGGCAAATAAATACATTTTTCCTTTAAAATGTAGGGAGCAGGAATAGCCCTTTATCCTTCTGAGAGATTAAAAGCTTCCTTAATGAGACTGTAGCTTTTAGTTAGTTAGTTGGTTAGTTAGTTGGTTAGTTAGTTATTTTAAATGTGCCTTTTCTCACTTTACTGGGGAGGAAAAAAACCCAGAATTGAAGATGCAATCAATTCAAAACCATTGCTTTTTACCCTCCTATATTAAATTATTTTAGATTATCTGGTGGTTTACATTTTGAAACATGTTAATTCCAACGATGTGGAAATGACATTTGCAATTTAGCTGCTTGTTGATTGACTGTTGCTGAAACAAGCTTTCCTTTTCTTATCAGAAGAGGGTGTAGTAAAAAGATAAAAAGATGAAATGAATTATGAAGGAAATAATTTTCAAACATTATTGAATGGAGGTAAATTCTGCTTTCAGGAGGCAAGGAAAACAAAAGTGAAAGACACCTCTTTCCTTGTGCCATGAATCATGATAGAAAATGCCACTGTAAATGGTTAGGGTTTGTATGTCGTGATACTCTGGCAAAACCAATCTCAGGTAGACCTCTGCAATGCTAGCTTGAACTGTTTACTAAGTATCACACTTTAAAATATTATTCTATAGCTGCTTTCTCTATTCCTCAGACATACAGGTAATCTGGGAGTCTAATAGCTCTCTCAGTTGAGTGTCATACCTGAAAACTTATGATTTCGTCTTTCAAATAAGCTTTCAGATAAGGAGAGAATGTTGGTTACTGTGTCATTCTGGGATTTTAGACAGTAATCTGATGGCCTGACTTAATGGTTTTAGGTACAGAGTGACTTTGTTCTGATTGGGTTTACAGTAAATGGCTGAATGTTTTTCACTCTAGTTTCATAAAGCTTTGTATATTTGTAACCTGGCTGTGGAAATACCTCCATAGCAAGCACAGAGAGGTAGGTTGCTCTGCGTTTTCATTAGCATAAGAAGGATCTGTCATTGTCCACAGAAATCATATGAAGAAATAACCAGAAAATAAACGCACTCTTGTAATCATACATCCATCTCCTCTTACAGGTATCATTCCAGAAATGGGGTTTGGGTCTTGATTCAGCAAGAGCTTAATTTTGTATAAGTAGGAAAGTAGGTTCTTGATAAGATACAAACTTATAAGTTTGTATAAGTAGGAAACCTGTGACATCCAAACCAACTCTTAGGACTATGATGCTTGCGTGACTGTGGCATTACTAAAGGTCTTAATTTCTAAGTTCTTTGGGTAGGAATCTTTGCAAAGATGTCAGTGGGTGTACCCTGCTGTGTGATGCTACATCAGTAGTAATGTTACAGATTCTCCATGGGCTCAGACTCAGAACAGAGATTTCTTTGGCCAGTGACTCTGAGCTGATGATAGCCAGAGACCGTTAGATGGTGTTGAAGAGAAAAGGGGAACAAAAGTGCTAATTTCCTCCTGCAGATAATCCATGTTAGAGGGGGACTTAATCAAAGCATCATTACTTTAATGAAATTCTCATATAAAATGCAGGACACTTGATATAATTTATCTAAATTAATTACTCTCTGCTGCTAAAAGCAAGTAGTATGACAAATTATTTGTTCTGCCTATTCATCCATTTATCAGACCTTTTCCTACTCTGATGCAACATAAGAAGCAGAAGCATCCTTTTTCATGGTGCTGAGTGGATTAATTTGCATTGATTCCAGGCTAAGAGATGAATTATTTCACCCAAGACAGTACTCAGTAGTTTTAATAACATAATATTTTTCTGTTCCTAAATTAACAAACATTTTACAAGGAAGCAAAATACAAAATTATTTTTTAATTATTATTTTCAGTTGGGTTTTTTTTTAAGTTGTATAATAAATTTTAAAAAACACAAACAAACCAATTTTATGTGTGCATAAAAACACATAAATCTCAGGTAGGATTTTGTGCTCATGTTACAAATAAGAAAGCTCCTAACATCTTTCAGATTATAAATCGTGTATACACTTCAAATTTATCTGTAAAAATAAGATGCATCAGATAAAGAGCTTCTCCATCTGCTTAGAGTAAATGAAGACAAATGCCTCAGAAGCAAGGTGAATCAGCTTTAAAAATATTGAAGTATTGCCCTGTGGGACATGAAGTGTGAATCCTGAGTAAAAGTTATGTCTTAAACTTTATTGCCCATAAACCTGTTGTTTTAAAAAGTCAGGGATGATCAACAAGAATAAGCAAAAGCTGAATAGCTTGTTTCTGATCTGGCTTAAATGTTGAGCTTTCTTAATGGCAGCAGTAGAAGACTGCAGCACAGTGTCTTTATGGATTGGGGTAGAACCATATCCAAATTACTAGATGTGGATTTGGGTTTGGTGTACAGTTAGGAGCTTCTTTGGAGCTGAATCTGCAGTCCTACTCCAGAGCCAGGGTAACAGAGGCAATATTTGGAATCTGAGACTCTGAAGTCCTCAGGTTGTTGGGAGGAGGATGCTGGGTTGGGAAGACCAGTGGCTCTGACCTCGGCTCAGCATGGAGCTTTCGCTGCCACCTGGGTGCCTGGGCCAGGTTCTGTGAGACTGCAGGGCTGTGCATCCCGTGTGTCTGGATCCAGAGCTGGGATCAGTTCTCTCCATGCTCCCTTTGTGGTTCTCTCATGAAGATACAGATAATAACACGTGGTTGCTGAGCTGTAATGGTGTGTAATATTAAAATCAGATTGTCCTTCAGAAATAGGCATGTGGGTTTTCAGTGCTGTTGCCTGTTGAAAGCTTGCTCACAAAGCGGAGCAGGCAGACTGGATTGTGTGAATGCTCTTCGTCTTGTCTGAGCACTCAAGTCTTCATTTTCGTAGTGGGAAGAAAAACAGTTTCCTAAAAGGATGACTCACTTTGATAAGTACTAGGAGCAGCTGTTGTGCTGGTTCTTAGCTCTCAGCTGGTACCTAAAGCTGGCACAGTGTCTGCAGCACAAGGCTGATCACAAACCTGTGTTCAGGGCTCTGTCACACAGGGGGAAAGTGGCTTCTCAGCAGCTTATCTCATCTGAGTGGGGGGCTGTCATGGCAGAACTGCAGAATCGTTTACAGCTACTGTGTAAGCACCTTGAGCTGTGTCCCGTCACACGTACAACTCCACAAGGCAAGAAATGGGGAGGGTTCAGCATGATTTTTAAATAGCTGAGACTTAGCCATTAAAACAATCTTAATTTCTGTAGTAATGTGGGATTTTAAAAACCACTAATGGTTTTTAAAGTATTTCTAATGTTACTTTCTGAGCCATTTTAATAATTCTATGTAGTTATAAATTTAATTGTCATCCTGGATATTTTTTTCAGCATTTTCACTTTATCTGCTAAACTTTAAGCCAACTTATTTGTTCTTCTAACTTTTGAGCTTTGAATATTGGAGCTCTTCTTATCAGAATGTTCTGTTATTACTCAGACTATGTTTGTGAACCTTTGGTTGTTTGAAATTTTTCTTTGCTCAGGTTTCATGAACTCTTGATTCAGAAAAGAAAAAAATGAATGTTTCTCTGTGTGTGCCCAGAATGCACAAAAGCATTTTCCCAGGAACAGGTTCTGTCTGCTGAGGAAGGTTTTGTGGAACACGTCCATTCAGCCTGGTGGCTACTATGAGTTGTCAGTGGGCAAAACAGTGAAAACTTTGGGGGTCTTTCGAATGAATGCACAAGTGCTGTAAAGGAAACTTGTGTTTCTTGTGTTTTCTGGATAGTGTCTGGATAGTCCTTAGCTAAACCCAGTGGAGTATCTCATATTTAGGGAACACTGAAGCAGAGAATGGTGAGTTTGAATAGATTACCTTCAGGAAAAGTCAGCCTAATTACTGTTCCAGGTTTACATTTGAGGGATATCTGGAAAAGTCTGGATAAGCACCTGAACTTCGCAGTACTCAATTGAACTGTTCAAAGGTAGCTTGCTGGTAGTTGGAAGTCCCTAGCTTATTTTTTCCTTTACCTGTGAGACTCAGATTTTCCCCACACAATTGGCTTTGCTTGCCATTGACTCTTGGCAGTAGCATCTTTCTCCCTGGCTAACCCAAGTGTGCTCAGATTCAGGTGGGAAAGGCCATTTTAAGCAAATATGACAACAAAGGTCAAACTGACATCATTGTATATGTTGGAAAAATATGACAAGCACAAATTACACCAGTTTTGTCTAATTAAAGCCTCTAGGCAGACATGGTTAGCCGCTTCCAACCTTCCCAGTTTATACTGGTCATTCTCACGGTGTTTTTTTACAAACAAATTTAAATGGACACTGCAGCATCCTGAAATCACCCTTTGGCTTACTTCTGAGACTTGACTGGAGCCAAAGATATGCAGGTGGTTCTGACAGCTGCACTCAGCAATAGATTCTAGTCCTGTGCCCACAGAAAGTAGGTTAATCCACTCCTTCTGGCACTGTGGGTTAGAAGAAACTCTTCGAAAATACAATTGTGCACTGAAATGCTCTCTTTCCCTTTCCACTGCTAAAATATGTTTAATGAGATTTTCTTCTCCTTTGTTAGAATTTATTAATGCTAATACTTTTATTTTTGCAATGCACTGTATTTCAAAACCTGAGTTTGCTGAAATAAACAATTGTTTGAGTGATGTTAATTTTTTTTAGCAAATGGAATCAAAGTGCACTTGCAAATATTTGTAATTGTTACATGTATGTGGGAACTTTTGTAATTTACTTCTATTAAGAAAAATACAATCATTTCAATAAAATCAGCCTTTTGGGCAAGTTAGGTTTTTATTTTGAGCTCTGGTGAGTTGGGTAAGTTTGCTTCCACTCAATGTAAATGTTGTTCAGATTGGAACACATGAATAACAAAAAGGCAAAATAACAGGCATGTTAATGGGCACTGATTAAACTCAGTGAGAGACACATGCATTATTCCTACATTATTAACTTTCTGACACAGTTTAAATTGCCATAAATTAAATTTGCATCAATGGTTTAGACCCCCTGTAGAATAAAATATTTGGTTGTGATAATAGAGTAGAAGGAAATTTAAGTCAAAGGTGAAATCTTAACTGATTGAGAGCTGATGAAATTTCTTATCTGTGTTGACAGTGGAAATTCCCTGTGTACTCTGGGTCACCCTAATGGGACCAAGCATCTTCACAGTAATTAAATCAGTCTCCAACACCTCTCTTGCTGAAATTGAGGCTATAGGCTGTTTGGGATACACTTTTCTTGCTGTGTATATGGACCCCAGGGAGGTGGAAGAACCCAAACACTGAAAGGAGAACAAGGAGAGTGGAGACAGAATTTTACATAGTTATTTTGTTTGGTTTGTGTGTTGTTTTTTCTTTTTCTTTAGTACATACATGCACGTATTTCTGGTTTCTATGAACTAGACTTCCTCTGAAAATCAGATCTGAGTATTACAGTGAAGTTTTAGCTAATAAAATGTGCAAGTCCTTTTTGCAAATGGAGGAAAAATTTAATAACTATACAATCTTAGGAGATGGAGGACTTGGGCAACTGTTATTTAATGCAAACCAGTGTTGAAGATGTGTTGGTTAGGAGTTTTTTTGGGATGGATTAGTTCAATGAAGAGTTCATAGTGGGTTATTGGAATTTGTGAGCTCTCATATAGTATAAGCATAGATATTTTTTCTTAATACAAATAGTTACTAAGTATTACTAGAATCTGTTATACACATGGAAAGCAGGTGAGCTCATTCACAGAAGCAAAGCAAACTGAAAATTATATGGAAGCAAATTTTTTTTTAAAGTGTGTTCTGCATTGAGAAATTACCTGGTGTTGAGGCTTGAATGTTGGTCATTTTGCCTCTGTGTAGTCCTCTCTCTAGAAAAAGTCGGTTCCCTTTTTCTTTCCTGTCCCTTTGCCAAGAAAAAGGAAGCTGATTTCCAATGAAGACTTTGTTTCTTATTCATCCAGCTGATTACTCCATCCAGATGAACGTATTGAAGTAGTTGGAGATGCTGAACCTGTGGCACTCCTGGTTGATTTATTTGCAGGTCCTCGTTAAGTTTTTTTCTTTATTTGGATATTTTGCCAGCCTTGCCTCTTGCATCTGTAAGAAACATATTGTGCATTCTTACAGCAAATCATTACCCATTGTGAGGTTTTATACTTCTCCCTTTTTTCCCTTCTTTACTTGATGTCAATTATTTCATGATGTGCTGTGTATGAAGACTATTTAACTTTCAAGTCATTTGCTATCTTTTTTTTATTCTAGTTGATTAAAATAAACTTACTCTGGTTTTATTCCACATTACAGAAAGATCACTCGGGAAACTTGAAGAAATTATATAATATGTTTAAAAGTTATATCCTCTTCTAAAATATTGTTATTGTTTATTGCATAATTAATTTTGCTTAGTAATAGTATCTCACTAGTGGCAACATTTTCTAATTGCTAAAGGAAAAGATGGCATGATAATATTCTGGAGGTGAAGAAAAACCTTTTTGATGGATTGGATAAATGCTTTTCATCAGGCAAGAGGGACAATGACTATTAGTGTGGGCAGCAAGAAGTGAAAGCCGAGACTGAATTGTTCCTGTGTCTGTTTCAACACACCCTTGTTTTGCTTTCTCACACATTTAGCTTTATGACTCACAGTTAATGTGTTTTTAGGGGAAAGGTGTGGAGAGAACAGCCATCTGAAAAGGCCACTGAAAGAACATTTGTCTGTTCAGTTGCAAGTGGGTAAAAAACCCCATGTTTTAAGCTTATAATAAGCTTATATTGAAACATTGTGCTGAATTGGACATGTTCATGGCCTTCTTTCATATCCTCAGAAAATGATGATATGACAACGTATCAGAAAAAGCTGATCATGGTTTTGAATATGAAGTTCTGTATTTGGGACACTTTGACTTGATGTTTCCAATGCAAGGCACATTAAAGAGAGCAGGTGCACGGTGTTGAGTCAGGCTTTGTGCAAATGTGTCACAGCTCTCACTTGTGTTGCTGCTTCTAGGAGAGCTGTGAGGCCCCCTCTTGTTTAAAAGCTCTCGTTGCAGTCTGCAGGGACATCAGATTTCCTTTGTGAAACTCCTTGTTAATTTTGAATCTTAGTGACTTGAGTGACTGAATAAAAATTACAAAATAGGCTAATTGGCTCACAGTATTAAGACAAAATTTCTATTTGGTATGAGTCTGATGTTAGTGATGATTCTTGAGCAAAGGCATTAGTTGAAGCATTTCCAGGAAAATTATTGCTGAAATTATTTACAGCAATTGCCATCTATTTTGATGTTTGGGTATGCTTGATAGAGCAAGGCTGGGATCACAAAACAGATTTCTTTCTGTGGAAGGAGACCTTCTGCCAGAACACAGTCCGTGCCAAATGTATACCTGATAGTTCAGTCTTATTCAAGTATTGAATAGCTTTGCATTTTTATTGCTTTGACCAAATATATTGATTTATGGCAGTTTGTAAATGTTATTAAATGTTATTTAACCCTACCTGTTCCCCTGGCCTTCCACAATGCCCGAGTCATATTAAATGAGTTTGGAGTTGAACCATCAATAGCAGGATGCTACCTATTACTCTATGGTGTTATTTCACAGGTTAATTGAGTACTATCTTGAAAACCATACATATATTCTTGCTTAAAACTACATGCTTTGAATAATAAGGGGCTGGGGGAGCTCCATTCTTTTTGTGTGTTTGAGGGTTTTTTCGCCACTGATTGGGAACTCCAGGAACTGGAAGCGAAGGAACATATAGCTGAGATCATGCTTTTTTTGAAGCTTTAGTCTGTAAAGTATCAGACTGAGATGCAGGAGGTGTGGGTGGAACAGAAACTGTTCAGGCTTTTCCCTTCTGTCCTATGGCAGAAGCAGATGGGTGGATGAGGTAATTTACCTATATGGACTCAGTCACAGCCACCTCCCTGATCTGGGCTTCAAAAAACAACTTGCTGCTATGACAACAGGATACCAATTTGGTCACTTCAAGGAAAGGATGTGTATAGAATGTTTATAGAATCTCTAAAGCAGCTAGAATACTTAGAATATACATTGTCACATAAATGATAAAAACGGTAATGTAGACATTGTAATCAATATAAACTGTTATTACATACCCAGTGCTGCTTTCTAATATGTGGAGACAGTATTCTAAATAATGTAAGGAATTAACATTCATGAAAAGCAGCTACTGTGAGCTTCAAAGAAGTCGTTAAACACAACCTTTCAGATTTTTTAGCATTACGTTTCAGTATTCAAATCAAATAGCTTCAGATATATGTACACACAAGTCATGTAGTACTTCTGCTTTTTGCAACCCAATCAACAAATAAAACATAAGTGAAATAGTTTATTTTTGCTATTTAAAAGCCTCAAATTTTATTCAGATCAGTCTTTTCAACATTTGACATGGTGACAAGAGCTTGTTACATATTAACCGTTAGAAGAACATACCCAATGAGCCTAATAGCTTTATTTTTGTTTTGGCATCTATCTTAAGGTCTTTTTTTTAAAACTAGACTATTATATGGCTTTATTTGTGACAGGTGTATCCAGTTTTTATGTTCTAATAGCTGAATTTTAGAATAATGAAAAATGGATCAATGTATGTGGCATAAATTAGTATTTTCCTCTCGTTCAGACACACTTCATGTGTAGTCTTGGGGGAAATGTTCTCATGTTCTCTTTTCCATGTGTGATAAATACATACTATAATATTGGCTTTCCGCAAATATTAAAGTGAATGCTATATATATAATGTTAAAGTAGCTTTGCTATAAAGATACAGGGTTTTTTGTAACAATAACTAATGCCTTTATTTCTGTTATTAATAGTAGTAAAATAGCTGATGTGGTTATGCTTGTGGTAATTGAACTGTCTGCTTGGTTGGATAACACCCAGTGAACGTATAACGAGGACCCCTGTTACTGACTTGTGAACTATCAGCAACTACTGTCTGCAAAAGCCATGGACCAAGGCCCAAACTGGAGGTGATAACAAAAACAGACTAAAACCACAGCCAAGAAATACGCATGCTCTAAAAAGGCGGACCCGAGGAGGAGCCATGCTAAACAGCTCCTAGAATATGTAAACTAATTTGGAGAAAAGTTTGAATCTGTATAATTGTTTATGGATATGCATTAGGCAGATGCAATAGTAAAGGTATGTAAAGGGTGTCTCCGCAATAGCAGGTGTGCTCTTGGCTAAGTGCCAAGGGTACCCAGGTGCTGTAAATTTTGCTTTATTGTTTTTGTCCCTTATTGTCTCTTTATTAAAACTTTTAAGTCCTTACAGGAGAGTGAACCTCATTTTTCACACATGTGATGTTTCTTGTATAACCAACCCCAGCTCTTATGTGGTGATGAGAGATCCCCATCGTAGGAAGGGGAGCTTTTCACTGTAAAATGCGATGTTAGATATGCCAGAGTTTTTGTGATCCAAGTTTAGCACTTATGCTAAACTTTAGTATTTTAGCATTTATGTTATGGCAGGTGTTAAAGACTTATATGAAGTGATGTACTGCTATGGAGCCATTTCGGTAGAAACTCAAGCAAAGTGTTTGTGGGAGTTTTTGTTGGTTTTGTTTGTTTTAAAACTGACTCTGCCTTGTGCTTGCTTGCAAAGTGAGCTACTCTGTGACAGTGGTGGAGAAGATGAGATTTAAGCTGGTACGGCTGACTAACAACTCTGCTGACACAATTGTTCCGAGAAGTTGTACTTTCTCCTAGTTTGTCGTCCCACATTCCTTAAATCTGTCTTTGCCATAAAAGACTGTTGAAGGACAAAACAGAAAATTCAGAAGCTTCTGCTTCCTTAACTATTTTAATATAAATGTAAAAAGTATTAGCAAAGATTTAATACATCAGTCTGATGATTCTCATTTGAATGCTTTCTCTTTCAGTAATATCCTGCAGAAAATACTGATTTAGAGGAAAAGAATACTTATGTAAGAACAGCTCCTCTTTGGGCTTGATCCAGATTCTGTTGTGTTGCATTACAAGAGCAGGTGAGTGATGAAGGGTGTTTTTACACACCATTCTACATTTGCATCTTTTTGCTGTGTATCTTTCTTCTCCTACTTGCTTTCACTCAGACAAGTCTTTTGTGCGTGCATTGCATCTACATGATGCACAACATGTTCTTTCTCAAAGACCAGAAGATGTTCCAAGAGCAAGGAAGAATCTGCCTTGACTGCCTTCTCAGTCAGGCTGTGTTCACAGTATAGCACACTGATGTGTTTTGCAGTTACAAGTAAGATCTGCAAAGTGAATTAGAAAAATACCTTTGATAAACTATAAAGACTCTTGTGGTCTAATCAGATAGATGGATGGTTGCTTTTTATTTTCTATAATGCTCTTTTGTTCTAGATTATTTGCTCGAGATAGGCATGACTTTTTTTATATGAAAATCACCTCCTTGCTGCTGTTGCTGAAACATCACTTGCAATGTAAAATTGAGATTGGTTTGCCTCACTGACAGAGGCAGGTCTCTGCACTGGGTGTTCAGAGTTTCCAGTCTGACTCCATGGGTTGTAAGTAATGGCACACTAACTATATTTCCACTGGAGAAAATGTGCAATAATTATATTCAAATGCTTCTATTTTTAGAATGTGATAGGGTGCCTTAGTGCCTCGTGTTTAGACCAGCTGTTGCACTTTTTTGTGACTGATTTGCTTTTTTCCGCTGGAATTCTAGCAATTTGCCAAATGAAGGAAAGCATTTGAGTAAGGGCAATATGTCTTACAAGGTACAATGAGAAATCTGCTTCTGTAGCAGAATGCTTAAAAGGGATAAATGTGAGGGATTAATCTGAGAGAAAAAGTCACAAGGGTATGTGAAATGCTTTCATTTATCTTAAAAAAAACCTATTTGGTATAAAAAGGCTTGACAAAATGGTGTGTATTTACCCACTATTTAGAGAGTTGAAAAATTGTTTGTTTGCTTGTATCTAGAACGTGTCTGTGTAAATTTTGAGGAAGAGGGAATCCTCTTCAGTTTTGAGAGAAAAGTCAGCTTTTTAAAGGAAGACCTGAATGCCTCTGAGAAGTGTACCAGGTTTTGGTAGCATGCGTATCATACAGGTTTCTTCCCATATTAAACCGTTGCAGAATGAGAGTATTTTTGTTTCAGTTCTTCTTGTTTCATACTTGTAGGTGTTGGCAGCGATAGAGGCACTAAAGTACTACATGCAAGAGCCAGAATAAATGACACAGCAGAACTTGGATGTTAGAGGTAGGATTTAAGTGAAATATAAGTGGCTTTTATGCCTCTGAGTGGAGAATGTACTTTGTAACTGCTTAAAGGGATTTTCTCTTTTGATCATTTCAGCAAAAATGTAGTCCGTGTAAAGCCACTAATCAGAGTTAACTTGAGGAAATCTAGGATGAACCTGCTTGGTTTTAATTAGAATTATTTAATAAGCAATTACCACTGCTGTCTGCATGCAGAACCAAAAGGGGAGTGGTGTTTCAGAGTTCCTCCTGATGAAGGAACTAGTTCACATCATGATACTGTGACTCAGCTTCCTGCCACATTGCCATGAAAAGGAATAAGAAAATTTTGCTGTATTTGTTGAGATACAGTGAAAATGTAACAAATGTGAACAGTAAGAGGGTGTTACCTTCTAAATAGGTGTTATGAACTCAGAATTAATTTTTTGTAGGTTTTGAAGGCTTGTGATGAAAACAGCATTTGCAAGAGAGAAAGAACTAAAGGCTTCATGTGTAAAAACTTTACATTTCTTCTATTTGGAAAAAACATCTTGATGGCAAACTGCAGAGTTAAAATATGCAAATGTCCTGTCAGCTTGATCATCTTTAAGGTAATCCCTGCTACATTTTCCCAAAGGCTGGCAGCGCAGCTTTGAGAGAGCTCTTCATATTTCTCTAGATATCTGCTTAAGTGATTTTGGAACCAAATTCTCTGGTCTCTGTATCTAGGACTGACTACCTGTTCTCTGGGAGTCCAAAGAATAAAGCTGGGCTTGTGTGCCTCAGATGTATTATCAGGCTTGTCCTTAAGTTAAAAAAAACCTACTGCCTTCCTTTCTTCATACTTGTGAAGCTGCTAAAGCTGTGCAAGAGCTGTCTGAGTGCTTGGACAGAAAAATCAGACAGATGGTTTCTGTTATCAAATTATTTGCCTTTGTGGAAATTGAATATTTTGTTTTAGGAATACAAGTGGTTTTCACTTGGCAGATGAAGAAAAGTATTTTTGTTGTGGACTGTTTTGATGCTGAATTGCACAAGAATGAACTGCCATGTTTTAGAAAAGATGGGGCTTTGGGGTGCTTTGCTGTGTCTGCAGGGTGAGCTGGGCTTGCTGCCTGCACTGCACTCTCCCGATGGAATTTAGGTACCAAGCATGAACTCGTTTTTGGGAATGAATGTGCTCTGGTCAGGTCTGCACAGAGAGTCAGTTGTTCAACTGAAGCACAACCCTCTTTGAGCCTTGCAAAAGTGGCTCAGATCAGTAATTCACCTTGGCTTTGCAATATGAACATATTTCAGTATCAAATGGTTCAGATCATTAGCTCACCTTAAAACTGCAATATGAACTTGTCTCAGTATCAATTTTGTCTTCTCACATGCTGAAGTCTATCTGGGAATTTCACTGTGTTTTCAATTACTCATTTCGATAGGTCAAGACTTTAAAGAGAAAAACTTGCAGAGAAGCTGAAACACTACACAGTATTGCCTACATTGAAGCAAAGATTAAATTCAGCCTTGATATTGGAATGTAACTTGAAATTGAAGTTAGTTTATGTAGGGGAAGAATTCTCTTTTGGTCTCTCAGATACCTCACTGAGGAAAAGACAAGACAAAATATTCAGTGAAAAAATTAAAGAGGTTGTGTGGGAGAAAGAGGATTATATCATCTCATCTTCTCAGTCTAGAACTTGCAATGAGGTGGAAAAGGCAGTCTTGTCTTTTATGGGCTTTTGTAGAAGTACACAGAAATGCAGTTACTGCCATTAATATGCAAAGTACTGAAGTTATGTTGGGTTCAAGAATGTGCCTGCAGGCCTGCATTAAGGGTTTGGAAGACTTTATTGTTTGACAGAAACTTGTCATGCTGGAGCTCCAAAAAAGTGGAAAAAAATGTCAGGAAATAAAAATTGCTTTTCCTCTGCTGGGATATTTAAGATTAATTATTAAATAACTCAGTAAAAAATTCACACTTGCTTTAAGGTAGTCTAATTGCATTTACTTTAATGTATTGTCCTATCTTACTGGAAGAAAAATTGAAGATTTTTTGACAGTTTGAGTTTAACTATAATAAAAATAATAATGGAATCCTCTCAGTGGTATACAGTTTTACAGTATACATATAACCAAAATGAACAACCAACTAATTTCAAGTTGTGAGAAATATAGCTGCAAAATGGTAGCTTACTATTTACTTTTTTACTCCAGGTTTCTTTGGCTACTGTTTTTCATGGGAGATATTTCTATAACCTCATAGAATGAGGTAGTATGCTCATAGAATGAGGTACAATGCTTGTAGCTTGGACTTTTTATTTTAATTTCCAGACTGAATTTGCTTAGAGCCAGTTCTTCTGGTAATCTTGCTATATTTTGTATGCTACCATGGTCTTATATAATTTTTATTGCTTTTTTTTTTTGTTCACCACTTTGAAGAATTGTATTTTCCATCCCTTCTTAGAGTTTTGGAGAGTGCAATAAGAAATGAGTAGTAATATTTTAGACTTTAGTTGGTACCTAGAAGACACAGAAGGGTCTTTTCTGTTATTTTAGTACCTGCTAAGAGATGAACCATCTGGTAAATAGCAGCTCACATCTTCATAGTGAAAGGTGATGTCTTTTAAAGATGCTTCATTAACACTAATGGTATTTTTATTCACTGCTTTACAGAAAGGTGAGTAAATAATTTACATTTTATTAACACTGAGAGAACTGGTGAGCGTAAAGTACAGGCTGTTATTCCTTTGTTCAGAAAATGCTCAGGTATAACTTGTAAAGGTTTTTGGTTTTCTCTCTATTGTCTCATGTTTATGAAAAATATTTGAGAAGGAAACTGCAAAATTTCAGTGCACTGCAAGTTTCTAAGAGCTGGGATTTTATTCAACGCACACTTTTTACTGACTTGAAAGTACTATAAAATAATGATAGGCTATTCTGTGCCATTATTTGTGTTGCCATCAGCTGTATTTCTTGAGGATTCAGTGAAAAGGCATTTAAAACCTTGTAGTGCTATTGTACATGTCCTATATAAAATGCAAAGTGATGGAGATAATTCTTAAAACTTTGTACTTTAATGCTGATCACAGAAAAGAAAGCTGGCTTTTGTCATGTTTTTCTTTGGCTTACTGATTTTTAGTGAGAGCCTTACCTTAAAGCATTTTCACCTTTAAAGCTCAACATGTTAGTCTTCATGCTTCTCTTACTGGCCATAATTAATTTTTAGACTAAAATCAAACCTTTTTTTTTTTTTATTTTGCAAGTCAGCCCTTTTATTAATGCTTAGGATGAGTCTCTGTTGCACAAGTAAAGTTATTTTACCTCAGGCAATCCCTGCTGTGCATCTGCAAGAAAACACTATTGCTTTGAAGTCCTGAAAACTGTGTATCCAGCTTTTTTGTCATTATCCCTCTTTTCAAGTATTTTGCTTAGTTCTTTCTCCTAGTTGAAGCTAATTAATTATGCAAGTTAAACACTACAAAGTGAGGAGAACATGCTTGATACGAGGAAGGGTTGAAGTTTGTATTCTTCAAATAAAATAAAAATTAATCAGCATAATGGATTGTTTAGATTTTCAGTTTTGTGTCCCTCCACGTGGCCTCCCCTGCCCCAGTCAGTCAAACTCGAGGTGCTTTCACTGATAATGGCCGGATGGAGACCTTGGCCATGTTCTCTGGAGAGATGTCATCTGTCCCAAGAGCTTGGTGCAATAACCTGCTCTTGGCAGTAGTTTCAGACAGTAATCAGTGATGAATGTCATCAGTTCAGGAAGAGAACTTGTGTTTTCAGAAGAGACTGATAATGAATAATAACTTTAGGAATTCATGGCGTGAAGGGAAGACATGCTTGTTTCAGGGGGTTCTTTGTATCAGTGAAATTATTATTCCAAATCACTATTCTCTCATTCTGTTAGCTCTCCTAATAATTAAATATGTTAAGAATCTGAAGTAGGACTTGGCACATGGAGTCTTAAAAGATAAAAGGGAAGAAGAAATATAGTATTTTATTTTTTCAGAAGGGACTTTACTCCTGGCTTTCCCTTTTCTAGGACACTCTCACTCAATAGCTGCTTGGGCTCTTATCTGCTCCAGTGCATTTTCTTTTTATTCATTGCCCAGCTGAATTGAGGCATAGGCACAGAAGCTGATCTCTGAAAGGCTGCAAGTTCAAAGGCTTGCAATGCCAGGGTGGGGGGTTGCAACTTTTCTGACTGCCTTTATAGACACATGGCATAAGCTTTTAATTCTATTTTTATTTAATGTTCTGGTTTTTTCTGTTTCAGAAATTACGTGATTAGCCTCACTAAAGGTATCCAAGATATCTTAATTGCAAAAGGAGAGCCAAACGCAAATTTGTATAACCTTTTATCAAAATCTGAGTCTGTGTCATAAGTACAACTACAGTAGAGAAAATAAAGAAGACAACTTAAAACTATTTGATTCCAAGGAGGGGGCTAGGAACTCTAGAAAATAAAATATGAACTTACATGAAATTAATATAATAAATGAGAAAGTGGCTTGGAAGCACTGAAACACAAATTACAATGTTCCTTCTGATGATTTCATATCAGCCTGTCCTTTAAAGAAAGCTAACAAATCATTTTGCTCCATCATGCCATGTATGTATTACATCAGGGGAGAATTGGGAGAAAAAAGCAAGGAGCTGGAGTTAACCTGCGGACCTGCTGACAGCCTTGGTTTTATCATCTACAGGGAACATACTGACACATTTTTGTCACAATAATTACAAAGTCAAGTATTTAATCTCTATCCCTTCAAATGCTTTCCTACCACTTCTGTAATTTAGTCTTTCTATTAGGAGACTACACTGAGGTCCTGTTTAAGGTATGTAGGGGTTCTGGGTGCCATAGAGTTATCTAATGTTTTCTGGAGTAGGGAAGGATTTTCAACCAAAACATTTCTGACAGAAAATGTAGTTGTTGTTTGATGTTTCTTAAATCATTTAGGTTTTGTTGAAATTTCCTTTAAAGTAAATAAAACAAAGGGGATCTGCGATTTCTTTTTTTAAAAAAGAGTTCTTGATAGTTTTATTTCAGAAATCTCAGTTTTACTTTGTGGTGAAATAACTTCACAAAAAAATAAACAGCAACTTCAAGCAATGTTTAGAATTGAAACAAAATGCCTTCATTATCTTAGTTTTTCCATATGCACAGGACTAGTTATTCAGAATGTCAGCACAGTTCAAATAACCCGCTCAAATAGCAAAATTGTTCTCCCACAGCTATTTTCTAGGAATACTTGCATCAAAAAATGATTCTAAAAAAATTACTTCTTTCTACAGCTTATAATCAGGTAACATGGAAAAAAGGCCTCCATTTTCCATTGCAAGGTAATATCTGAATTAGCATCTGTAAATTGGTAGGAATGTAATGCATCAGTCTTTGACCTGATCCTTCTCTGTTTTTGTCCTTCTACTCCTGCTTTGTCCTGTTCTGTACTTTCACCTGATACATATTAAAAACTTGCTACTGTTGCAAAATTAACATGAAGATCCATCTCTCTCATCTGCCTTGATAATGTTTTTCCAAGCTTTAATAGTGACTTCTTCAAAACTCTGAATGCCTCCATTTTTTTTTGTTTGTTTGTTTGTCCCCACTCACTCACTTTCAGGTAAATGCTGAAGTCCTTCTGGGTTCATGACATTTTTGCATCCTTTCAATTTGGCCAAACACGGAGGATGGTAAATAGGATAGGAGATAAATAGGATTGGAAATTATAAGTTGCAGCACAGGAAGGACCTTTCTCAGTGCAGGGGGTGCTCTTGGCTCACCACTTTGTTGGTTTTTAGCTGTTCCTCTCTTTCTTGACACTGCCCTTGGAACAATCTCAGACAACTGCTCAGGTGTCTCTTCTCTGCTACGTTCCTTGGCAGCTGGAGCTGTTTCTGTTCCAGGTCTTCTCTGTGATACAAATGCAACCCCTGTATCTGCAGTGCAGGTGTGTGCAGTGGCTGGAAGGGTTTTCCTTCTCACATAGAATTTTGGATTGGTGGTGAGATCAGAAAGGGTGCTAGTGCCAATATAAAAACACTGTGGTGAATAACTTGGGAGCAATACCTGCCAGTAAAATAGGGTGTTTCTTGGTTTTCAGTTTGTATTTTCCAACAATATCTGAGTGTTTCTTTGCAAGAACCTAAGTCACTGGGATTTTTGGATTTTGGTTAGAAATAGAAAATCTGTGTTAGGCTTTTTTAAAGGTTTAAAACCTGGATGAACTCCTAACTGATTTGCAGTACAGCCTAATCTACTACCGCTTGTTGAGTAAAAGTACTCAGAAGGAAATACCATAATTTTAGAGTTATTTTCATTTTGATATAACTAAAAGTAACTCCTAATAAGAAGACACAAGCAAGAGAAACTGACTTTAACTGCCTCACCATATAAAAAGTGTCATGTAAATTATCTTCAGAGAAGATTATAAAACATCTAAGCTTACTTTGAGCTTTGCCTGAAATTTTGAGCAGTTGGTTGTTGCTCTGTTCAGTGAATAATTTCTTGAGGGTTTTGTGTCATGTTCCGCCAGTCAAAGACAAAAACTTTTAGTGTATTTGGACATGTAAATTCATGTTTTCTTTAAAAGAAATCTTGCGTTCAACTACTTTGCTTTGCCATGAGTGCCTGCTCTTCAGATAGGATTTTGAAGTGGCAGATTTCGTGACCTGAGACTAATTAAACCAAGATCCTCTGCAGTAAAATACACACTTGAGACAGGGGACTTAAGCTGAACTAACCACGCAAAGAGTGAGAATCAAATACTAAAGCCTGCTTCTTCACTCAATACAGCAATAAAGGTATATATGTGTGGTGGTGACTTTGTCTCTTTCAGTCTTTTCTCCCAGGCAGAGAATCTGTTCTGAAATAGGATTTCAGGAACATCCCTTTCAGGTTCTTTGTTTGCAGTATGTTCTTCCATACCCTTTAGAAACTGCTGGAAATATTTCCAGTAATTTAAAATGTTTTCTTTTACTTTTATTGTAATTGCATATTAGTGAAAGTTACAACTGTATTAATTCAGTCTATTTCAGTTTATAGAAGGTTGTCTTGTACATATGATCATCTTTAATATTTCTATGAAAATTCTTCCAAAAAGGAAGATCTCTGCATTTTCATTAAGTTTGACCCTAATTTTTTTTCCATGCATGTTTGTCTTACAAGTTGTGAAACTCGTGCTGGTGAGAGTTTTTGTTAGTCAATGATATGCTTCTGCTGAAAGAAGAAGAAAAGAGATAGGGAGCAAAGGATTAGCCTTCATTAAAAAACCTGAAATTAAAGAAGAAAGCTTATATTTGGCTCTGAGATGACTGTGCTTCAATCATTTCACATCTGTAGTGTCATGTTTGAGCAGGAGGGTGGAACTGAGGATCCCTGCTCAGTTTCTTAGGCAGACACGCAGCCTCCTCAGATCTCTCAGCAGGATTTAGAAGAGATGACTCTTTGTTACATTTTTAACTTACTTCTTTCTTTTAGAATATAAAACTGAATGATAGCATAGCTTTGAAATATTTTCTTCAATTTATTTGTAGGAGTGACTATAAAATTTAAAACTTGTCATTAAGAACTTTGTTCAGTTGAAACTTCCTAATAAAACTCATTTTTCTCTGACATTTGGTAGGAATAAAAACCAACTTAAAAATGTCAAAAGCTTTTCGCAAATAACAGTATTTTTACTTTTTAGAATAGATTATATAAGGGTTTAATATTTTGATTAATTTTCTCTGCTTTCTGTGTGAATGTAGAAAAAGATTTCCTGCTTCTTGCAAGAATGCTTCTAAGGTTGCTCCAAAATGGTGACCTCCCTCTGCTCAGCTAAAGACCTTTCGGTGCCAAAATTAAATGTTTATTAAGCTACAAAGAAAAGAGAAGAACAACTTTAATCAGAGTTTCGGGGAAATCCAGTTACAAATCTTGCAGTAAAAAAAAAAAAAGCGTTTTTAGATTCAGGTATATCTACACCTGTAATATTCCATTAGAGATGTAACATATTTTCACTTTAAAGACATTATTATATGCCCTTGGCAAGGAAGGAGTAAGCAAGAGAAATGTTCGTATGCAACATGTTCTTTCTGGAGAGATTAAAGAACCAAGTGGATTCTATGTAGAATATGTTTAAGAATCACACGAGGTTTAACTTTAAGGGGGGAGGGAAGGAAGGGGGAAAAGAATTAGCTAAATCTTTCCCTCAAGATGGAAGATCATAAAAAAAATTATAGTCTGACCACCAGCATTTTTTCTCTTCTTCAGAATATTCCATTTCTTTTAGTGCTAGTGAGTTTGGGATTTGTGGGGATATAATAGTGAAAAAAACCTTACAAGACAGACAAAATAACCCAGTAATGTTGCCTTCTTGACTTGATGGGGATTTTTTAGAATTTCATACATTATGACTTTTCTGTGGAGACTCATGTATACTAAGTAAACTTATTTGTACAGTGGCCAAAGGCTTGCAAAGGTGAAAAAGAGGATTTGTTGATCACTCAGATCAACTTTTACCCACTGCCTCGGTTCAGAAGGAAGCTGAAATAAATGAACCTGTTCATACTGATTAAAAGACAATATCTGTAAATGCTAGTGTCCCTACAAATGAACCTACTGTGGTATCTATTGGAGAGGTTTTCTTGTATTTCTGCTTTTCAACCCTTTTCCAGACAACATGATGAATATCACTGAACAACTCTGCTTTTCTGAAATGTGTGATGCCTCTGTGTCTTTGACATAGCTGGCCAGATATAAAACTTTAAAGCCTGTATCTCCTCCTGAGTATCATTTCCAAATCAAAGGAATAGCATGGTGAGAGATGGTTGCCATTTCTGATCTCCAATGTGCCTTACACCTGTGGGAGGTTCAGTGGGTGAAAGGAAGAAGATGCTGCTGCTGAGCCAGATAAGATAAATTAAGTCTGGTCTCATGGTCTGCTTTTTAACCTAAACTCAGTTTTGGGGACAGAGGCTGATGATCACTTTATGTGTAAAATACATGTCCCAGTGGATCAGTGATTTTGCTGTGACCCTGCAGTGATTTGAGTGGATATAGAACATCCTGTACTAGAAAGTGAGCTGTGTCAGAGCAAGATTTACAAGACACTGATTTATGGAAGCTGGTTTGAGAGGTATTGAGGGATCCAGAAACCAGTGTGGTCTGTCAAATCAATCTTCACATGATTCTCTAATTCTAACTGTGTATGAGCCTTATTTGGCTGGAATTTAGTCTGCCTGTCTAGAAGTAGGACACACATTTTGGGAAAAGGAACTGCAAACAACATCTGAAAAGTGTTGGCACAATATGCCTGAGTCTTTATGCAGGAAAATGTATTTAATAGCATGCAACTGGAGAGGAGAATATGTAATAACTGATTTCATACCATTGGGTGTGCAGGAAACTTGTCTAGCAAATGCAGGGTAGGGATGTTTAAAATCAATGTCAGCCTTCAATATTGTGACTTCACCAATTATAGTGCAATCTTACATATTTACTAATTTTGAGCTTAAAACCAACAATTAGGAATTCTCACTCGATTGTGGTGCATTTTAAGCTGTTCATTTTATTTGTTATTTAGTTCAGATTTACGTGTCTGGTAAAAATGTGTTTGCATTATAGCCTATAATTTTAGGTAAGATATTGTGCCTGTGGCATAGCCGGGCTCAGAACCAGAAATGTCCTTCTCTTTAACCACAAAGCTGCTGTTCTCGCTCATTGTTTTTACCTGGGAGGGAAAAAATCCCACATCCTCTGTTTTATGGGTTGTTTTCAGTAGAAGCAATTTTTCTAGTTTTAAATACGTTTTTGCTCCCAGTAGGATTTTTTAATATTCTTTTTGAAGCTTGAATACATTTTCCTCTCTTCTAATTTTTCCCTTATCCGTTTGACAGCTCTAGCTTTTTGTGCACTCTTTTTTCTACAGCTGAAATAATTGTGAAGCACTTTTAAAATTTTTTATAATATTTTACTGTTTTGGTTTTGTATGCTCTATCAGTGAGCTGTGAATACAGAACCTGTTACCTCACCACCTCAGAAACAGCAGTGTCCTTTAGGCCTTAGATTACAAAATAATAGTTGTTGAATTTAAGAGCTGGAGGCTTTTCTTTTACTTTCAGACAGAACTTTGCTGATAACTGAGGATGTGAAGATGCCTTCTTTTTTTCTTCCTCCTTCACACTTGATTGATGGCAAGCATGGTGTCTTGGGGTGATTTTATGAGGCTTTGTAAGAACTCCCAGTATCTTTCTCCCCCATGTAAGCCCTCTATTTTTTCAAACTAAGACATTCTAAGTTAAATTTGTCTCATTAAAGATCTCAGAGAAGTTGAACACAAGGCCCTAGAGATGAGTGAGAAATCACCACTGTCTGGGAACAGCTGAAAACTCAGTCTAGTTCATGTGGCCTCTGAGAGGATAAGACTTCAGTCCAGCAGTGATGCAGAGCAATAATCTGTAAAGCTTTCTTGGCTTCACCCTCAGAGAGACCCTCAGACTGGGACCTGGCTGCTGCTTTCCCATCTCCACAGGGCTGCTTGGCTGAAGGAAGCACAAGCTACTGTAGCCATTACTACTTTTATACACTTGGTGCACATGTACCCTTACACATATAATGTATATTTAGCATGCCTTAATAAAAGATTGAATATAACAAACAGTGGCAATGAAAATTACATGCTCTTATAAACATTTTTATTTTCAACTGCATTTTGTGCTGTGATGCGGCAGAGGCATCTACAACATAATCAGCTCTGTAATAGGAGAAAGTAATTTCTTAGAATGATCCTAGAGCCCTTTGTTAATGTCAAGGATAATTTGGGCTGACTGATTTGATTGCTGCTTTTTTCCGGCAAGAGGTCTCAATAAATGAAACTGCTTGCCTGGATAATTTAGGCTTATATGATTGCCAGCAAGCTAATGATGCAAACACAGCTGAAATAAAATTTCTGCATTATACTGGAGGTTAAAAAAAAAAATGGAGGGAGGAAAAAAATCCACTAAACACCTGCCGTATGGATGTCAAAACAGGGAAGAGCCATTTGCCAGTCTCAAGATGGAAAGGGGTTTGCGTGTTATCTGAGATGTTTCAGACAATTGGCCTTTATAGATCACTAGGACACTGTATTATGTTGTTGCAGACAAGTGATCTATTCCCTTCTGCTTTCTGCCCTTGTCAAAACAGGCTGTTAAAATTTAATGGTTTTAAGGTAGGAAATTTTCTTTAAAAAAGAGGAGGAAAGTGAAGCTCTGCAGATATTTACAATGAACGTAGTATTCTGCAGTGAGTTTTGCAGATTGAAGTTACAGTTTCTTCATTTAGAAAATTTATGTATGAATTGCAGTACATTGGCTCAGACCATTTCTTTCTGGCATGGGTACTTTGGAGAAGGAATGGTTCTGGTGCACATATTGATTCCTTATGTCACATACAGTTCTGTCTGGGAGTAACAGAGCTGAGTCTGTTCCTCAGCTGCACTACTTAATGCGGAAATATTACAGGCCTTGAGGGGTGGGGGAAATGAAACCTAAAAGTGTTATTATATTTGGCTCTTAAAATGCTTCAGAGGCCAATTCATCATTTAGTTCTAGGTCAGCCTGTTCCTTATTACTTGTCCTTCTTTTGATTTCTTGTTGGTTTTGTGCTTTTTCCTGACTCCATCACGATTTACCAACCATAAGCAAGTTTGCAAATTACTGAGGTTCAAAGCAGAATCATTTGAAACAAATCATCTTTGCATGGATTATTTTAAAGCTGTCTGTGATGAGTTTTTTTCACTTCAGGTGCTTTGATTGAAGACTTCCAATTTTTGGGAAAATCTGCACATCCTTATAAGCAGAAATCTGACAGGAGTAAAGCAAGTCAGAGGTGTATCAGTGACTAAATAGCTCAGTGAGTAGTGTAGTTCTATCTCTAATTAAGTGGATTTACAATGATGAACTCTGGAGCTGATCAGGCCATATTATTTGTGCTCCTCACTGTTGTTTATTTTAATCTTTCTGTAATGCTTCCATTTTTTGTCAAATCCTTCTGTCTTACAGATTGTAAAAGTCTAGATTTTTTTTTTGGTAGCATTGCTAAAGTAAGTTGGGCTTTATGACAGTTTAATTCAGTTCTTCATGAAATTTTAGGAAATGGCTTGAAAGCTAACAGAGTAAAATGTGTATGTGTCATATATGCACATTCATGGACTAGATATTGTTTAGGTTAAAAGAGGTGCTTGTGTCCATAATGAATATCAGATTGCTTATTAATAACTTCACAAAAAGTAAAACATCTGTTTTATAACTTATTTATTGTTATGGTATATATGGGAGATCATGGAGTCATGATTTTCTTGCAGAGAAGGAAAATTATAACTTATAGTCTTATGAATGATAAATATTTTTAGTTGTTATTATCTTGGACTTTTAAATTGGAAAGTTTGAAATAAAAGTATACACATGTAACTTCAGATGGGGGAGCAGTATCCTTCAGTAAGGATTTTGACCTATAAATAAGTTTCTAGCCACAGGCATCTGTTCAGGCCTGAACCTGTTGATCAACTCTCCACTATCAGATTTCAAATCTGAACTCTAGTCTGGATTTTCTCTACAAATTTAATTTCTCTACAAATTTAATAACTGCCTCTCCAGCCAGGTATGGCCAGAGTAATCCTCCCAGATTTTGTTCCCTAGATGCAGGCTGTACTTTTCAGCTTGGCTCTTGGGTCCTCTACTTGTGTTCTAGAGAGGCAAGGCCGCCTCAAAAGCCTGGAATGCCCATAGTCAATAAGGATACCTGCGAGGGATGTGACAGTATTTTTGAATGAACAATTTGGATGACAGCCCTAGTGTAATAGCAAAATTGACCCAGCTCCTTACACCACTTTTTCCTGAGAGATTCCAGGTTAAAATAGGATACAGAAACATTACAATCTGTACTCAAGAATGAAAGAACTTGATGGGTTTGTATTCTCAGAAGCATGACTATTAATTGCATCAACTGATTTAATAGAAATTACAGTGTTTCCTTAGAAACCTCACCTTGTTTGACATACACAATTAATCAGCAGACAACTTTGGGATGAAATGCAGCAGCCTAATGAGACCAAATCATGATTGTGCTGATTAGTAATGAGAATTCGTAAAAAGCTGGGCTATCTGATCAGCAGGATTGAATCAGTGTCTGTCTGGCTGTGTGTACACATGGCAGGGGGCAGGGGGATGGGGGGGAAACCCAAATTCTTCCAAATACCTTGGTGACCAGGAAGTACAGAAGGCAGCTGCCCTGGCAGCCCCACAAGCTCCAGCCATGCTTTGTAAACACAGAGTCATTTTGAATAGAAAATGTTTCCCAGACTTTCAGTGAAGTTAGTGAATACAAGTCCCTGTGCTTACAATGACATTTCAACTTTACTGAAGTTGTTTCCCCAATCTCAAGTCTTCCACTTGTTGCAAAAACTGTCAATCTCCCAATTTCAGACTCCTTTTTCCAAAACAGTTGGCTGGACAATGGATCATATCTGATGGCCTTGGGGCCGGAGATTGATACCATGATTTCCTGCCTCTAAGACAATCTGGCTGATGGATGTGACATGAAGTCTTTTCTCTTTCTTTTGGCAGGGTGACGGGTATACATTTTAAGGAAGTCTGCGGAATCTAAGAAAAATTGTAGATGACTGCTTTGAGGTCAGCAAAACACACACATTTATATATGTACACACACACATATATATATGTATGTATGTATGTGTATATAGAGAGAGTTTTTTTCTTCCTATGAAACTTGGCTGAAACAGAAAGCTTTATATCAGTTTTCTAGTGCCAGGAGCAGAATTCACTTAACTGTTCACAGTCTTTTAGGACAGGTGGTGAAATTGAATAACTGTAAGGGAAATTCAGGTAAGAGAACATAATTACCCAGACTGGATCTTGGCCAGTACATTAGACCTAACAGTTTTATTTCTGTGGAAAATGCTGTGGGATTTTTAAAGGCAATTTGGTTTTATCTTGTATTACAAATATTACCTTTTTTATGGTTGTATGATTTGAAGCTTGTATTTGAGCCTAAGGAATATTTTTCAGTGGATTCAAGACTGGGGAATAGCATATAAAACCCATGGTACTGGTGTAATCAAATTTTATAAATAAAACTGTTAAATTTTATTTGATCCTCAACTGCTATAGGGCAATTTGAAATTCTTAGGAAATGTGCTTTGTGGCTTGTTCAGTGTGGATCTAACCTTTCTGTGCTGGCAGTTACCGTTTTGTTCTTGAAGGAAGGTGTGTGATCAATGACTAATTCATGAGCATATTAGAGGATCTCAACATAGATGTGGCTGTTGAGTAACAGTGTGTAGAAGCAAATCAATCACCTGCTTAGAATAAAGGGAACCAAGCTGTCTAAATACTAAATAGTACAAAATGAAGTGCAGCCAGGTTTCCTTACAGGGATTTGTTACCAGCAGAAGGAAATGAAAGCCAAAAGAATAACAATGATACCTAGTTGTGGTCAAGAGCTGTATTATTTTAAGACTGTCCTCTGCTACAGTCTGATTCCGATCTGTGTTCTGTTTGTCTTCGTCTGAATTAGTACCAATATTGTGGTCAGGAGCTTTTTAAGAGCTGAATTGAGCCTTTTGTTGATTTCAGGATTGGTTAAACTAAACAGAGGCACTAATGATTCATTTGAGAATCTAAATAACGAAGGCTGTTTTGAGTAAAATTGTATGCTGGGTGTTCCTAAAGTTCTGTCCATGTTTTCAGCAACTTCCTCTGGAATCTGGTCAAATATGGTGATAGCCTGAAAAAGTGTGAAAAGACAAAAAAACATCAGAACAGTGTTGGTTTTGCAGGGCTTGGTTTTTGGTAGTGGGGGGGTCACAGAGGTGGCTTCTGTGAGAAGCTGCTGGAAGCTTCCACCATGTTTGGCAGAGCCAATGGCTGATGGCTCTGAAGATGGACATGCTGCTGGCCAAAACTGGGGCAATGAGAGAGGTTGGTAACGCTTCTGCGATAACAAAGAAACTCAGAACAAAGTGGAGGCAGTCTTAATCGCAGCCAGAGAAGAGGAGGAGGTGAGAACATGTGAGAGAAACAATATGGAGACACCAAGGTCAGTGGAGAAGGAGGGGGAGGAGGTGCTCCAGGCACCGGAGCCAAGATGCCTCTGCAGGCCATGGGGAAGACCATGGTGAAGCAGCTGTGCCCCTGCAGCCCATGGGTCCATGGGGGATGCAGAGATCCACCCACAGCCCGTGGGGAAGGTGCCCACCCCGGAGGGGGTGGATGCCTGGAGGAGGCTGTGATCCAGTGGAAGACCCAGTGGAGAGAGAGGGCCTTGCTTCCAGGCTGGAGCAGCCTGTCCTTGGAGGACTGCATCCCATGGAAAGGGAGAGCCATGTCGCAGCAGTTTTGAGAGGACTGCTGCTTGTGAGAATGGAACCACGCTGTAGAAGTTTAGGGAGAACTATTTCCTGTGGGAAGGGACCCCATGGTCTCACAGAGGAAGGACTCCTGGGACTCTGGGACATCTCCCAGAGCAGGGGAAGAAAACCTCAGGTGACGAACTGACCAAGCCCCCATGCCCTGTCTCCCTGCACTGTTGGTGGGAAGGAGGGAGGGGTTGGGGGAAGAAAGGTGTTTTAAGGGCTTATTTTACTTCTCTTTATCCTCCTCTGATTTTGTTAGTAATAAATTTCACTTTGTACCTCTAAGTCAAGCCTGTTTTGCCCTTGAAGTGTTTTCTCCCAGTCCTTATCTCAACTCATGAACCCTCCATTAATTTTTTCCTCCCCACTGCCCAGCTGTGGCAGGGGAGGGTGAGTGAGCAACTCTCATGGGTGCCTGGCATTTGGCCAGCGACAAACCACGACAGATGGAAACGTGAAAGCAAATAGTGTGGCATTCGGGCCCTGTGTAGGACACAGAATTCTTAAGAGTGTGAATGTATAGTAATTTCTTTAGCAAGTTTGCTAAACTACTCATGCATCTAACTCTTCCCCAAACTTGAATTTTATAGCAGTTTTTATTGCTCTAATCTGGTCTCCAAATAAAACCGTTTAGCTTTGGCAGTTCCCTAACAATGGAAGGTTTAATAATACATGTAATATTTTAAAAGTTTCGGAGCAGTTGGTATGTGCTTAGTCTCAGTTTGGAGGGTAGTATGGTAATGAACAAGCGATGCTTGAAAGGTCACAAACTAAACAAATAATTCAGGCATTTGTAATTTATTCCCTAATTAAACATTTTGTTGAACATTTTTTCTGAATGCAATGTTTGCTGTGGGGTGTGATGTAATATTTGTCTTCTTCCACTTAATGATATGAAAATACTCCATTCATTTCTGCATGTTGACAGTATTTAACCTCTTATAATAATCCTCAACAAACACACTAGTGAATGATTTATAACTAAGTTTCTGAGTTCTTCTGTGAAAGTATTTAAAGTTACTTTTACAGCTAGATGCAATGCCCTTGAGATGAGCTGGTGTCACCTCTTAAAACAAAGCCCTGCAGCTTTTATGCACAGTTGTGCCAGGTGTATTCTAGGTCTGTGAGGCAGCAGAACATCCGATTACATTTATTCTCTGAAGATGATTGTGGCAAATCTAAGGTCAAGGAGAGTCCACAGGGAAGAGTGGTAATCTGCATGCAAATTTTTCTTTGGTTCATGCGGAGAGAAACAATGGACTTTACACGATTCAGTGTGAATCAAGCAGAAGCTATTTTATTGATGAACCACTGTCTCTAATATACAATTTTTGATTTCTCTATTTGTGATCGTGCAAATTTATTATTGGTTAAGGCCTATTTTCATATGCTACTTTATGCTTTATGATTGGCTCTTGTATGTGTGTCACTTCATCTGTTGTGTATGTCACAACTCTTTCAGTTTGCATTTTCTTATCCTTATGCTTCGTTGCTTGTTCCTCGTTCACATCTTCTCCAATGCTGCTTGTTCCTTTCTCACACCCTCTTGTTATTTCTTCCCCTTGTATATGTGCTTAAGTCCTTCTGTGTTACGTGCTCTGCTTCTTCTATCTTATGGCTGGTTCACAATGTGTCCATTTTCTAGTAAAAACTTGGTTTCCACAGGTTCAAATCAGGTTGATTTTTCTTATTAGACATTTGAAAGTTTATATTTTGGGGAGGAAGGAACATTTCATGGCCTTACCATAGTAAGCACTGAAACATTAATCAAAGGTTTCTCATGAAGAGGGAGCACACAGGAAGGGGAAAGCACTGACAAGTGTTAACTTTTTCTAAGGTTCTATTTCTGCTTCAAGAAGCTGATTAAAAAGAGGAGTCTAAAAGTGTTCTGGCATTAGGGAGTTTAATGCTGAGGTTTTTAATTCTAAGTAGAACTCACTGAGGAGCAAACAGCTCTGGTTGAGTTCTCTGATTGTATTTTTTCCAGGAGGCTTTGTGGCCACATGCCTACATAGATTATTGATACCTTTCCTCTCTAAGGCATCCTCTTCCTCATTAAAATTCAAATCAGTCAGTTAAGCTGAGGTTTGACAAGTATCAATGTCTTGGTTTTTTTTTCTCCCAAGGTCAGAAGTGTTGGCAATACACAAAAATCAGTTGGAAACAGGAGCTTCCAGGGGTTTAGGGAATATTATCCTTGTGGGATATCAGCACTGTGTAGATTTGTGTCCCAGATCAGGCTCTTATTTCTCTGTAAAGTAAGTTATAAATGCAATATTATTATTCTTACAATTACAATTTTACAATATTATTATTATTACAATTATACAATAACATAACAAAGTGTTATAAGTGAAGGTCAAACATTTTGTCCTGTAACATTTCCTACAAAGGACTGACAGCTGTCCTGTGGTACAGGACAGTTTGCTGTAAAATAGAGGAAATTAAGTTTTGAAAATAACTTTCCATCCTGCTTCAAAGCGCTCTGACATAGTAAGTTATTCTGATAGGGATGAGTCCCTGGAGACATCTTCCTCTGTCATCTCCCAGTGCATTTAAAGGGAGAGCTGGAAATGATAGAATTCCTTTTCTGGGAGAAGAGAAGCATATGGGAAAAGTTAGAAGGAGAAAAAGCCAAAATGAACTTTCTTAGATTTCATTATGGATAGTTTTAAAATTTTGAACTTCAAAAGTTAATCAATGATAGGAAGCAAAATGCAGAGTAACCACATCAGCAAGTTCCTTCAGATAAGAAGTGGAATAGAGAGAGATCAATTCCTGCCTCTTAATTATTGAGGAATAACTGCCTAACTTTGAAAAAGGCCTCAGTACATCCAAATCCAGAAGCTTCTAATTAAGCTACTGAGCTTGTTCGCTGCTGCTGTTCCTCATGTGGAAGTGGGTTTATGCTCTGTGCATGGCAGAGGTCATTCTGTGCAAGGGGGACACCAGGATGACTTTCCTGCAGTGCCCTTTGTTACTATGGTGTGGTGTTTTACAGTGAGGATGTGTAGTAGACCCTCTATCCTGGGGTAAACACTGCATTTCCAGCTGAGGGTGAAATACTTGGTGGGGTGTTGGGGAGAAGAAGAAGACGATGATCCCAGCCTATTCCTCTGCATATGCAACAGGTATTTGTACTGCTGTACTTCACTACATGGCTGAAATGGCAATTATGCACCATCTCATTCAGAAGAGTTGTTAACAGATTACACCAGCTTTGAAGAAAACTGCTTTGAACAAACACTGCCTGTCAATAACATTTATCTTTTACTTGAAGGTATCTCATAACAGTGTGGGCAAAAAAACCAAGTATTTTTCCTGAAGACTTCTATTCCCTAAGCAGTGTGTGCCAAATTTTGCTGCAGACTACTGTGAGGTTTCTGTTACTTTTTAAGAGCTCCCTGAAGGATGCCACAGTTGGAATCAAACCTGGAAGCCCAAGAGGTGCCATTAGCTTGTCTTCCTTATTTAGCTTTCCAAATGAATGGGAATTGTAGCACAAATATACATCAAGCAAGTACATTCTTCCGGGACCCAATTTATGCATAAATACTGTAAAGGTTCTGCAAGAAGTCTGTAATCTAAGTGCTTTCAAGAAGTATCCAGAAACCTAGGTTTTGAAATGTTTCTTTGCTAAAGAATCCATATTATTTTTGCTGAAGTATGGAATGTACTTGTTGGTGATTGAAACTCAGACTTGCCAGGTGGTAATCTGAATCTGGATCTGAATCCTGGATCCGAATCGTTTATTCAAAGGAACGAGCTGCTTTTATACACTTCTTCAAGACACAGTATTTCCTTACATAGCAATTCTCACTACGTGACCTGTCCCATGTTGCCATGTCAGCAAAGCACCTTCTAAATGTCCTTCTATGGGGTGATCATGCACTGTTCACCCGTCTGTCACCAGCTTCCAGTAGGCTCCTCTCTGTAGGGCTCTGCTGTGTGACACCTCCTCCCCCCAGGGACTGTGCCGCCATGTGCTCCTTTGTGCTGCCATGTGCTTCTTATCTTTCCTCATAGTACTTACAAAATGAAATTTCTTTATACAATTAGTTTTATATAATGAATAATTTTATGGTCTTCAGGACATAAAATTTAAAGGGCCTCTTGTCTGTAAGAAAAATTTTAAAAATTGTACTCTGTGTGAGCAGGTAATTGCTGTCATGGTGAAGCCATAAGATCAACATTTCCAAGAAAATACAGAAATATTATGTATTATTATAAAAGCTTTCCTTTGGCTTTCCCAGCCATTATCTGTCAGGCAGATTTACATGAGGTTTTCTTCTCTGCCAGAAAAGATGAGTGCCTGCCTTATGTTCCTTGGCTGCATTACCCAGCTGCCGTGGCACTTGGGCTGACTAGTTGATGGTGGGGCTGAGAAGTCTTTCAGATTAGTAATTCAAATTGTCATTTTGTAATGCTGTGTATCTATATCGACATTCATTTTGTGTTGTAGCTTCAAAGCACATTTAGGAGAGAAAAGTGCTGGGCTATATAATGGGAAATACTACTTTTAATAGAAATCCCCTGTTAAGAAGTGCTGTGAAAATGAAATCAACACTGAACAAAAGTAATGCAAAGTTGTTGAGTGATGTTAACCCTCCTCCTCAGCCCTGGTCACTCTTTTTTTGACCTTGGAACAGCATCTGCTTTGTGGTAGCCCTGGCACTTGTGTGACTGCAAACTGACCAAAGGAAAATGTGTTCATGGCTTACATGCTCACAAAAAAATTATGAGCTGGTGAGATGTGGGGTAGGAGTCAAAAAGACTGTTTATTTCAGGAAAGGAAGAAGAAAGAAAAAGTAACTCCAGTTACACAAACGTCTGTTTTATTTCTTGTGAACCAGGGAATGGTAGGTGCCAGCTGGAGAGCACCTCATGTTCTGCATGCTGGTAGGATAACCTGCCTGGCATCTGATACTACTAATGAATGCTTTTGTCTTACTGCTTTCCTTTGTGCCAATAGCTTCAGTGATTTCTTTTCCTTGCTAAGCCCCCAAATCCTTTTTCTAATCACTGTGCTGAGTAATTGTGCCATTTAGTACACTTTTCTTGTCTTATTTGCCTGCTTCCAGGCCAATTATTTTGTAATCATGTGCTCAGAAGTGCTTTTGCCATCTGTTGGAGGAATCACTTAAATGATTGAAGTTATTTAAAGCTGCTTGTGTTGTCAGTCATTATTTTATCTTCCTTAAATTTGATATCATCTGCAGGCCTTGGAATTTTGTTCTTAATGTTGCTGCTACATAGAATTTGTTGTTGATATCATCCCTAAAAGATTAATGAGGAATTTCAGTAATTAATTTCTGAGGTGTTTCAACATGTATAAAAACTTAAATCACAACATTTGAGTTCTAAAAAACAATATATAGAAATTTGTTTGGATTGTGGTTGCAATGGAAGTTAAATGAGTAGTCTACAGTGATAAATGTGTTCTGAGTTTTCAGTCTGAGACAGAGGTAGGTAAAAGTAAATGGTCTTTGTCCTGTTAGTAAGGATATAGTCCAATACATGCACAACTAACAACTCTATTAGTCTAAAAAACAGAAGCAATGAATTCTAAATAGGTGAAATCTGAACACACAATCTAAAATGAAAGAATTGAATCACACACTGGCTGTAAAATCTCATGGCTTTGTCTTCTGCGGGTGGTAGAGCATTTGGGTTTCCCTGGTGTGGCAGATGTCACCTTGAAGGACCTGGTTTTGTTTTGTCCTGAACTTGTGTGGAGAATAACCATTATAACATCTCTTCAAAATATAAAACTGCAAGAATACTGAAAATCATAACAATAGTCAGATTTTTCTGATTGCTTTTGCAGAAGCTAAAATAGATCTTTGCTGTAGGATTCAACCCTTTACAGGTGTGTGGAACATACTGACCCCATAATGATCTAGAAGAGACTGTGGCATCTCTGACACCTGTGTGCCAGAGTGACTCCAGAGAGTGACCCCTGACTGCTGTGCAAAGTAATAGCAGACTAAATTTTCTTCATAATCGTATAGGGCATGAATATAGAAACAAGGATTATATTTCTGCTTCTCTTGTCTGTGCCGAGGTTTTCCAGTGAAGAAGCTTTATAGTTTCCCAAGTCACAGAACCCATTCAGATGCACTGAAGTGTGGAGGGAGCCTCAGCTGTGTAGCCACAGACACTCCAGCATGTGTGTACAGGTCTGTGCTTGCTCATGAGCAGCCTGAAGACTGCTCAGAGTGAGTCCCTGCTCTTGCAGCCTGCTCCCCTCTCCCTCTGATATTGCCATTTCTGCTCCATTCAGGATTCATTAATATTCTGAGTTCCCCACTGGGAGTCAGGAGCTCCTTGGCCACTTCCAAGATCACTCTGGTCTGAAGCCTCTCTGAAGCTGCAGGAATCACCAGCACTGACTGCAGAGTAAGATACAGAGTCCAAGAAATATCTGACTTAAAAAAACCAACCTTGTTGTCTTCCTAATTAAACCCTGTAGTTACTCTATGCATAAATCATCTTTTGTTGTTTGAAGTACTCTTCTATATGCATATTATGTATTTATGATCTTGATAACAATGCTTAATAAGAGGTGCAAGGTAATCTTAATGTGGTATTAGAGCAATGCAAGGAATTGTGATGGGATGCATATTCAACTAAGCCCAACAAAGCTTGCTTGCTCCTTTGAAAAAAATTATGATTTGCAAGCAGCCTTCCCATACAGCTACATTTGATAAGGATCACAAATGTTCTTTTTGTTTAAATGCAAAAACCTCCTAAGCTGCAAGAGAGCCTGTGGTAATTAAATAGAAGGTGACCAAAACTTACTGTGTATTTCTTCAGTAGTCCTCACCTGAACCTTGTAATTACTCAAGCATACTTGTGTAGACATGTATCTCATATAAGTATAGAATATAGTTCTTTGGAAATGCATAAGTTTTCTAGTTTACCATCTTTAAGAAGAAAAAGAAAATTCAAACAAATCACAAATCCATTTATTTTTCTACAGTGCAGAAAAAAAAATCTTGTCTCAACAGAAGAAACATTATAAAACATTTAAGTTTATAATAAAAGAATATTTTTCTGTTCCTATTTTATTCACAGGACAAACATCTGATGCCCACTGTGTGCCTGCACTTGATGTGATAGTACAGTAAGATATTTTAAGGCACTGCAGGATTAAGAAAATTACATAATGGTCTGTTTCAGTAGACCTAAATTCCTGTAACTAACATTTATAAGGGAAGAGGAGAGTTTCCAAGGTTTAACTTTGTTCAGCTTACTGTAGGAAACTTTCTTTGGTTGGGGTTCAGCCACTGCAGTGTAAATTTTACATACATAAGCCTCTTTTATTTAAATACTGATGAAGCATGGGCTTATCATGAAGGTTATGTATAATTCCTGAAGAAGTCAATTGTGAAAATGTGAATATGAGAAAAAAAATGAATGTCATTGACTGATCAGCTGCATCTGAAAATGACTATACCTAATTTGGGATTTGTGGTCTGTATAAAATAACCTTGAAGCCTTTCCTTTTTTTACTGTATGTTATCTTCTGTGACAGAGAAATGGATGTAAGCTTAGGCCCATGCTTAAGTGCCCAGATAAATTAGGGCCCTGTATTTTTTAGCTCTTAGTACTTCAGTTACATGAGTACACTGTGGAGAGGGCTTGTTAGTGATACTTATTGATGGAGTTGTGAGGAAATGCCATCTGACTGAGCTGGTGTTTAGTGTTGAATATTCCAGGTTTGAAGGGAAAGATTTGTTTCACCAGCTATTCTGTCATGGAGGGGAGCAAATAGACCCACCTTCCCCTCTCACCTGTGCCTGTAGTGAAAGCACGAAAACAAGTGCAGATCATGAGGATGGAGGCAGCACTGATAAGTCTGTAGAGTGGTGAAGAAGATAACTCTACTGCGTGTGTCCTTGGATGTTTGTTCCCATCCCTTCTACTATGTTGAGACAAGAGCTTGTGTGACATAGAGTGAGGTTTTGAAAATGAGTGGGGGTTTTATTCTGTGTTTTGGCTTGGCTTATTTTGGCTGCTTAAGCTCCCTAGCCTGGTCAGTGTGAGAGTTGGCACGAGTCAGGGGAGACAGACTGTCCAAGGACTGGGATATGACAGGACGGTCCCTTTCAATTCAGCACAAACCTTAAGCTGACAATATTATTGCAGCTTGTGGGTGCCACTTGAGGAAATGTAGCTTGGGTACAGTGCTCACTGAAGAAATTTTTCCCTTGCCTGGACCACTTGTCCTCACTTGCCTGCTGCAGCCTGTTCATTGTGCCAGTGTGACTGTCCTGGGGCTGTGCTGCAAAAATACCTGCTCTGTGCAGCCAGTGCTGCTGCTTCCTCAGCAGGAGCGTCCCTGGGGTCACACTGGGGCAGGTGGGAGGCTTCTGCTGGAGATGGGGAAAATCCAGAGTTAAGCAGTGAAGGCAATCTAAGTTTCTCTGACTGATCAGTTATCTTGTCCACTCCTAGCAGCTAAATGTAAATGCTTGGAAATTGAGAATAAATCGAGTATTCTTTTAAATTAGTCTTTATTATAGTTTATTTAAATGTAAATATTGGAAATACCTTGAGCAGTACTAGTGTAATTGTTTAACACATAATCCAGAAAACAAGGTTTTCTAATTATTGATAACATAATTGAAAAAAAAAATCAATGATAAGTAGGTTTTCAGTTGTTTATATATAATATAAAGCCTTCTAGTTCTGTGTTCAAAAAAACCCCACAACAACAACTAAGAAATAAAATGAAAAAAACCCAACCAAACAACAACAAAACCGGACAAACAAACCAAATCCTTCAAACCCCCAGACCCACAAAACTGTCCTCCCCAAACCCTTTTTTGCTCTCCACAAGTACCTTGTGTTTAAAACTTCTGGATTGTTATTTTTGGAAATTTTCTTCAGTTTTGATGGTCTGTCCAGACAAGTGTCTTCCCTGCTGCTAAATGCAAGCTTTTGAAACTGTAGATATGCTTCCTTCTGTCATGATTTCAAGCATCTACAGGGTCTTACATCTCTTTTCTTGCAGTGTTTGTTAACTGGTCTCCTACCAGTTGGGCCAGGAGTGTGTGGTATAAAATACCCATCTGCAGAGTCCTAATGCTCACAGCATGTAGAAATAGCAATGCTGTAGACTGTCCTCTCATGCAGAGTTTGGTCAGCTAAACCAGAGTGTGGTGGTTTAGGCCAAATTCAGGAAAACGTCCAAAAGGAACGTCTCCTCAAAGGAAGGCAGGTTACAACCACCCCTTCNGAACAAGTCCAGAAGAGAAGAAGGGAAAAAAACCCCCAAGTCCCAAGAAAAAAAAAACTCTCCGTCTCTCTCTGGAGAAACAGAGCCGAAAAGCTGTCTTAAAAGCAAAAAAAAGTGCCTCCCCTGCTCCTCAGCAGCAGCAGTAGCTAATCTCTGTGTCCTTGAAGCACAAACTGTTTTGAAAAGTTCTCTCAGTTTTTTTTCTCTGTCTCTTGCATCCAGTTTTAAAGGCATAGAAAGGCTCAGGAATCATGTCTGGGCATAGAGCAGTGATAGGGGATACAACAGCATAAAGTCACCCCAAGACACAGAGGCATAGAGTACCAAGGCCTGCCTAGGAACTCTGTCCCCAGTCTGGCTCTCTTCTTTTGCCTTCCTAAATGTTACTCCCCACCAAGGATAGTAGTTTCCCAGTGGGTTGCCCTTGAGACAGCCAAACACAGCTGATGGGACAGTCTGCCTGAGTCAGGTAACAGAAACATGGACTTGCCAAGTCTGGCTTCCCCTGCCCTGAGTGGTATTTTATTGTAGCTGACATCTTCATACCCCAGACCCCTCGTGCTGTGCCAGGCACACAGCATGCCTTGAGCTGTCACATCATTCTGCAAGGCTCAGCCAAACAGCCATTTCACTATCTGAGATCTGCTGACTTGAAAAAACTGCACAGGGACATGTCCCTGGGCTGCAGGTCTCACATGGAGTCTGGATGAAATCAGGAGCAGTGCTGTGCAGAACGCATGTGGCCGCAGTGCTGGTGGGGAGGGTGCCAAGCCAGGGCCCTGCCACCAGTACTGGCAGGCATTGCCCTGCTCGGCCCACAGATGGACTGCACTGCAGGCTAGGACCAGTTGTCATGCCACATTTCTGCTGGAAAGTGGTTTGTATCATTCCAAGATTTCGTTTCCCTTCTTAAATATGGGAAGCTTAACTCATAAACATGTGTGGTGAGGGTTGCAATCATAAGGACGTTGGGGGACCGAAATGCACAATTGGTGAGAACTTGCACCTACTGAAGTACCATTTAAAAATAAAATTACAGACTGGCTTAAGCAGACCGTAGCTACTAACAGAAGAGGACTGCTAAGTGAATTTTAGTACTACCTGTGAGCGTTGACATATGCAGTTAATGGGGATTTTGTTGTTGTACAGATTCCTTGGAGAGTAGCAGATAGGCTTTGCACTAGTGGAACAGAGTGATTTTCCTCAAGTGGATCTTGACTGAAAACCTCCCTGGGCAGGAACTTGAAGATTTGTCCCTTGGTTCAGCAGCTTTGAATAAGTCAAGGAGTTATTTAGAGTAAAGTAGGAAGTGCAGGTTTCTGAAGAGCACTCAGGTAGTGCTACTTAGTAGTCTGAGATCCAGATGTATCCTTTGAGAAGAGGCAATACCAAAGTATCCTGCTTGATGTGTTCTTGATTAATGTTTAATCTCGCATTTAGAATAATTTTGTCAGAAAATAAATTTAGTCTCCACAAATCTTTGTTTTTGTGTAGTGACTTGGCCTGAAGTAGGTATCCCTGAACAATTCCACATGTGAATTAATGCTGAATTACAGGGGAGAAAATAAATGCTAGGTACAAACCTCACTATAGGTGCATAACTTGAATTAAAAGCTGCAACTTGAGAAATACATATTTATACTAAGGTGTATGTTTTCAAGGAATGCATTTTCAAGCTGTTTAAGTGCTGACTCATGCGCCATGAATGTGGTTGGATAGGGACACTTGAGGGCACATGATCCCCTTTTCCTGAAATATTTGAATGGAAATGGTTGGAGGATGAGCAAACTGTCCAAGTGGAACATTTAGAAGCCTGGTTGTGTGTTTGAAGAGCTGCCAGAGAGAGTGAGGCCACTGAGGTATATGAGGTATCACTGGCTTGACTTTAGAAGTTCTGCGACGTGGCTTTCCAGGAAAATCTGTCCTCATCAGCAGCTTTTCACATGAGAAGGAATGGGAAAAGTGGCTGTGACATGACTGTGTTGGAGCGAAGTCTGGTTGTCGTGGTTTGACGCTGGCCCAATGCCAGGCACCCATGAGAATTGCTCGCTCACCCTCCCCTACCACAGCTGGGCAAAATGAGGGAAAAGAGGAAAAAGGGTTAACGGAGGCTTCATGGGTGAGATAAGGAGAGTGGGAGAAATATTTCAAGGGCAAAACAGGCTCAGCCTTGGTTGCTAAGTGAAATTTATTACTAACAGAATCAGCGAAGGATAAAGAAGAAGTAAAATAAGCCCTTAAAACCCCTTCCCCCCCCCAGGCTCTCCCTCCATCCCACCGACAGCACAGGGAGGCAGGGCAGGGGGGTTTGGTCAGTCCATCACTGAGATTCTCTTCCCCTGCTCCGGGAGAGGAGTCTTCCCCTGTGAGGCCGTGGGGTCCCTCCCACAGGAGACAGTTCTCTGCGAACTTCCCGGCGTGGGTCCACTCTCACGAGCAGCAGCCAAACCGCACCTGCTGCAGCGTGAGTCCCTCCCACGGGCACACAGTCCTCCCAAAACTGCTGTGACATGGGTCTCCCTTTCCATGGGATGCAGTCCTCCAAGGACAGGACAGGCTGCTCCAGCCTGGAAGCAAGGCCCCCTCTCTCCACTGGGTCTCCCACTGGATCACAGCCTCCTCCAGGCATCCACCCCCTCCGGGGTGGGCACCTCCCCCAGGGGCTGTGGGTGGATCTCTGCATCCCCCATGGACCCATGGGCTGCAGGGGCACAGCTGCTTCACCATGGTCTGCACCATGGCCTGCAGAGGAACCTCGGCTCTGCTGCCTGGAGCACCTCCTCCCCCTCCTTCTTCACTGACCTTGGTGTCACCATGTTGTTTTCCCTCACATGTTCTCACCTCCTCCTCTGCTCTGGCGAGAAGCAAAAACCCCTGACTTTGTTTTGATTTTCTTCTTAAATATGTCATCACAGAAGCATTACCAACCTCTCTCATTGGCCCAGTTCTGGCCAGCAGCATGTCCATCTTCAGAGCCATCAGCCATTGGCTCTGCTGGACATGCTGGAAGCTTCCAGCAGCTTCCTCACAGGAGCCATCTTTGCAGCCCCCCTGCTACCCAAAACCAGGCCGTGCCAAAACAATACACTGGTTTAGACTTGATTTGCAGGTAGTATTCTTTTTTTGCTACCTGTGTTGGTATGTTAGAATAACGGCATTCCCTCCCCTGCAGCCTGCTTGTCCTTACAGCTGTTCTGTATGGCCCAGACTCTTAGCTCTGGTTTTTATTGACCTAAGGAATGAGGAGCCTGAGAGAAGACAGAAGGACTCTACCAGCAGGGGTATGTGCTGTGGATTGATGTCTTGGCTGATGCAGAAGAGTGTGCACAGGTCCAGATGATCATCACAGCTCTCTTTGGGAGCAACCTTCTTGCATGTAAACGTCTCTGGATAAAGGTTAGGAGCTGGAGCCACTGAAACAGCTGGGTGAGGATTTTTTGGATCCCCAAAGACACTTACGGAAATTGCCCAAGTGCTTCAGCCTGTGTCTTGGCGAGGCTGCTGGGTCACACAGGAAATCTGTAGCAGAACAGATAGCTCTGGGTTAGCAGAACAGAAGTTCTGGGTGGCCTCTGTTGTTTAGGGAGACCTGTAAGCTCTGGGGACTCAAACAGCACTGTTGTGCTTAACACAGACTCTTGTGCCACAGGCAAGTTCTCCAAAAGATCTAACGATTTCCACCTTCCATGTACAACAAGTTTTAATAATAATAATAATAATAATGATAAAAAAGGCATTCACTTGATTTGCCAGTGCATTGGTATCTGGAGAGATTTATTTTTTCCATTTTTAGGGGTTGGTGGCGGCTTACTCAGTTTTCTTTAAATAGAAGTTTTCTTCAAGTTTTTGATCTGTCTTCTCCAGTCAATACTAGAACTGAAGTTGTATCGTGACAAATTTATTCCCAGGTTTATCACTTTGCTGTCATGACAGACTCTGATTTAGGTGGATAAAGAATTGGGTGGTGTTCTGCTTTTTATTTAGTCTGAAATTAGCTTATATTGGCATTAAGTGTATTTGTCCTCTCCTCTACAGGGGAAAAGAAAGAATGTGATGTGCCAGAAGTTTATTATTTTGCTATTTTTCATTTTTAATACCACCAACAATTGTAGGAAGTAGTTCTGAGACAAATTACAGAAGAGATGAGTTGTGAAGGCAAGAGAACAACAGGAAATAAAGTGGAAAAATAGGTTGACTGCAATTCTGACATTGAAAAAGTTTCTGTTCTTTTTATTCTCTCAAAGGTTGGCCTCAAGTATTTGCTTTTAGGGGCATTTGAGGAGATCAATTAGCCCTTCCAGTTCCTGATATTTACTCTTTCTTCATGAACAATTCTAGCCAGTTAAAAATTATTGCAATGTTAATTCTCTTATGAAAATTAGCAGGGATGATTAATTTAAGCAAAGCATACGGCTGAGGGCAGAAGCCTGGTCCAGATCCTTGTTGTTGTTGCTATTGACTTATGAGGATGAAGAGTTATGTATTTGCAAGATTTAATCATAAGTTTTTTCAGTACAAATATGCAAAAGTATTGTGCAGTTGTTAGGTCAAAGCCTTGCCCTTTTCAGCAAGGAGAGAAATAAGAGAATTACCATAAAAAATGAGATGATCAGGAGACACAGGTGAACCTGCAGGGAATTCCACTCCATTGACACATCTCTGTTTGTCTTGGAGGAAATAGCAAGTGGTTGCTATCAGAAATTTTTTTTTTTTTTTTGGTACCAGTTGGGTACCTTAGTAAAGACCAGAGCTACATAGTTTAAAATTATTTTTCCTGTATAGTAGAATAGTGACCAAGAGTTCCAACATGGAACTCTTCTGGTTTCTGCTGGGAATTTAGAAATGTGAAAATTATTCCTGATGTAGACTTCAACATTTCCTAGACTCTGCTTTCTTATATCTCCTGCATCCCATCCTTCTTCACAGATTTGCCAATTTCTTCATCATCATCCTTGCAAGGTGAGGATTCCCAAGGCCACTTCTTAGCATGTCTCATTTCCAAATTCAACTTTCTCTGAATGTGTTTTTTTAGTAGTTTTAATTTTAACAGGAGGCCTCAAATTCCCACAAAGTAAATTTACTCTCAAGGCTGGAATGTAAAGAAGAAATGAGAAGTAAAATCAACTTTACATGAAATATAAATACAGCTGGAGTAATCACTGCACTGATTGTAAGATAGTTGCAGGCGCAAGGCTTAAATACTTAAAATACAAGTCTAACAAGATGTGAAATGCAGATAATGAAGCCCTTTCTGACTCAGCTGTCGAGGTCTTGCTTAGACATCTCCCATTAATTCCTTCTTTTGTTGAGGAAATGAAATGTTTCCTCCAATTAAAGCCCTTATTGTTTAGAAATCCATTTGTTTTCTGAGCCAAAGCCTAGTTCATTATTTCTTTAATGCTCATTCTGGAGATTGCACAGGTGTGTTTCTTATAAAGTTTTTTTCATTTCTTCTTTTCATATTATGCTTACAAATAGATTGAGTTGTGTGGAATCAAAGATGTGCTTGCTCTGTTCCACCAGCTACAGTTTGACTCTGAGGTACACACAGGAAGACATTTTAGCTTCCCTTCTACAACTCAGAGCATCTCAGTATATACATATAAATAAACTGTTCTGCAGGAGACTGACTGCTGCTTAGGCTGAATTCTGAGAATCCACAGCAGAACCTGAAAAAACATTTTCAGTGTTTTTATTCTCCATGGGCATCAACTGCTCAAGTAGAAATATGTCCCTTTCATATATTCTAGGGGCACGGACTAAAGGATTTCTGTGAAGTACCACAAGAGGACATCTGTTTCATCTCTTTGACCTGCCGCTTTGCTGGTGATGGTGCTTTTTTGAAATTTTTCCCACAAGGAAAATCAGAACTATATGGGAATATGAAGTTCACAGTGTTGAACAAGAAAGCAAAAAGTCTGAAAGAGGATTACAGACCTTGGTGTGCTTTTTCAGATCCATCTAGACTCTCTTGTAAATACAATAAATCTGTGAGCTTGTGACCACTGAATAACATTTAACTTGAGTGGTGTTTAGTTTTCCTGAATTTTCAGGAAAGGATGGAGGTGTATATACATGAAAGATGTGAAGAGTTTATACACATACACACTCCTACATAAACATACAAACATTTTAAGAAATAATCAGTGCTTTGCTGCTTTCAGACACAATAATGAAATCTTCACATAACAGTCATGTAAGTGAAAAACTAAACAGTTTAAAATCATACCGTAATTTAGTTTTCAATTATACATTCATAAGTAATTTCACTTGCAAGTAGCCCACTGAAAGCTGGCTTATGGAGTTATTTCAATTAGCCATCTTCTTAAGTAATTGTAGAATGAAGTCATGTATTTCAACAGTCATAAACACTGCAGTTTTGCTTGCTGAAGGGTTTTGTTGTTCTATTAGATTTTCCTTTCATTTCCCTTCATGAATTCAATTTTAGTTATGCCAGAAAACAGTCAAGCTGCTTCTAGTACTTTGGCTTGGCTGTGCTGAGGTGGTAATTGCCATAAAGAAACAAACTTTGTTTTATTTCTTTTGAGGGAGCAAGGCAGAGGGAGACTTAAGTATCACTAGAAACCTGAGATGAAATCAATTAAATTATATGATCTACATGTATTCTCATTATAATCGGGGTCATGATTCACTATCTTGGCAAGAGAAAAAAAGCATCAGCAAAACCAAGTCCCTTTCTGGCCTTGTGACTCCCACCCATCTGAGGCCGGCTACGAGAATGAAGTGGTCGGTGCTGTGACCACTAATTTTGATAAGACCAGTTAATGATATGTGACTTTCTGTACAAGCTGGGCAGAAACTCTTCTGGCTGCATTAAAACTGTTCTAATAGCTTTTTTAAAAACCATTTTTAATCACAGCCCCAACAAAGGAATGCAATTTAATTATCTAGGGACGGGTGAAGGGAAGAGGGGGAGATGACACACACATGCCAAGAAAATAACTTTCTGAAATGAGAGGAATTATATTAGGGTGGTTGTGTCTTGTTCAGTTTCCTTTCACAGTTTTAGACATCTTGAAAAACTATGCTGTAACTGTTGCTTAATTTAACATGTACAGCAATTTTAAGCAACACTATTTAATCTGCTTTGATTAGTTCCTTGATTTCTCTGGAAGCTTGTATGATAGTGAGTGATGCTTTGAAATGTGGGAGAGATGAATGATCTGTGGTAAAAGCAAGGATTAAAAAATAGGTGCAAACTCAACCAATTGCTTTTAGCAATATCAATCAGTGCATTTTTCCTGTGCTCCTGCAGGTATGGTGCTGTCTGTTTTCGAGTGAGTGTTCTTGAGGGCATGCCAAGTGATCTATAGCATTGCTTAGGTTTCTATGAGTTCAGCTTTCAAATACCACTTGCACACAATTTGGGTATGTCAGATAATGTTACTGTCCACCAGAAGTACTTGGCATAATGTGGTTGGATTCCAGGAGATCTCTCTGAGGATGTCCTGATTACCAAAACCTCTCCTGGAAATCTGCCTGTACAAGAGTAGGATCAGAAGTGTATCTGACCAAGTACCTGGTATTCAGTGAAGCAGACACTATTTTTTCCCTCTTTTATGGCATACCCCTTTGTATTGTGAGACAGAGCATACAGCTGTTTGATATACAAACACTGAGTCACACTAGGAAGAAAAAAAAAATCTCTTATTAGGAAACTACAGTATCTGTTTGTTAAAAGAACTTGCCACAGATATGCAACTCTCAGTTGCAATTGAAGCCCTGGTTTTTGACCATGGTTATGCAGACTGGCTTCAGATGCCAAACACTTCCATGTGGAAATCTGTGCACCTCCCCAAGTTCCGTGCAGAGTTCATCAGGAGTATTGCCAGGATCTTTAATTTTGCATTGTTATTTCCCACGAGTAAAACTGAGTTTATGTTTAAGTGATGAGATGCTGTCAAGAGTACAGGGAGCTTCTCTTTCTGTTTTGATTAAGGCAGCAGACAGGTGATGTAGCTTGGGGACAGCTTCCAAGGAGAAGCCCTGACCATGAGGTCTCCAACTGCACTTGACTGGGTCTTAATTCAGGCCCCTCTGCTTGCTGCCCTCTCAGCCCCATTTATATTCTCACTCTTCTCCTGGTAACTTTCCACTGCTCTTGGCTCACGGTACATGTTCTACTTTACTACTTTGTCTCAAATTTAGCCAGGCAGGAGTGTTCCTGTTCCAGGTCAGCAGGCTGGGTCACAGCAGATCCTGAGGTTCCCTGTGGGACCCCTGACAGGGGTTCCTGGTGCAGTGCAGGATGGGCAAGCTCAGGAGAAGCTGGGGAAGCAGATGAGGGAGGTTCCTTCTTATACCCCTGTGTGTTGGCTGAGGTTTAATGCGTAAGTGACAACTCTGTGGAAGACATCTGGTTGGGAGAACATTTCATTTAAAAACCTTTTATGAATGAAATAACCTTACTTGAGAATTCAGTGTGCCTGCACTACAGCTCTAAAATTTTGCTTTTTCATTTAAGTTTTTAAATTCAGTTTAGAAGTTACAGGTTGCAGGGTGGCTTGGAAGGCAAGTGCTGTGTACTGTAAAGAACTTGAATTCTTGAATCCTGTTAATCTCTGACTGGAACTGTAGTGTTGTCATGCTTAGCTCTATAGCCCAGGAGTGTATTACAGCCACAGAGTTCCTGACATGGAGGTTATGAACAGTACACTGTTCAGTTCCTGAGCAGGAGCTTTTTGGCACCTGGCAGAGTCCCAGCAATCAGATGCTGACCCATTCTGAGCAGGCAAGTTCACTGCAGGGGCACCTGGAATCACAGTCTGCTATCAAGGTGTCCCGGAGGAGTCTCTGTGCATTGGAGAAGAGGAGGAACTGGTACAATCTGTGTGTGTTTATGGTGGCCTTCAGGGCACAAACTAAAGGAGGGGAGCGAACGTGGGATTTTGGAGACTGGAGCGATAGCTTCGCACAGGTTCCTTTGAGACTTGATCCTAATGGGGACAAATGTCCTCTTACACATCTATTAACTTCCTAGACATCACAGGTCTAAAAATAATGCATATTGGAGCAGTGTGATGCCTAAATAATGTGGACAAGGGAAAGGGGGAACTGCTGATTCTGTCTACTGAAAACATGCTTAAAGGATATAGATCTTTAACAGACCACAAAGAAATGTGTATGTTAATGTGGTGTGTTGATACCATCAATGAAGTGGTGATCATAATGCAAAGGAACCAAACCATAACCTCACCAGCTGTTTTAGCATGACCTCCTGGAACCCAGCACACTGTTTTAATTTAATATCCTACTTTCATTATGTTAATCAACAGCCATTAAGTGCTAGTGATAACATCTGTCCTGATGTAGCTGCAAGACATTAGGCCATTTGGCCAAATGTGGTGTTTTATTTAACTGTATAATTACAGAGAGTAGTATTAATCATATTGATATGTTGTAGACAGTTAGCATCGAGAGAAATGAAAGACTTTGTATAATCTGTATAAATCAGGATTTATGATCTGGAAAAAAGGAAAAAATCTTTAAATACACATGAAATGTTATTTGCTAATAGAAAATATGTAGTATGTTGAATTAAGTTACAGTTATTTTTCTTAGCAAGTCAATAAACTAAGCAATTGTTCTTCAGTGCACCAGCATAACTAAATTGCTTTCTTATGATTCACTGCACTGAATGTCAGGTATATGATTACCCCCATCTTATTTCCTACCTACCTGCAAATGCATTCATAATTCTGAAAAGATCACTCATTCAAGTGTTTTTATCCTGTTATGCCACAAATTGCTGTGTTTTCATCCCATTTTGAAAGTTAATTTTGTGTTTTGCAATGTAGAATAGGATTTGCTTTGCTGCTTTTTTTTTTTTTTTCCATATTAGAAGTCTTGAATTCTGGCAGCAAAGGCTGTCTTCTACTGAAATTGCTAAAAAGTGGTATATGTCAAGTTCTTACAGTGCACTGATTCAGCTTGAAATGAGAACTTCTATCAATCAATGGCTTTAAGTACTATTTGCCTTGCTTATATGACTTTTAAAAATGAACAGTATTGTCAAGCATCGTTGCAAGACTTTATACCTATAGATTTTCTGCTATGAATGGCGAAGGTGAGTCCTGCAGAGCTGTCCTCAGGAGTGATTGGTAGTCAGTGACACAGGCAAATGAACCCAGAGAGCATGTTTGTTTGTCTTTCATAAATTAAAACTGACAGTAGCTTAAAAACCTGCAGCCAATGCATAAAAGCAATAAATCTGTATTTACATAGAATGAAAGGAGATGGTGTTTATTCGTAAATTCATAATCTTTGTAGGCTGTGTGCCTGATCGCCTGGAACTGGCTGGGTGCCTAAATAAATGAGTGGGAAGGACAGTTTACCTTCCTGTGGAATATTCCACAGAAGTGAAAACCTATCATTTTTCCAGCATAAAAACCAAAGACACCAGATGGTTTTGATTTATTTGGTTTCTTTTGTTGAGGAAATGACAGATCACTGTGGTGTTGAATTTTTTAAAAAGCAGTATTTTTCTGGGACCTTGCTTATTTAATGTTTTTTTCTTTATTGAGATAGTCTGAAAGGTGAAGGGTAAAATACAGTGGCATAATCTGTATATTTTGCCCAAGCTGGAACAGATTTGTTGTCCATTAAAACTGTTATGACTGCTCTCAGCATGGAGAGTTTTAATGTACCCCTTCCTCCAGTCACGGCAATGTGCCTGACAGTGCTGGGAAATGCTGGGGAGGCAACTCAGAAATGGTTACTGCACACTTTGTCTCACAAAGCTTCCCTGTGGCCCACTGCTGAGGGGTCATTCAGTTTTGTCTCAAATTGTCCTGGGACAGCATCACTGTATACAGTAACCAAGATAAATTTTAGGGGAAGAGTCACATCCACATCAACAGCTGGATAGGGACAAATAAAAAAGATGTGTTGCAGTGGCTGAACTTCGATGTTTCACTTGGCTTTTTGCTCCCAAGTGCATTCCCTGGCTGCAGCCAAGATCTTGTATTAGAAACATCAAGACAGCTGTGACAGTCTAGAGGATCCCCTAGGATAAGGAAAATCACCTTTGGAAAGGCTGCTCATCCGTGTGTGCCAGCAGGAACAAAACAGGCCTGACCATTGGGTTTTTCTTTGTTTTGCTTTTTTGGCTGTGTATGAAGACACATTGATTTGGCCAAACTGAAGAGATTTCCTGGAGCCTCAGTTCATCCAAAATTGGTTGTTGCCCCAGCAAACTACTATTGAGGACAATAAGGTTATGTCACTTTACTGCGAATTGACTTTTTGGGGATAAAATTGTATCCTGTGTTAATTAATACGCTCAGATAATTTCCACTGGCACAAAGGTGTGCCTGTATGTGCCAAGTGAAATATCCTTTCACTTGCGTATGCTGTAAGCGTATGCTGTTCAAAGCAAAATGATTCATCCTAAATTAGATAAAAATTGGCATAGATCAGTAGTAAATTTAGTCTGCTGGATCAATGCAAAAATGCTTGGGTCATTGGATCTGATCTGGCCTCCAGGCTCAGCCACATTACCCTGCTCATTGCTTGGTTGGCTGTGTGGGACAGAGCATTGAACATCTGGCTCACAAGATGCTGTGTATGAGGTAATGTTGACACTGGCATTCTCTTTATTAGTTGCTGTATCTTTGGAGCCCTTTTCAGTGGACCTATTGAAGTCACTGACTCATTGGGAGGTCAGCTTTGAAAACTGAAATTATTATACTGATACTTCCCTCCTGGAACTAACATTCAAGTGATGGGGGAATGAAGGAAACAGGAATTACTTAGGGTACAAGAGCGATCTTCTAGAAAGAAATAAGGTCATTTCTGCTGCTTGCCACTTCTCAGTTTGTGGCAGTTGAGAAAGATATTGTATCTGTCAATGAAGCTGTTATTAAGCATTGTACAGTATCTATAAAAATATTTGTGTGAACTCATAATGTAAGAAGAAAAACATTGCTATGAAAAATAACTGTTGGTTTGGGGTTTTTTATTTGAAAAAACCCCCATGTACTTAATTTCTGTCACGTTAGAAAAACAAATGATGTTGTCAAAATAAAGAGATACAGAAGCTAAGAATGTACCTATATATTAAAAGGAATGTGCTCAAAATGTGTTGCAAAACACACCTTCTCATTGGAGAATACATCAGTTTTGCATTATTTTAGGGACAGATAACTGAATGTTTTATTTTGCATGTTAAACTATTAATTATCTGCAATTCCATAAGTTCCCACGTGCCCCAAGACATTATGTACCCTTCACACCATCTGTACCTATGATGTATCAACACATCACTGCTCGCACTGCAACTCACTTGAGGATTTATCCCTCACTTTCAGAGCTGACATTGAACACTCTCTCCTCTGGCAGGAAGAGGACCTTTACATGGGGAGTTACTATACTGATGTGAAAATTCAGTTGTAATATTAAATATGCAGGAGAAACATGCAGTGCAGAATTACCATTCTGTGGTTTCTTGGTTTTCTGATTGTTTTTGCTCTATATCAAACTTGGAGAGAAGAAATTTTGTCATCTTTTTGTCCATGGCATCACCTCATTGCACTCTGCTGCTAGAAAAAGTAATCAGTCAGAAGCTTCTGATAATGGTGATCAATAAAATAATTTATTTTTCTGTCACTGCGATTGAAGTGGTGCTTTTCACTTCATAAGAAGGAAAAAAAACCCAAGCAAGATGATACCAGGATCTTTTTATATTCCTAAAAAGCTGTTTGCCTATATTATTCATCTTGATACATTATTTGCTATTCAGTCCAGTCTCTCATACAAGTTGAAACCATAAAAAAAAGAAAAAGAAAAAAAGCTGATTTCACTTCCAGTTCTGGGAGATACTTAGAACATGGCTGGACAGCCAGATCTCCCTGGACACGGTCTTAGGAGGGAGCTGGAGTAGATGGCTCCCAGAAATCCCTTCCAGCCTGGGCTTCTCTGTCATTCTCTGTGTGGCTTAGAATGAAACGTTAGAACTGCAAGCAGGTGGGATAGAAGCTGCTTTAGGAAGGTGGAGGTGATAAGGGCAGTTGTTCTGGGGCATAAGCTGTCATCTGGGGAATCTTAGGGGCTGGTGCTGAAAATTCACGTGGCCATAAGCCTTTTCAGGAAGCTTGTAGGCAGTAAATGCTGCTGGAAAAAATTAACCATCTTATCAGTGATCCAGTACAATGGGCTGTTTAATGTAAAAATGCCTATTTCTTATACTTCTTTATAAAGAGAATCTACAGTTATTTTTCCTTATAATGGCTGCTTCTTTCTGTGGTAAGCAGAAACTTCATGACAGCTTTAGCTGGCATTTCTTTTCAAGGACTTTTAAATCCTCAGAGTTTAAAAATAATAGATCAGGCCAAGTGTAGTACTATAATTCAGTAATTTGGAGTGAATAATGGAAGAGAAGTTTTTGTGTCAATATAGAATGATATGCATATTAGTATGGCAGTGTATGCATGAACTGTATGCATATTATGTGCATATATTTACATTTCTGGCATAATATATTCTAATTGAAACAAACAGTGCAACAGCTGTCAATGGACTATTATGTGGAAGTAGACAGGATTTACTTACCAAAAATGTAATCAGTTTTTACATTACTTCAGCATTTTCAAGGTGCAAGATGTGTAATAATCACTTCAGATGCTATGCATAATTAAATGATTTAAATGTATTCCACTTTCCAGGTTTCAAGGTCACAGTGAGATACTAGATATTCCTTTTCTTTTGTTATCATGAAGGTAGTATGGACCACTTATAGAAGAAAACTTCTATTAGAACAAATGAATATGTAACCAGGTGAGCTTAAGAAATAGTAATCTAAAATAATTACAAAATAAAGCAGAGCCTGAAGTGAACAAGCCTTTTTCCTTGTTTGCTTCTTTCAGGATGGTTAAAGGTGTTTTAAATGCATTATTTGTGCTGTATCCTTATGACATGATGATTTTGAAATTAGCTTTGTAAACCTAATTTTAAAAACGTGATGCATGTTAAAAAAGAATAATATTCAAGTGAAACCAAATGTCACCTTGGCTAAGGCTGCTCAATGCAGCATATAGATGAAATGCTCATCTTATTCTCATTCTGACTAGCAACCTTTTCTTTTTTTTTTTTTTTTCCCCTTGGAAAGGGGACAAAACTCACACTGTCTCATGACTGCAATGCTGAAAAGAGCAAAGTGACAAAACTCCGCAGGATCCTTCATTTTCTTAGCTGTAGTTATGTTTATTGAGGTCATTTATTTCTGGGTAGGTCTGTATTACACTTAGACAAACAAGTTTGATATAATCTCTTCTAAAAATCCAATCACACTTGTAAATGAAGAGGTCTGTGCTTTCTGCTGTGCTAATATCTCTTCAAATTTGGTAATTTTGAACATTAGTAAAATCTCTCACAGTATATGGTATTTTGGGACAGATACTGATAGACATTAGAAATTAATAATGATAGTAGTGGCTGGAGACATGCAGTTATATATTAATCAGGCAGCATTGCTTATGTACTAACAAGATATGACTGATGCACTGTGGTGTTTTACAGGAGGTTTGGAAGGTGTGTGCTTTGATTATTGATAATCAAAGATGTGTGTTTGTGTATTGGTTCCCAAGACACTGTGGATGCTAACCACAGACTCTGTCAGAAGATGCCTTCCAGGAGAGGATTGGAAGTGTGGTGTTTAGAGGAAAAGTAACTGAAGATTCACCACTCTGGGCACGGCTGGTTACAGACAGGGCAAAGAAAGGCTGCAGACTTTCATCTCCTTGGTAATTTTAATGGATCTATTAAATAATGTGCTGCACCGTCCCCATCCAGGAACCATGAAAATACGTGTTTCTCCATCAGAAATGCTTGTTTATATTCTGAAGCATAGAGAATAGATAACTACATCTTACCATATACCCACAGTCTGGGCTTTAATTTTTGGACAGCTAGATGGTGCTGCTTGAATAGCTACTATATAATTACTTTAAAATGTTAGTATTATAATGTTAAGTCAAAGATCAAGGTTCAGATGTATCTGAGAGGGAATGCAAATTTGCTTCATGTCCCAGGAGACTTAAAATGCGGGTAAGAAAATACATCTTTCCTGCGCTTGACCTGCTGCTTTCTTCTGGTGAGGTTGATAAAAACCACAGCTGTAATATTAAAATGAATTCAATGAAAACTATTAAGAGTTTTTCTGTAGTACTCTGTGGTGTACTCACTCAGATGAAAGTGGTGATATGGTGGGAGAGATACGGAAAGAAGTGTCAGGTAAAGTGAGGCAGAATGGGAGGCAGTGAACAGGCAAAGCTGCTGAACTATCTTCATAAGAATCACAGCAAATGAGGGTTCTATGTGGGATATAATAGCAGATAGTGAAATAGCTTTTGGAGGGGTTCCTCCAAAGTGGGAGCAAGGTTTGGAGAAGTTAGAGAGGTACTTGCAGAACAGTGTAACCAGTGGGTCAAAGTGCTGCAATGAGAGCAGATGGGAAGGGAGGGTTTATTTTTCAACAATAAAAGGTTATAACTGGAAAGAGTGTGAACCATGAAGGGCTGTGCAACTCAAGTCAGGTAGCTTGTGTGTTGGGGGGCAGCTCTGAATGGCTGCCAGGTAGTTGGAGTTGCAGACCAGGAAAATAAAAATTAGTGAGAACATACATAAGCAACAAAGACACCACAAAACCTGAATTGTGTCAGAAAATTTAGTGTAAAACTGAGTTTTCACTTTTTGTTTTGAAAATGATGAATTTAAATTATTGTTTCAGTTGAGGGAACAACAAATGCTTTATCTGTTCACTTTATTAAAAAGTGCTCTGCAGCTTCCTGAAGTTAATACCAACTTAATTTTCTGCAGAATATTTTGAAGGATAAATATAAGAGGTAGTGCCATTGAAGGTAAGATGGTGTCCTAGGCTTTGAGGTTATATCAAAAGCAGGCACAACAGATAGGGAGCTGCCTTGTGAAATAGGAAAATGGTATTTCAAGCTGCATTGTCAGGACTGTAATGTTTTCAAGGAACTTGGTTTTGTTAATGTGCAAGAGTTTGCTTTCATATGCACTTCCCATAGTTTCTCATGTCAAGCCACGCCTCAGCCATCTAAGTGTTTATTATTTCTCCTCCAAAGGCAGATGGGTGATAGATTAAAAAAAATCTTGCCATTACCACTGGCATCCCCTGGAGAATACCTGGTAGTGAATTCTTTCTCTTTTTGGGAAATGGAAAATATGTGAAAATGGCAGCCTTTCAGTCCTCTACTTTCATTACAGCATTCCTATCTACAGGGCATGGAATTTATGTCTGTAACATTTGTGCTTACTGCTTAGCTGTAAAAGTGCTGGGTAAGACTTACACAATTGTATGCCATAGCTTGCTTTAAATTCCTGTGATTTATGGAAGATATTACTCAGTTATCATGCAAGTTTGTTGTAGTAATATTCAAGCAGATCTTTCTAAAAATGATATTTTAGCATTAGAATACTGATATTTTACAATTCTCAGTGATATAAATAAATCTAAGGCTTCCTTTTGTGTATATGAATATATTATATTCAGGGATGTACAAGCATATATGTAAAATATTCACTAACATATTTGTAAAATAATAGATAAAGACTAATACATTTAAGGCTGAGCAACAGCTGGGCAAAATATTTGGGTGTTGTAAACTGTCACACCTTTAATGGATTTGACTAAATTTATACTGTCTGGATCATATAGAACTAATTGAGTCTCCTTGCATAAGCAAGTATTGACATGTAAGTATTTCAGATGGTAATTTCAGGATTGCTAATGCATTGCTGGGAGCTCTCTTGACTTTCAAAGGTGCTTGAATAGATATGAGGGAGAAGAGAGAGTTTTTCACACTCACCTTTTTATCGTGTTTCTGCTGAAATGTAAAATATCAAGAAACATTCTGTTTTCATTAAAGGTTGTCCTGTTAATTAGATGGTATATTCTGACTCTTGACTTAAAAAAAACAAACCCAATGATTTGAAAAGTGTTAGCAGTTTCTAGCTTTTGCACTGATCCATGGTGTTGATTCTTTGAATTCAGTTTGTTGGGAATTATTTCTACAGTAGGTATGTTTCCACCACACATTTTGATAATTAGGAGTTTAAAACTTTTATTTCACGTATTAGAATTACAAAGAGAGCAATTAAGATGTAAAATAAGTCGGTGTTCACTGTATTAACATTAAATATGAAAAATGTGACATTTATTGGGTTCTAATTTAAATGTCAAAACAAGGGGATGAAAAATAGGGCAAAAGCCTGTGGCATCCTTGAAATGATGATCCTGAGATGCATAGATGGCAATCTAGTATTGTTTCATGAGCTCCTCTTTCAATAGAAATAAAAATCTCCAAGCAACGTGCTCCTTACTAATTCTGTTTTAAAATGTGGAACTTTTTAAATTGGTGGCACATCCAAGAACAGACTAAAAAGCAAACTTTCAATTTAAAGTAATACTTATTGCCCACTGTGAAAGACTTGTCATTTGTGAGAGGGAAGGCTCGCTCCACTTAGTGCTGTGTGGCTCTAAGAAGTCTACAGTATAAACTCAGGTGTGGGACAGATGTGATATTAATTCTGCAGTAGTGAAAGTAAAGTCTGGGAGTCAAAGGTAGTGAAATACTCTCCTTTTTCCTGCACCTCTCCAGACACAATCTGTGCCGCATTGGAGATCTTTTAACACATGACTTTTATATGCCTGGCTCTTGGGTTGGGTATATTGTAGCAACTCTTTTTCCTTCACGCCTCTATTTATTGAGGACCTGAACATGTCAATGTAATCCATGTCCAGAAACCTCTGTAAGAGTTCAGACATCTGAGGGGTCTGGCAGTAGCAGCTTATTATTAATTCTTGTTGGGAAGTTCTGGAAGTCTGGGCTTGCAGAGCTGGGAAACTCCAAGGATGCAGCACAGTAGTAGCAAAAACTTCTTACAAAAAATAAGAGGGGAATCAACTGATACCTTGAAGTGCTTACAAAAGCTGATTTGTTAGGAAGATTTTTTTTATCGTTTGCTTGATGAGAGGCAATGCAGTTTAGGTGTAGTGCAGAACCGCATTGCAAAAATGTTACAGTGGAAAACTTGGAGGTCTGGGGATGGGCTTCTGGTGGGATAGGCCAGGTGGGAAGAACTCAAATTTGGGTGCTTGAAAACTGAGACTGCTCAGGAGCTTTGTGGCATGTATGTTCAGACTTGTTTTCTTTCTTTCTGAATGTTTTGCTTTTATGATTTTATGTTGACTTAAACCTAAGCAAATGGAAGTTAGACTGAACTTAAAAATGCCTAAGAATTATGGGGATTCTGCTTTAATCACTAACAGATTTTTTTTTTGCATAGCTCGAAAGTTCTCCTGAATGTCTCTTCTTTCACTATGCAGCTGAAATGTGAGCATGATCTTACTCAAAACACTCAACTACATTGTAATATTTATATTGATCTGCACATTTGACATGAGGCTGTGTAACCATGTAACTGTTGTCACAAGGACAATGTATCAAAATATTAATGGCAAAATATCAGTTAATTTTAATTGATGGCCATGATGCTGAGCATCCAAGGGACAGTCCTCAGCCACGCTTCCTCCTTGACATCCAGACAGTTTCCACTCCTGATTTCCATGGCTCTTTCCCTGTCAGAGTCTCCAGAGGAGCAGTGCAGCAAGGTCCTTTTTCTCACTTTAAGTATCTTCTTTTTCTGTACTCCTTAACTAAAATCTTTCCTGTGCTGGACTCAAAGGAAATGTACTTGAATGTCATGGACACTATTTAACACTTCCGAATTGAAGGAAAAATTGGTGTGAAAAGTAATAGTTTCCAAGTATTGGCAAAGAGCAAGTAGCTGTTTTGATAGATGTTCATGGTTGCCAAAAGGAAAGATGTTCAACCTGAGAATTAGTAATTCACACTACAAGATAAGAAATAGTGTGTTTTACATAAAGCTATTTATTTTATCTTGAAGCTTACCTTGTCTTTGGCATATTTTCAGATATAATAATGAAAATGCATCTGATCAAAGAAAAAGGGCACACTGCCTAATAAAATTATTGCTGCTCATTTATATTTTGATTAGTGACTGCTTCAAAACGTGATTTTTAGTATTTGGTGTCAAGTAGAATTAGAAGAAGGTTTCTGCTGAGGAAAATCTTATGACCTGACCTTTATGGGTATGTGAAGGGAAGGAAACCTGAACATGGGGAGAGCAGTTCAAGGTGAAAGGAAAAGACAACAAATGGCTATAAATTGTCTGGGAATTCATCTGGGTTAGAGGATAAAGATTAATGAGAGGTGAAAAGTTAAGCAGCATCCCTCAGTAATTTGTCTCATTATCTCAGATGATACTGGGGGATAATACTAAAACTTTTGAGAAGTTTTATAGCCCTTATATTTATTTTTTTTAATGTTAAATGGTTTTTTTCCCAATGTCTCATTTGTAAGATGGCACGACTGGGTTCTTTCTAGCACAAAATTAGTTGTTTTCATTCGCTCCCCGGTGAAAGCTCACCTCACTGTAAACCTCTCAAACACTGCATTGATACCAGTTCAGCAAGAGTTGGCTCAGGTTTCTATGCAGAACTGACATGTATTTTAACCTGTTTAATTTGACATTGTGAATAGAAATGTGTTGAACATTGCCTCTTCTTAGTCAGGGCTGACAATATCTAGAAAGTCTATTGTTTCTTACCATATGAAACACAATTCTTTGTTACCTGTGATGTGAACATAAAATCTAGAAATTCAGTTTTCTTTTCTGGAATAAATAGTCTTCAAATCCTTAAACTATGTCCTATAGTGTTGAATTAACCTTTCCCTGACATTTAAGTATAATCTTTTTCACTCCTTCCCAGTACATAATTTAGTAAAATGGAAATAAAGTGACTTGCTGGAAAAAGATATCACTAAGCTCTTTTAAAATTAACTGTTCAGCTGCTCAGAGATATCAAACACACTGCATGATCAGCTTCTTCAGTGTATCACAGGACAGTACAAAAGTTCTTTGCCACTCTATAATAAAGCTATGTATTTGGATGAAATGCAGAATATTTTTCATTGAAGTTTCTCTAAAGTAATCGTGCTTTAATGCTAGGGTGTGTTGCTTCATGTTCTTTTTCTATGAGTTTATTTACGAGGATCATAAAATCACTTCCCTCATTTTAATGAGCACTACAGCTGAGAAACTGAAACTCAGTTTCATATGAAATATTATTTCAAGTTCTGCAAAGAAATGGTAGGGTATGTTTTGGAACAGACCTAGTGATTTCTTTCTTTTAATACTAATAGTCTTGTTCAATAAATATTTATGTATCACTAGGAAAAAAAAGAAATTGAAATTGCCTTGATAATCATAACAAACTGGGGCAAGAAAACAATAATAATCCAAAGGAAACGCTCATTCAGGAGAGTCTCATGGGGAAGTTTTCTCACAAGAGCAAATATAGCAGCAGGGACAGTTCTTCTGAACTGCTGTTGTTCTGTAATATTGAATATTGTAGAACTGAGCAGAATCAAGCAAATAAAGCTCTTCACAGCTGAATAACTACTGGAACATCACCTTGTACAGCTGCCTCTCTGAACTGTAGCAAGTGTTTATTAAAGTTTCTGACTTTGTTGTGTGATCATACACGTTCTCTGTATCAGTGAGATATAGTGGTAGCAGCCCTGAAGGCTACAAAAACCAGTTATTCTCAAAGTCACTATGCTTGAATGTATTAGGTGGATGTGACTTTCTTTACAATTCCTAATGTCTGTTTATTTCAAAAGCCTAAAAAGTTATTTCAATCAAATTTTCCAAAGGCAAAAGGAAAAATACTTTGATACAAGTAATGTGAAACTTTGTTCAGAATATCAAAATTTTATTGTCACAGGAAGCAATTTTTTCTTCAAATAAAAAAGAAATATCAAGAAATGCCAACTGGACTTGTAAAAATGGGCTTTAAAATTGTATGGCTGAAAGGAATGATTCATATGCTGTAAGAGGACAACTCTCTCTTTGGTTTGCTGAAGATTTATATAGAGGTGATGCTGATCCATGGTGCCGCCGAACTCCTACAGCATTTGTCAGAATGGTTTTGTTAATTTGCCAAAGCAAAAAGCCCACAATGTCAGCTGGAAACCTGTTCTTCTCACTCGAGGTGGCTGAGTTTGCCTTGGAAAGATGGAAATGGAACGCTCTTAGTTACAAGTGGAGTCCCAGCCTAATGGCCAATATTTGCAAAATGCTCTTTCTTTTTCTCCTAATTAGCAATTGTAAAGTCAGCACTGCAGAGAGTATCTGGGCAGCCTTCATTTCCCTCATGTCTGGGTCATATACAGTATATGCTTCCTATGAGCCCTTAATTCCTTAAACCAGTTCTTTCAGGAAATCAAAGAGTCAAGGAGGCAATAAAATCGACTCTCTGCAGCTTCTCTATCAGAAAATATTTCATGATTAATGTCAGGAAAATTTTGTATTTTACCACCCAGGTTCTCTCATCCTCTACTTTTCAAAACTTAACACTTCTTTTCTAGCCCTCAGCTGCATAAGTAGCTGTCAACAGCACTCAAATTTAATAGCAAATCAGCTGATATTTTGTAGTTAACAATTTTTAACAAATTTTACCTGCTGTTAAAATACATTTTAATTAGGTCCTAAAAGATGTGCAAGCTTGTTATTGTCACACTCTTCTAATATCCTTCCCCTCCAAACAAAAAATCTCCAACCGCACCCTTCCTGTCTGGGTTATCCCCATGGGGATCAGTATTTCGAGAGAAACTTTCTTGGAGCATCTGTCATAGAGTGTCATGCCCACAGATGCTGGGTTGAATTGTCACTGTACTGATGTATACATCAGAGAAACAAGACCTTTGATTTTAGCTGTTGTAATAGGTCTTTTTTCATTTTCTCTTCCTGATGACTTCCTGTAACTACGCTCTTCTTGCTTTCTCTGACTTCTGTTTGGCTTCATTATATTTGGGACTGGAATTCCTTTTATATACGTTTTTAAAGCATTTCCAGCCTCAAAAACACAGAAGCAAACAAAAAGTATGTTGGGGTTTTTTTCCATCAACATGTATTAAGGTTTCTCCATCCTCACATCAGCAGCTATAATGTGAAGAGGCTATTTTACTCTAAAATTGTATCAGAAGCCACTCCAAGGTGGCTATGGTACTCCTGGATCACTTTGAGGTTTTTCAAGAGATGGATCTGGGAGCTCCTGTAAGGCTTTTAGTCAATAATGGGAGCTCTGTGCACAAAGTAATGGTTCTCTTGATGTTCCTGTGTGCTCTCTGTCACCCTGTGCTGCCTCAAGCAGGGCTTAGTTGCTGTCTCTACAGTCATCTCTGGGTTAGATTTTGATGCAGGAGGAAGGGAGAAGGGCTGCAGAAATCCCAGGAATCTGACAAAGTGCAAACTATTTACAAAAACAACTTAGAAAGTGTGCAAGGAAGTGCAGAAATGAATCTGCCAATAAATAGTTCAGTGGCAAATCTTTCAGCCCTCTCTTGAACTTTCACTTAATCCTTGTGCTTATGATTCCTTCCTGCCTTCTATTCTATATGTCTTCTGAGGCTGGATCTTATTTCTGGGGACTGTTTTCAGTTTTTGAAGAGCAAATACAGTACTATGTTCTCTCTCTCTCTGAAGAACTCCAGAAGATGAAGGCTTCTGCCCACACAGGAAAGGAATGCTGAATCATATTCCTATTAGACACATCTTCTTGAGCATTCATCAAACTGTTCATTTAATCTAGAGCCTCGAGCAATGAGAGTTTATGAATGAAACTCCCAGTACCAGGATCTTCCCTACCATATGTCACTGCTTCCCTGAAGAGAGATGGAGAACGATACATGAAAAGCTGTTTTTAAAACAAACTAATCCTTTGTGTGTTGTGGTTTTGGCCCAAAAATAGTGTAGGCAGGCTAGGTAAGCAAATATTTTTCCTGTTTAGGTAGGGCCTTTAAAATAAGTCATGAAGAGGGGTTTGTATGAGTTGCATGTATTCACACACACCCTGCCCTTTCATATTGTAAGTCATTTGGAGGAAGAAATTGAAAACATAAAAAGGATAGATCCAGAAGCAATGGTGTCCAGATCTCCCATTTTCTGTTTCAATATGCTATTTCTTATCTCTTGTTCTATGAATTCCTGAATTTCATCTTGGTAAACTGAACAGCTTCTCCCACTTCTAATCCGGCTATGAATCTAAATCTGTACTTCTGGAAGGGTTTTGTAGCAATAGTGTCTTATAATGAAATTCAGTGGTATGCTAATGAGTTGAGTCCTTGAAACCTGAGGTAAATTATGCTGGACCCATTTAGGTTTTGAATAAAATTATTTTCAGGTGTTTCTGACTAGCACATAATCAAACCATGTTTTGACTGTCTAATCTACCAAGTATTGCTGCAGCATGAAAGGAAGTTCGTGTTGCATTTTCAATTCACGGGGTAGCAGAGGAATATTTGGTTTTGTTTGGATTTATCTCCTTCCTTAACAGCATTTTGAGGATAGTTCTCAAGTATTCACTTTTTTTCTCCTAGGCAAGCAGTGACTTGGAACAGAGCTGTATTTGAATTAGCTTTTTCTAGCTCTGAGAGATGGAGAATAACTTGAAAATGGATTGTGTTGAGACATTTGTCTTGCATACTATTGCTATTACAGTAATGGATAGCCCAGCTTCAATTTATGCACTAACAGCAGCTCTTCTGACAAGAAACATACAAAAGGCTAAAACGTAGGCATGACAAGAATGGAAATGGCTGAGCGGAAAGCATCATAATCAATAATGAATAATCTGTAAAACTGGTAGGGGCTGCGTTTTGGCTTTGTGCTGGAAACAGAGTTGATAAGGCAGGGATGTTGCTGAGCAGGGCTCACACAGAGTCAGAGCATTTTCTGCTCCTCACTCCACCCCACCTGTTGGCCTAGGGGGTCACAAGGAGCTGGCAAGGGGATGCAGTTGGGGCAGCTGGGAAAGCTGATGCCAAGTGACCACAGGGATGCTCCAGACTGTATGGAATGTCAGCATATATACTATGGGGGAGAAGGAGGAAGGGAGGGGCGTTCTGTTTGATGGTATTTGTCTTCCCAAGTCACTGTTACATGTGGTGGAGCCCTGCCGTCCTGGGGATGCTGAACACCTGCATGCCCACGGGAAGTGGTGAATGGATGTTTGGCTTGGCCTGTGTGTGCAGCTTTTGCATTACCTGTAGAACTGCCTTTATCTCAATCCATGAGTTTTTCCACTTTTGCTCTTCTGATTCTTTCTCCTGACCCACTGGAGAGGACAGTGGCTGTGCACAGTTGCTGGCTGGGGTTAAACCATGACACAGGTGAGGTGAAAATTAATGTATTTGGGAGATATGTCTGGATTCTGAGGCTATTTCCATGACAGTTGTAATAGGCAGAGCAAATATAGTGATAGGATTTAAGGGAATAAATTAGTTCTGAAGTGTAAATTCAGAGTAATTGCAATAAACTTTCAGTGATTCAGAAAAATGCAAAGACTAACCTAATCAGTGCTGAATTCTGTGTATTTGGTTTATTTAAAAACAAGTAAAGATACCTTTGTGTCTTTCAAAATCTGTCAGCTCAGAAAGCCTACAGAGAAGACTCGCCAAAAAGAGGTTTTAAAAGCAAGCTTGTGCTTGTGCAAGGTCGTGTTTAATTCCTGGTTGACTTCAAAGACAAAGAATGTCAAACTGCACTAGGAAAGCCTCCATACATAATTAGAGGCTCAGATTGGCTGGAAGGACTCAGTGGTGTCTTCTATTGCCAAAGAGAGTAATTTAATTACTGTCCATATGGCCTGCTGGGCCTGACTGAAGCCCTGTGTTACTGGAATAAATCTGATTAGAGAGGTGTTCCTACAGAACCATCATCTTCATCTTCCTCAACCTGTCTTGGATGGGGCCTTTTTCTCTATCTCCTGCTTTTAATTTTCACAGTTATAGATCACGAAGAGGCTTCTGAATAGTTTTGTTGAGGCAGTAAGGACACAGTAAATCAAAACTCACTTTTAAGGATTACTTTTGTATCACATTGAGCTTTTTCAAAGCTTTTTTTGTTTTAGCTATTAAAAGTTTCTCATGTAACTTAAGTCTCATAAAATATTTCTGCCTGCCTGTATTGACTGATAGAGATTTTCAGCCAACATTTAGATGTTTCCCTTCTCAAACTGTAGACTATATTGTTATTCCTATTATACAGGTAGGGAATTGAGGCTCAGGGAAAGTCCACAGTTTGTGTGAGGTCACAGAAAAGACTGAAGCGAGGGCTGTGACAGATGATCACAAACCTGTCCATCTTGTGTCTCCAAGAATCATTGCACATCTGTGGAAGCATCAGCTTCTTTAGGTTGTAATTTTTATTTGTTAATCCTCTGCTCAGGTTTTTTCATTGTTCAAGGTCGCAGTGTAGCAGCTTTCACTGAGAAGTCTGGTAATACTGTAGGGATGGTTAGAGAGCAAATGAAGTGGTCAAAGGTGAGAGATACTGTGGCTCCAGAACCACCACTTCCAAGCATGTGTGTAACTTGAAAAAAGTTAAAATTGGAACTGGAGATTAATTATAACTGATAGTGTTTATCTGTTGATCATTTATCTTAATATTTAAGTTTATACTTTTGCACTGGAATATAACTTCAGAGCTGTCGCTCCCCCAGAAAGCTCACGTCTTATCTTTATTTCACGAGCAGAAGTTATGTGAGACTCTAGTGAAGTTCAAATGTCCAATTCCATTCAATCTGGATGTTTTATCTTTACTCTTGTTCCTTGCTGATACTAATAAATGGTCTCATGTTATTAATTTAATTTGAATAATTTAATTTTTATGTACTTTTTAATTAATCTATTTTAAAAAGAAATGTAAACAAAAGTTAGTATTCAAAAATTCCCTTTCCATACTTTGTAGAGTATAACATTTCAAACTCTCTTTGGGAATCTTGTGAACAGATATATCAAGCACCATTAGCTGTGCAGAAAATAGAAATTTTGGCAGGCAGGAAACATAAAAAAAAAGCTGTAACAGATCCAGTGGCATTTTCAAAGTGATCTTTGATGAGGAGGTTAATAGAATTTATGAACTGTACTGCTTTAAATTCTTGTAACAATTCCCATCATAATTACAACAAATGTATCACAAAAGGTTCAGGGATTAATTTAGTTTGTGAGTATCCAGAAGTTTACAAGCTTATTCAGAGCATACACAGGTTTTGAAATGGCAGACTTGGACTTCAAATCTTAGAAATGTTTCTCTTGAGGTTTCTGGCACTTCTAGTTTGAGTCAATATTTCTGTCATACCACAACTGTACCCCTCCTGCTCCTGCCCGGGGTACAAAGTACAAGGAAGGGTATGTTTAGAAAAAAAAAAGTAAAACTAAACAGAAACCCAAAACCCAGCAAAATAAAACCACTTGAAATGCCTGAAAAAAAAATCTTCAGAATCCTAAACAAAAGTAATTCAGTTTTGTCTGGAAGAGGAACTTCATCATGCATAAACAGCTCTCCTTTACTCTCACGTGTAATACAGCATTTGTGCATAGGTAGATATAAAATACACTGCAGCTGAATTCTACAGCTTTCCATGTCCAGTGCTTTAACACTGGAGTGGTTGATATTCTTGTGTGATTTATCTCCCATGCAGCCATAGTTCCAAGTGGATGTAAGATCCAGGCAAATCATTTATAGTCTGGCTTCCTAATGGAAGTGTGCAAAAGCTGGGTGACAGCTTGTCATGCAGAAGTCCTCCTCCCTCCTCTGAAGCACTTCATAAAATGCAAACAGATGAAGTAGATACTGAGAATTGATTGGCTCTGCTGTGCTTCAGGGAGTGAGGGGAAGATTGCTTACTGATGTGGAAAAAGTTAACTTTTATTCAGAGAAGATCCTGGGTATCGATCTGTGGCTTGTTATACTGTGAGAGAAGTGAGTGGTTTGAACTGGGAACAGCAGTTCAGGGCAGTCAGCCAGGGCTCTAATAAATAGCTTTCGTAAATGGTCCTGGAAAGAAATGACTTTGAGTCTCTATAAATGATTCTTTTCATGTCCAGACTACCAGGAAATTATACTTTCACTTTCTCACCTGTGTTTTAAAGGCAGAAAAGCTAATGGCATCAAAAAATGAAGAATAAAAATTTGTGCTTCTCTTGGCCATGATGTGTGCACTTGTTAAGAAAAAGTAGATTGTGTTTATATGTTTTTTTCTGTTGTTATGGAATATCAGATCACAGAATGGCTTGGGTTGGAAGAGATTTTAAAGGTCATCTAATTCTACCCCCTGCCATGGGTAGGGACACCTTCCACTAGACCAGGTTTCTCCAAGCCCCATTCAACCTGGCCTTGAACACTTCCAGGGAGTTTTCTCCATAAGCTACTTGCAATATGGGCACTTCAGTGCTCAGAACTTTAATTTTCTCTGTACGGAGATACTTCAGAAATGCAGTACATTGACAACTTCAGTGTATTGATCATATTTTGGGATATTGTACTTCAAAACGGGGTAGTTGTTTTTGTTTTGGATATTGTAAGATGTTCAAATGTGAGAGTAATTTCATTTAAGGATGTTGGAAGAAAATGGTGCCTGTGGGAATAAGGGAGAAGGGTGCTGCTCAGAAGATGGCTCAAAGATGGTGTTAGAGCTCAGGCAAGGGACATGTAGAGTAAAGGTAAAATACCCCTTTCTTCTGAAACTCTAAGGTGAACTAAAAATTCTGGAGTCTGTGTAGAAATTAGCTGGAAATGAACACCAAATGAGCAAACATTTATTGTTTAGCTTTCAGTGCAAACTACTAAAGGATGATAAGGATGATCACCCATCTCCAAAGTGAGTATCTCTTCTGCAACAATCATTTTCTCTAACATTTATATCTTGCTTAAGGCTAATCAGGGAAGGCTTATAAATGGTTGAAATCACTTTATAGCACATTTAGAGCTCATTTCACAGTAGTTTAAGGGGTTGCAATGAAGCTAATAGCCTTCTGCATTTCTTAACTGTTTGTAATTTAAAAAATGATATAACATTTATAGCATTTTGAGTTCTTTCCAAAAGTAACATGGTAAATCTAATCATTATATAATCAGCACATGATAAAGATCCCAGTGCTGTGAAGGCCTATTTTCAAGTATCTTTCATCATGCTGTCCAATGTTTCATATATTTGGCAGGGTGATTCTTGCAAAATAAAGCATATGAGAAATACAACAGAACAGAATGTTTCTCAGGCCTAAAATCCCAATCAGGGGAGAAAGAACTTTACAGGTTTGTGACCATAGCCCTTCTTTTTTGTGAAGCTGATAAATTGGAAGAGGTTATAGATAATTCTGTCTTGCAGAAGCAATTAACCTGAAGAGACTGCTCCTTGCTCTGTAGCCATGTTTAATATAACTTGCTATAGCTTCCTGTATTGAACTATCAGAACCATTTAGAAACAAGAAGTGCTGGACACTACAGTAATCAATTCACTTACAAAACAGTCACACAGTGGGAGGAGATGGAAATCTACTTGGCTTGGTTCTTTCTTCATATAATTTATTTGCAAATTCCCATTGGTAAAACTGAGAGGAAAATCTCATTTACTGGTGTTTTATTGAAAATGCCAAAACATTTTTATTGAAGAAGCAGGAGTTGCATCTGTGATATTATTTATGTACTATCAGATATTAATTTTCCAGTTGTCAAGGACAATCACTGAGTCTTGAAACTTCAATAACAGGAATGTTAGAGAACCAATCCTCTCATCTTTTTGTATTGTGCAGGAGAAAACCAAGTCCAGGAACCTGTAGGTTCAGTGATGCTACAGAAAATCCCTTTGGGCTTTTATGGTTTGGACTAATCAGTTTTAACCTTGATTGACCTATCCGTGCTTACGAACCAGGGACAAAATCTGTGCAATTTGGGGATAAGCAAACAGGCCTAGGGACCAGAAAGACAGTAGTACCTCAAACAGGCCTAGGGACCAGAAAGACTTTAGCACCTCAAGCCAGAGAGACATTATGGACTCAGCCAACATGGCAGCTACTTTAACCCAATACGAAGTAATTAAAACCAAGCCAAAATGTAATTAGTACCGGTTTTTTCACTTTCCTCTGAGCCCTACATGGGGCGCCACTAAATATTTGTGCCAGTTTGTGCCAAATGCAGGGAAACGTCCAAAAGGAATGTCTCCTCAAAGAAAGGCAGGTTAAAGCCACCCCTCCCCCACCAGGTTTGGGGGGAAAAAAAAGATTTTCCTTGGAGGAAAGTGAAGGAGAAAATAAAAACTATTTCTTTAACAAACACTCAGGAAAAGAATAATAATAATGCTAAATAACAAAACCTCTTGCTGTGAGAGAAAACCTGAAAGATTTTAGAGTCCTGTGGGTGTGGTCTCTCCCCTCCTCCTCGGAGCTGGGTCGGCGTGGGCCCCGCTCCGGGCCTAAGGTGGAAATTGTCCCAGTGTGTTCTGGTGTTCTGATGTTCTGAACAAGTCCAGAAGAGAAGAAGGGAAAAGCCGAAGTCCCAGAGGAAAAAAAAAACCTCTCCGTCTCTCTCTCCAAAGAAACAGAGCCGAAAAGCTGACTTAAAAGCAAGAAGAGTCCTTCCTCTGCCCCTCAGCAGCAGTAGCTAATCTGTGTGTCCTTGAAGCACAAACTGTTTTGAAAAGTTCTCTCAGTTTTTTCTCTCTCTCACTTGCACCCAGTTTTAAAGGCATAGAAAGGCTCAGGAATCATGTCTGGGCATAGAGCGGTGATAGGGGATACAACAGCATAAAGTCATCCCAAGACAAAAAGCCATTGCTAATTCAGATTTACTGAGATCTGGCTGGTTGCCACAACTTCCCAATTCAAGACCTCAGATCCTGAAGTTCTTGTTAACAGAACTGTGTCTGTGACATTTTTCTTAATTACCAAGTCAGTCACTGCAGTTATATATTTTAGTTAACCACAAGGTACTGTGGGGATGTAAAGGATATAAACAGGGAGACCCTTTTAATAATATCCAACAGCATAATGCCAACCAGATTGTCTGCTGTGCCCCTTCAGTCACCTTGAAAATTTTAAAGCTGCTGATTTCTGGATTGCGATTGTTGTTGCTTCACTTTTTCCTCTCATGGATTTGTGTATGCTGCCTTTGTCTTGAGGATGGGAATTAGCAGTTGGTTGTGAAATATTTTTAATTCTGCATTACAATATTTTAGGTTTATATCTATCAAAGGCTATGAATTTTCTTAATTTTCAGTGCTGCTTATGTAGTCATCCTTGAGAACTACTTTGGACCTACACAGTAGGGACCTTTAGAATATCAAGGATATAAATCAAAACTGGTAGTTACTGGCCACTGAGTCAAGGTATTTAACATAAATATTGGCCTGATAATCTTGTGTATAAGCCTGGACTTATTTATATCTGTACCTGCATTTCTTAATTTTAACACTTGAATTGATGTGAGAATTGGGATTTGTTTATGGCCTCGGTGATTTTTTTTTTAATAATCTTAAATGGCAACAGGCCTAATAGGTAGTGCTATGTTTTATTGACTAAATAGACTGAATAATATTGGGATAGTAAATACTACAGTTCTCCATGTCCACAGTTTTTCCATTCTACTATAAAGCCTACTAATTTTTCTAATTAGATGCATGTCATAAACTGTGCATGGGAATGGTACATGCTAAGAAAACCATTGAGATTGAGAGTATTCAAAACACCTTTTGTCTTCATCAGAGTTAGTTCTCATTTCAGTGGGTCCACTGTAGTTACCCATATCAAACTGTTACTAAATATTCATGAATTATTCCACACACAAGCAGACATCTGTTAATTCACTGCTTGCAGTTTATTAGACTAATATGTGTAAACTGCTTTGAGCAATAAATTACAAGATTAGGGCTTTTAATATTTAGGGATATCATTAGGCATTGTATGCTGGAGGTAGATTTGACAAATGCTCTTTGCTAATGGAGTATATTTAAAGGAAAATCTGCATGAATTTATTTTAATTACTGTCATATTAAAGGGCATAAAACTAACTAATGTCAAAGGTGTACCAGTGCTGTTGATTCAGAGCATTATCACGTGTATAATTACAGAACCCTGTTTGCATAAATATTTCTTCAAATAAACACACACACAGACTTTGCTTTGAAATTCCAACCATGTCATGGCCTAAATTTTTCAGACATATCTTTTTGAGCTAAAGTTCATTACAGAAGTATTTAAACATAAGAAGAAGCAACCAGTAGTGATCACTGAAGCTACTGGATGATAAATAGCCTAAGAACTCACAGGCTGAAGGTCTGACAAATCCAGGTGTTACCTGTGTTTGGGAAAGGAAAATGTTTTGTCTGGCTTTTTGTTTTTAAAGAGTTAAGTTTTAACATGGCACAGGCAGCTGTGTCTCAGGATCTGTCTGCCAGGTATGATACTGTTCTTGATTTTATTTTCTAATTTATCCCCAAGGTTGCCATGTTTAGTAAGACCAAGATAACTGAATGGGTGAGCTTCAGACAGCCCTTCTTGCAGTGTTCCATTAGCACTGTTAGCTGCTAACTTTGCAAATATGGAAGGAAAATAACGGCAGTGGAATAGTACAAGTTAGTTTGGATTTGGTGCAGCCCAAAGAAGTTCTGATGAGCTATTACAAAACAAAACAGAACAACTTACTGGCAACAGCTTGCCTTTTCAAAGGACCAGCAGGAAGGAAAACTGCGATCCATGCAACTCTTTAATAGACTGCTATCCATAATGGGAACTCTGATCTCTGTCTTGGGAAGCTGAATACAGGGGCAATTTCTTTTACCAGCAAATACAGTTTGCTGTACAAATATGTGGTTTTATTCATTGTATTTGTTAACTTCCTCTTTTAAAAGTTTCTGCTAAGAAACTTGGTTAAGCTGTATGCTGTAGTTAGTTTCTCTCTCTGGAGTTAGAGAAAAGAAAGGGAAAATAAAGGTTTCCCTTCATCTTACAGAACAGCAGGCTATCCATGGCTTAATGATCCAGCAGAATAGAGAGGTTAGTAAGGGGCATGGCAGCCAGCAGCTCTGGAGGAATTTGTGAGTCACAATTCAGCCAAAGCACACTCTGAAGCAGAACCTCCAACATGTAAGTGCTGCTGTACTCCCTCCCTCTCTCCCTTGTGGGCCATGACTGCTCCTGCCCCATTTCTGCTGCTCTGGTAGGGTCTGCAATGGGTGGCAGCATAGAACTGGCTTTTTTTCTTCTTCTGTCGTTTTGTTTTGCTTAAGTTTTTGAAGGTGCCCTGACTTCTGTGGGGAATGTAGAATGGCATTGTGTCTGTGCTTATGAGTTGCAATGCATGAACGATGAGCTGCATGGAAATGTCTTAAAATGCATTTTAGCATTCCTCCTTTTTTTCTTTCGTTGTTTTTCGTTGTTGTTTTTTTGGTTTGGCTTGGTTTGTGGTTTTTTTTTTGTTTCAGATATCTAATGTATTTCTTTCTAAACTCCATTTTCTGTCCGCTCTGTCTCCCTGAAGTTGGAAAATGTCTGGAATCAGATGCATACCAATGGGCCTTAGCAGATGTCTGGCTCTGAAAACTCCAGCATCTACCGAGGCAGGAAAAGCTCCAGCTCTGCTGTATTAACTGTTATACATGAATAGTTCCATCATAGGGTGGCTGGGAATAGTGACATACACACAAAAACTATTATAGCCCATCATTCATTTTCCAGTAGAATAATTCATAAACATTCATAAAAATTTAGCTATGCCAAGTGGCAAATGTCCCATCCTGCAGCCCTGAAAAGCCTAAGATTTTTCCATTGTAAACATTTTATTATGACATTTTCTGATTAGAATCGCATAAATCTCTCAGCAGTGAATTTGTTGCATATATTTCTTGCTGAGACTGTAGCTGCAAGTAAGCATCCTCTGATGTTCTTTATATGTAATTTACTTAGGGAAGGTAGCAGAACAGCAATAACACCGCAGAAGTATTGGATCAGAAATTATACAGAGCAGAGTATTTTCGAGGGGAAAGAGAGCATAACACAAAAGGAGCAAATAAAGTCTTATTTGCTGTGTGTTGTTTGCAAAATGTTTTGAACATTTTATTGAATATATCTTCCTTGTGAATTATGCATTCTCTCCAGTGCCTTTGGGAAGATGTAAAACTTTATATATTACGAATAGAATACATGACCTACTGATGTTTCCCAGATATTGCTTTAAATCAAAAACGGAACAATTTCATATCTACCAAGGGTTATTTTATTCCCTTTAGAGATGGTTAAGCAAGAATATTGTGGTGAAGGGAAGATTTCTGAATGTATTCTCTCCCTGGAGCCTGCTGCATGTCATTGCAGGAAGATTCTGTATATTGGTGCACTAAAATACAGGTTCTGTAGGCTAAAAATCCATCTTTCCAGTAAGCTGCAGCTGAAAATAGTGTGTTCTAATTCCTTTAAGAATTCCAGCGAGGTCTCGTAACTTTTTAATCTTTATATGTCCAACACCTGACTGGTGTTGGGTTCAAGCCATGAATCCTTCTGGTGGGTCAATTAGACTTGTCCTTTTGAGACAAGCATATGCCTTGCTGTATGAGTGAGTAGCCAAGGCTGGCATGGAGGTGGCTTTTCAAATGTGGTGGTTTCACTCCTGTGCTCAATGCATCTTCCATCACACCTTCTTATGATAGGTCTGAGTCTGAAACCTAGGTATCAACAGCACATATTCTACTCTTCTTGCTTTCAAGAAAATGTTTGTTTCTCATGTAGTCTCAGCTAAAGCTTCTTAATAAGATATTAATCCACTCAGTGAATTTTTACAACATACTTCAAAGTACCCAATAATTTCTTGTGGAGTATACTTTAAGAAAAAATACAATGTAAACACATATTTTGCTTTGTTATTTATGTGAATTCTAAATAATGAAATGCTTGAGCAAAATTGCATCAAGGAATCTCTGAACATTAACTGAATTCTATGGAATGGAAATTAAGAGTAGAATGAGAAGTGGCATCAGCTAAAGTACATTGAAATACAGAATTTAGGATGTGAGCAATTGGAATTCCAGCTCTCACTGCTGGCATCAGAACATGAAACTGAAGCAGTATTTATTATTAGTCAGTTTCATGTATAAATGTTCTGAGTCTTTCTATTGACAACATGGTTCTGTCATGTGATTCACCTTACCAAGAAAAAAATCCATACTGTTTAGATTTCATTAATTAGATTCTAGTCCTAGACTTTTCCAGAGATGATAATTGCTCTATTTTATAGAAAAGCTCTCTTTTTTTGGGATATAAACCTCAGCTCTTGAACCTGAGACATGTTAATACATGGTTAAAAGTGGAACAAAGGGAAAAGGGAAAACAACCCTCCCAAAAAAAAGCAAAACAAAACCCCAAACCCCCAACAACAACAACAAAACTAAACACAAATGAAAAAACCCAAAACACCTGCTAAGCTGGGGCTCTGGTGGACTCACTTGCACTGAACGTATCCTTTCCAAGAGGAGGGGATCCAGCTCATGGTAGTGGACTGGTATAGTCGGTACCTGCCAGCACAGCTGGTAGAAGAGACACATAGGGTAGAAGTGACCTGTGGTTTGATGTAGCCCATGGCAGAAAGCCTGGTGTGGTCAATGTTGCTATTTTTGTCCTGGGATGTGGAGGATGAGTTTGCGGGAAAAACACACACTTCTGTGTGTGAAGCAAAGCCATAGTCAAAACAGTCAAAATGGAGGAGCTGGGAGATCAAAACTGGCACAAGCCACCTCTTGTTGTTGGGACTGGATATGCAAATGTAATTGTGATGGAAGGAGAGAGGTATGTATATGGATACAAGGGTAAGGGTAACTGTTTCTCAGGGGAGTGTAAAACATGAGAAAAAAGGGAGAAAATACCTGGAACTCTGCTTACAAATTGCCTCTGTTTTTCTGGCAAGAGCAGTTCCCTGAAACTTGTCTCCTGATTGTTCAAGGAGCAACACAAATTAAGGGAGTAAATGTAGAGACAACAGCAAAATGCTGAACTCATTTTTCTGAGGCTGTTCTATTGTGATCGTTCCTCTGCAGGTGCACTACCCAAAAAAATCCCAAGCAATTCTTGCTTCCTTACTGTCCTCTGAAGACACATAGCTTGATTTTTAAGCTAGTCATGTTCATGATCTTGCATCCTTGAGTAAAGAGCTTTCAGAGGGTGCTTTGTTTTTCATCTGTTTTCCTGGCCTTTTGTTAGGGCAAAGGCTGTCTTCTGTAGTTCTTTGAAGAGTCCTGCCCTTCTGGGGCTCTAGCCTGGGTGAGGATCTACAACCAAATGATTAATTATAATAATGTCAGATCTTGAAGGATTAACAGAGTCTGTTTCTTAGATACTCATTTAAACAGATCTGTATATGTAAAGAAAGTGACAGAAGATAGTACATCTGTTCTTTAGAAAAGTGACTACATGGTAAAAAGTGAAAAGAAAGGTTTGGATGGTAAATACATAACACAACCTGAATTATTTTGCAAGTGGAAAATATCAGCTTTGTCACTCATCTCTCTTCAGTAGCCTGTTCAACTTAATTTGAGAAGATAGGCCTCTGAGATACATTATATGATGAGTCAGCCAGAGACTTAGAGAAGTAGTCTAAAGGAAAAAAAAAATTCCTGCAGGATTCAGATCAGAAAATTGGGTTGTTATTATTATGCAGTAGTTGGAAAAGGTAAGCAAAACAGAGTGTTCCTGCTGTCTGTACACCGTGTAGAATATATCTGGTTCAAAATGTTCAGCATCACCACAGAGTGTTTCATGTCCTGAACTCAATTTTTCTCTTAAACTTTTGAAAGGTCATACAGGGACCAGACTAACCAAATGACCATTTTTCCTCCACAAAGAGCAACAATAATAAAAAAAGTCAGCTATGAAACCAGACACATTCTTGCATTCAGACATCACTTGGATGAGAGAGTTATGAATAATGTGTTGCTTGTGGCTTGTGCCTGCTAATGAAGTAAAGTTTGAAGGCAACACTTGCAGGTAATCAAGAAGCATCACGGCGTATTATTGAGCAAGATCTTTCTGCCTTTGTAATGGAGTTTACAATATAAAGAAAATATTGATAAAAACCCCAACTAAATGTGACTTACCTGCCATAAAGGCATATGTGTGTATTTTGCATGTAGCATGCAGTATTTTCTTTTGTAAACTGTTCTATCTTGTTTTTCTATTTCCCAAAAATGACCTTGTCCTTCCTGGCTTATTAGACTCATTGTCCAATCTGGTGCTGTCTAATGTTATTGAATAATTTTGCATTGAAAGTGGCAATTAAAGTGGGTGCTATATCTCTGTTCCCCCTTTTTGGTTTTTCTAGGAATACTCATTAAGAGATCTAGCGTATGCACCAAAAGCAGAATGACAAACTGCATCCTAACTTCCTTCTATGATCATTAGTCTGGTGACTATGGATCTCTGAAAGAACTCAACTGCAGGACTTTAGAAGAAACTGATGTACAGATCCTGAAAGCTGAACCCAAGTGTCAGCTTTTGCCTTATTGTTATGTTTGTCTTTCTACTTCAGCAGTGAAATCAAAACAGATTTTGTATTTGGATTGAATTGGATTGGATTTTCACTTTCATCTGTACTTGTATTAAATGGTTCAGTCTTTGCATTTTGGCAGAGAGCTTCACTGGTGCTAAACAGTGTTCATTTTCTTTTGTCCATGTATTAAACTCATCATCTTAAACTCTTATGCTGCAATTAAGTTCCTTACAGTTATGTATATTAATAAGAAATGTTAGGTAACACTCTGGCAGTGTTTTAAATAAAAATGGGCAATCCTGTCTAATCCTCATTTTCTCTCCTGTACAGGCTTGTAATTTCCTCTCTTCTCCTCACCCCTCCTCCCCCCCATTAAATCCTACCTTGTATTTAATTAGACACTGTCGTAATTTTATGCTTTCTCATTTGTTTATAGGTAGAATTTTTAATGTTTCAACAGAATTTTTTATGTTCAAACAGGAAATGTCCTTGATAAAGGGCAGTCTGCTTGGGGTGATTACAGAGATGATGTCTTGGCTGTATTGAGGTCTGTCCACCCTTGGTGAGTATGGGATTTTTGCACTCATTAAATAGACACTTTGGATATGAACTACTATATATTTTCATTGATGTTGTCTCTGTTATTGTTCTCCCAATGTAATATTCCATCAATAAGGCTATTATATATGGTTTTGATTCAATGCTTTCAAAATGAAAAGTTTTACTCATCTTTTCAGGGGGTTTTCAACTGATTCATCTTCCTCATTCTGCTCACTTTTATTCTCTGTCTCTTTTCATTTCTTTGTGACCTTTTAAAATTGATCTGAACTAAAAAGGAAACCCAAAACATTCTATTGCTCTCTATTTTGTTTTTTCAACACCTTGAAAACTAAGTAAATCTGTGAGTCCACATATAAATGTAATTTGCTTTCATCTCACTCTACATTAGGAATTCTGGTAATGTAGGTTTAAAGCGTGGCACTTTGGAAGCTGGGCTGGTGTACCTTAACATGTGGAACCCTTTTTAAGGTACCTGTAATTCCATTTTACAAGAGTCAGCCCTAACTGCTTCTCATTAAATAGCCCATTAGAGTCCCCTAATAGGAAAATTTACAGCTCTCAGCTGCTTCTGCATATGCATAATGCATACAGAAATCAGATATCTCATGTGCCCTGTGGCTCAGAGATGTTTCCATTCAATTAATAAGCAGTGAAGTAGATGACAAGATTATTAAACAAGTTTATAGTAGATGAAAGATTTTATAGACTTATGACGTGGACTATTGACAGAGCTAAACATTTTTCTGAAATAATGTATCTGTGTTATTTATTGAGAGGTAGAAAGAATATTTTCTGTTGCAGACAGAACTCCTGCAGTCATATTCTTGCAGGTTTGCATATACATGTGCAGATTTAAGAAAGCATGGACACTTTGCTTCTCCTTTTAACGAGGAGTAGCTGTTCATTGGCACACTGACTTCAAGCCTCCACCATCAGTAGTATGACACAGTGCTGGATCTGAAGTTTGCCACTATTACTCAGTTTTGATTTGAACCTCATTGTTTTGGGCTGTCTGGTGTAGTTACTAATCCATGGGAGGTAGACAGCAAGTACAGGCCTCCTGAGTGCTATTCCCATCTGACCAAAATAGGACTCAAATGTTTAGTCACATTTAAATAGCATCTGTCCAATGCAGTGATTGAAACCAAGCCCTGTTTTTAATGAAATAGAAATTTAGAAAGTGTCACACATGTTGGGACTACAGACAAGGGCCATTTGCTGTTTAACATGTAAACTCAGATTTTCAAGTATTTGCAGTTAGTGTTTTTTAGTGTGAGGCTTATTAATGTCAATGCCATAAGATGAGCATAAGGTCTTAATATCCACCTCTTCTAAAATTCTATAATGGTGACGGGACTAAGAAGAAAGGCAAGAAAACAGGAAATAGGTGAAGAGCCTAGAGATATAAATGTCAAGGAAGCATGGGAAATGCTATAACAAGATAACAGGAAGAGTTCTCTTACTGCTTTACGACATTCAGCTCTAACTTCTCTGAGCTTAGCACAACTCTGTCTGGGAATCTGTGATAGTGGGTGGACTTTTTAGAAAATACTGAATCATTTTACTGGAAGTGTTCTTCCAGTAAAAAGCATCTAATATGTGCTGCTTGACTGAAAAATTCTAATTGATGATCTTGCAAGAAAGTTGTCAGCAGGATTAATTTATCCCATCCAGTGAAATAAAAAGCAATCAATAACAAAAAGCAAAATAAATGACTAGTAATAGGTGTATCTGATTGTTTAAATGAAGCATACCATATGCATTATTATGCCTAACGGCATGTGAAATACACTTCAGATACTGCATTGGTGCTAGTTTACTAAATTACTAAGCATAGCAGAGTGAACAAGGTAACATTTGTGGACAACATTATTTAATCTAGGAATCTTTTTTTAAAAATAACAAAATTACATTTGTTGCTTTGTGGTAATTGGGACTGCAGATTTCATAATTTTTAAATGATCTTTTTCCCATCAGAGGACTTGTTGAGCTGCTGCTGACTAAAGCTGTGTTCACAGCACAGTGACAAAGCCAGAACTATTGATCCCTGTGCCTTGAGCCTGAGGGCATTACCCTGAATTTAGTTTGGAAGTCACAAGAATATCCAGTTCCTGTTGACTCTTATCTGGGAAATAGAATTTACAGGACAGTAACTGATCTTTAATTGTCTTTTCCTTAATCTTCCCTGCCTGACAGTTGTGTTTATTGGTTTCCCGTGCCTGTCTGGAATGCCCACTATTACAAATTTTAAGGAGGAAATTATATCCTGCTAAAAGCTAGTAACACTTTAGGCAATATAAAGAGTAGTGAGAACCTACCTAGATAATTTTCTTCAAACAAGAACTAGAAATTAAAACAAGTGTGAAGGGATTATGTCAAGTGATCAATCAGAAACAAAAATGACCCACGGTGTGAGGATCCCAGCTGGATCCTGCAAAGGGATTCCAATTCTTTGAAAAAGTGGAGCTTCTAATCTGGTCTTTTTCTCAGTTGAGCACCCTTACTGAAGTCCTGTGAAACTCAAGATTACTAGGAAGAGAATGTCCTGTGTCAGCTCTTCTTGTGACAAATAGAGATCAACTTGTTTTAGTTTTTGTCTGGTGCCTCTTCTTGTTCTGCTCACATTTACTTGTGATCCTTCTTTGCTCCAGTCCTTACTCTGGACCTACACGTGGCCAGGTTTCCACAGAGAACGTTGCTGCCACAGCTGCAGAGAACTCTGCTTCAGACTACATGGAACTTCTGTACCAAGAAATTGGTTGATTTAAATAATTCTCTCTCTTGGAAACCTTTGTTCAGTTGTGTAAGGAAGGACAGAATTTGAGAGTTGCTCTCTTCTCAGAGACAGAGCCGCTTCACTGCTCTTGCAGAGCATGCAGTTGTCAAAAAAAGTTTTCTTTTAAAAGAAAATAAAAGAAGTTGCCAGAAGCAGCTTGAAAAATAATGTCAGCAATATTATCCTTTGCTAGAATAAACCATATAAGATCATTTTTACTCTTGAGGGATCTTACTTAGAACACAAATGTGGAATAGTTCTAACAGTTTTTTGTTATGTTTCATGAAATATTTCATGGTCTTTTTAGAACGAGGCAATTGCAGTTTACTTCTAGTTCTGTGTCTCATGGTTGAGAAACTTCCATATTCTCAACCAGGAAGAGATTCGGGTTTCTCTTCATTTTTTTTCCATTTTTTGGCTGTATATGTTTTGGTTGGTTTAGTGTTTTGTCAATATCTTAAAAACAAACAAAAGGCATTACCTTTTTGAGTGCTGCCTGCATTTCAGCAAAATTGGCCAAATCATCCAGAATGAAAAGTAAAACTGAAACTTGAAGTGCTTTGAAGAGTCATCTAAGATATCCTTTTGTCATGTCGAACCTTGTTTTCTATAGAGCTCGGAATGTGCTCGCTAATGTCTGTTGAGAATGTTACGATAATGGGGAATTTGCCTACCAAAAGGGATGTTTAATTGTTTGGGGTTTTTTTATTGTGATTTTCACAAGTGACTTAGTCTGAGGAAAGAACATGTTTGGAGAATAAACAGTCCATCTTAAAAAAAAAAAAAAAAAAAAAAGACTTTTTTGAGTAGACTTTTTCATGATAAGCTTTTCAGTTCTTAAACAGTCATTAAGCTGAAACTAGGAGTGTTTTAGTTGGGGTTCTTAGATATAGATTCCTAAACTATTACCTGTCCTTGCAAACCATTAGATGACAGAACAGTTCCTTCTCTTTTTGTTCTTCAGCATGGGCATAAATATTTATCTTCCCACATCAGTGAAATATTCTTAAGATACCGAAAGAGATTTGACCTCAGCCATGTCTTTACTGTTCTTAATGTACATTATTTGCATACGAGCAGTACCCATGAGATATAGACACGGCCTGCATTTTATACAGTTAGAACTAGAACAGGAGACATTTTGTATAGCCTTTATGTTGAAGAAGATGAAGAGAGTCAGCAGGTGGACAAAGGAAGATGAAGAAATGGCAGACTGGTATCATTTTTTCAGTATGGTAAATGGTATTTTTAACACACCACCTGTTCAGCTGGTGTGTGTATTGTTTACGGAGAGGCTAGAACAAAAAGTAGCTTTCCAAAGGGAGATACGACAGAAACAGGCTTTCAGGTATTTGCAGGCAACTCCTTCAAGCATAAAATACAGGAAAAGGCCATTCCATCCAAAATTATTCCTTCTGAAAATTTAGTGAGTAGGAGATGGGAGTTGATGCCATTGGCTGCTCTGAGTCAGCATCTTGGCAGTGAGTCAATTCATTAACCTCATCCAGTCGAGGGGAAAGGTCTTTCTGCCTTTCATATAGAAATGAGTCTTTGTCCCATTGGCAGAGGTCTTGGGCACAGTAGTTTTACATTGAAGGTACCACCTTGAATTCCACAACATTAGTTGAGAACAGGGTGAGAAGAAAATCTGGTTGTTTGACACTAAAGTGACTTTAATATGAAGGCCTGACACACACAAATAAATTCTTATAACTTTATTTGAAGACCATATGGTTTTATACAATGTAAATTTGTCAGCATCATGCTATTTGCAGATTTGGAAGACAACATAAGCCTCAATGTCTTCAGTGCTTTAATTACCTAAGTAAGCATGATGCTTAGTGGCATTTCTGGTTAAAGTCCTAATTAATCTTCTCTATCTAATGAGAATGTGAAGATTTGGCTTGTGGCTTATTATCCTACTCATTATTATGAATGATAGGGCAACTGTATAAAGCCTCCAGTTTTACACTGTGACATAATTATTTATGAAAAGGCCTTTCCCCAGAAATGGAAATAATGATAATTACATTTAATCTTTTCATGGTTTATTCAATTTTTTTGCAGTGAAACAGATCCCTATAGGACACTAATACTGAGAGAGGAAATGCAATAAACTACCAGACAGGCTTATTGGAAAGACATGAAACTGAGGTTAGATTTTTCAATATCCTTGGTATTGTTATTTTTCTTGTTCATGTATGTACTTTTCATGTGCTTGGCTTTGCGTCATATGTGTCATATAAGCTAATAATTCTATTTACTGCTCTGTTTTAGCAGCTTACAAAGATGGACAGGAGGACTACAAAAAGCTGCTTGTTTAAGCATCTCTAACTGTGGCTGCTGTTGCTGTTTCTGCACTGATAAGGGCACAGAGAGTGCTCGATGCCAGGTGCCTCAGAAAGGTATGTTTAGGGTTAGCACCAAAGGAAATGGTGGGTTTACACCAGTTAGAGCCATTCTCAGTATTCTGACACGTTCCATGTACTGCCTGAAAATGTCCCCACTGGGTAACTGACTCTGCTTTTCTCATGTTCTGCCTGCTTGATGTCCTTAGTAGGTGTCAAAATGGGAATTTTCTTCTGTAATTTCATGATCAGCTGATGTATCTATTACTGAAATGGACTTGAAAAAGTAAAACTATTTAATGGGATATGACAACCTTTTGGAAAAAAACTACATTTGTGGACAACTTCATGATTTTTTAAAGTTCAAATAAAGCTTTAGCAAACGTGATGAACGTAATTTTTGTGCTCTCAACAGGAAGAGTGGTGAAATGGCCTTATTTTAGGCTATGACTAAGCTGGAGAGCTGGCTGGTTTTACAGCATTTCTGTGTTCAGTGTTTAAGTGTGGATGGTATTTGCAGCATTCTTAAATCTGAGAGTCACTGCTAGTGGCTTCTTTCAAGTGCATAGGCAGTGACCCTGTGCTCTGGGAGACTGGGCAGCAGGGCACAGTGCACAGCCAACCAAGAAGCAGCCATCAATATGTGAATGAAGTCAGTGTTTCCATTCTGTTTCCAGTGAGGCAGTGGTCTTGTCTCATGAATGTTACCTGGATTTGTGGTGAAGAAAGAATTGTAAGTTTTACTGTAGAAGTATCTGAATGATGGCTGGGTACACGCATTTCAAAATTGATGAATAATGCAGCACAGGTAGGATTTCATGGTTTCTCTTGTCAGCTGCCATCCTGTGGTTTAATACTTTGAAAAGTGATTTTTATTTTTATTTCCGTATACATCTTTATGTCTGTCTAACTGCACTGCTGCCAAGACAAGGAGGTAACAAAAAAATGGATAGGAGCTTTTCTGATTTAATCTTAGGTAACTCTTAGTGTCATTTCACCATTTTAAAACAGTGCTGATGAATCACTCTACACTAGGAGTACGTAGATAATAAAATAGAAAGCAAGAGATGAAGAGCAGAGACCAAAAATATGCAGATTAAAATGTTGTTGCCATATGCCGCTATTTTTGTTGTTGGCACTTAGCTTTTCTAAGGAAATAGAGCAGAACTTAATGAAGGGAATCATTCTCCCAGTTGCTCTGGTTCCTCAAAAAGGGACCTTGGCAGCACCAGGCAAAATTGTCTCTCTGAGACTTTGAGCCGCTCTTGTGTGAAATGCATTTGAAAGTATTAAATCAGATCTAGTGTATAGTGTAGCATGGAAATATCATTTTAGCACAGATGTCACAAGGAATTACACTATCCCTGAACAGTGATGTTTTGATCACTCCCTTTAGGATAACATCTTGTACCTTATTACTGCTGTGCGCTGTCCTGATGCTCAGAGAACCACAGATCTCTTGTTTTCCAGCAGTTACCCCAAGCGATGCATGCAGCAAGCCCATGCTTCTTTTTGCCAGGGTACTCTACAGTATTCAAAATCTTGTACAAAGTCTGTCTTCAGCTGCTGAACGCAGCACAATGTCACTTCGGTCACTAGAGTTACACTTTTCATTTTCAAGAGTATTTAAAATTTTGATACAGAAAGGATTTAATGAAAGAGATTATTAGACTTTTTATTTCTTGATAAACCTGAGTCACAGCAAAAGGAATGCTTTGGATATAACATTTTTATCCTTATCTATTAACAGTGTCACTAACACTAGAGTGTTTTAAATCCTGGTTTTTATGAGTGGAGTATTATGAAGGAGAATGACTTCTTCAGTAAAGAAATGTACTTCATTATTTATGATCTCCTGTTTCCTCACACTTCTCATTTGTGGTTTGCTTTTGTCGATTGGCTTTTTCATATGTTCCAAATGTACTAGCTTAGTTCAGCAATTCTTTATAGCAAGAGAGGTTACTAGGGAAGATGCTGAATGTGGGTACATTTGTCATGGAAAAAAGCCCACGCATGTCAAAATGGAGCTGTGCTGACTGGTCTGGAAAGCTTAAATAGGTAACAGTTAATATGGATACCACTTCTTCAGTGTTCTGACAAAAATAGAAACTTCTAATGTCTCATGGTTTGGGGTTTTTTTTGCTACTAATTGACATCTTTGGTTTTGTTAGTAGTAACAAAATAGAAGACTCAGTGGAAAAGAAAATGAGGGTTGTTGGAGATTTTTTAAGCCTTAGCTAGTTTAAAGTAGTTGCACTCATAATTCCTGGCTTTCTATCTGAAGGTGCATAAGGTTGAATCAAATATTTATTAGCATGCTTACAGCCCAAGTTGGATCCTCAGCTGTTCAGAGCTACTTTAATGAGAAAAAAAAGAGGATATAAGCTGCATGGTGTTACAACTGTGCAGAATTCAGCTGCTCTTGGATAATGTTTCTGGGTGGTTACAGTGGGTTGAAGTGTCTGCTGAAAAGTGTCACTGAACTTATACGATGTGGAATATTCCATTAAAGCACTATATGAACTTGCAGGAACTTCCTTGAGCATAGCTATGTAGTTTTCTACTGCTGACTACATGAACTGAATAACAATAGTATTCTTTTGTACTCTCCCAACCCTACGTGAATTGTTGAAGATGGTAATATATATTTTATTTGCAAGATGTTTACATCATTTTTTTAAAACTAGGTATAATTTTTCTATTAATGTATTAGAAACTACAAATGGAGAGCAAGAAAACACAGCTCAGGAGGCAATTTTTTTCCCCAAGGATGAATTCATATCTGTATGGCATAATCAATTCATGTGGTTGCAGTCAAAATTCTGATGAGATCACTGGAAATACATGTATATGACACGTCTAAAGGAGATAATAAAAGTATACAGTCAGAGTCTGTATCATTACATAAGTATTATGATGTAGGTTTTAAGTCATGCTTATACTAAAAGACCCGTAGATGTGCAGAACTGCTGTTAAGGCAATTGTGGCTTTCCAGAAGATTAGTAATCTTTCTGTGTTGTTTATTTGCATGGAAAACTTGCCTGTTCATTACCTCTTTGTTGTGGTGGCCGAGCCCCCTTCAGGGCTGTGGAACGTGGCCGCCACTCAAATTGAGGCCATCCCCTGAGTGGATTTCCCCACCCAAGACAGTGGGTCTGGGGGCGGATCCTTGGGCGGTGCTGAAGTGTAGGCCACTGCCCTCTGGGCGGCACCCAAGCGCTAGCTGCCTCCCCTGGTTCTAGAAAGATCTTAGTTGTTCAATTGTTTATTGGCTCCCTGGCTGTCACTCCCCCCATTGCTTGGTTTGTATTGGTTGTTACCCTGTTGTTCCACCCCTAATGTTGTGTTTCATTGGTTGTGTCCCTTTTCTCCTCCCCTGTTCCTCCCCTTACAAGGACCTTGGACCCAGCCATTTTCCTGTCTTTGCCTCTGTCTCCTTCCCAAGAATAAAACCTCTGGAAACCCGTGCAAAGACCCCTCTCTGCTTCTTTGTCTCTGGCACGCACTTGCTCCTAACATTGAGCTTTTCGGGGTGCGCTTCCTCCAAAGAGGAGCCAGCACTGAATTTTGCCAACAGCAGCAGACCTGCGGTGGCATTTTAGGACGTCTGCGGAAGAGACGCTGCGTCCCCTCTGGCTGAGGGCATGCCTGGACAGCATCACCTCTTTATTTCTGGTCCCTTTCTGTGGGCCTTATTTGCATGAATGTATAAATACACATGCAAAATTTCAATTCCTTCCCCAATTACTTTCTTTTTACTAAGACTTGATAAACTTTTTAAGATTTCAAAAACCCCCTTATGGTGTTTCTGTGTACTTGGCTGAAAACACATCTATTTTTATTGTGTTTCAGTTAAGAATTACCTGTGGTTTAGCTTCCTTCAAATATGTTGTTGTATGAATCACAATCTCCTAGAGAACCAGAAAGATATGATGTTAAATTGTTCTACTGTCATCACCATGATAGAAAAGATAGAAAGATTATTATTTTTCTCATTTCTCTGAAAAACCTACTAAGAACAAATGCATCCTTTAAACAAATTTGAAGTAAGTGACACCTATAGATAGCACAGTAATGAGAGCTCAGATGTCATTTTCTGTGCTTTACCTGTTAACTTAGTTCTGTTCTGTAGAAGATAATAAGATAGGAGATAATTTCCTGGGAATTAAGACAGTTCAGGCATGATAACGTGTTAGACTGGACAGACAAAGCAGAGGAAAAAGGATAATTAATAGTCTCAGTTCACGCAGATCTGAAGAACAGGAACACACATAAAAGATATAAAATTTGTCTTGTGTGGTCCAGCTCCAGGTTTTATTTGGTCCAGTACCCTGTCTATGACAGTGACCAAACCCAAATATCTGTGGTGTTGGATGGAAATGGAACACTCTGTAGCTCAGAGGAAGGTGGGGTGACTGTAGAGTTTGAAGTTTGAGGTTTTTGCCTTCATTAATTCAGTCTGTCTCCTCTTGGGCCTGTGTGAACTCTTAATAGTTCTGTGGCAGGAGGTTTCATGCACTGGGTGCCTGTGTACAAAGCACCCACCACCTTTCTGTCCTGTGCCATCTGCCTTGTGCTGACATCACCCTGTGGCAGCCAGTGACATACCAGAATGATTCTTATTCAGGGTATTCATGGCTTACACATCTCTGTCTGATTCTCCCTATTTTGTTTGAGCTGACTGTCCTTTGCCCTTTTCCATGTCACACCCTGGAGTTACATAATGGCACAAGATGTCTTGTTTTTTTATTCCTTCCTAAACTTTCCCTGCCCACTGAGTTGTTTGGGATGTCAGCTAATGCTTTTGTCAGATGATGTCTTTGTAATCAAAAATTCAAAACTCTTGTTTATGCAAGAGTATGGACAGTCTGGATCATTGAGCATGTAAAATTAGGGTTTTTATTTTTTTAATCTCTTTTAATTGTCAATGAATTAAATCAATATTCCCCAAATTGAGTAGTTTTTTGGCAATTGTTGAGTGACCTCCCTGCCTTTGTTTTGGCCCACAAGCTTTTTCATTCTTGTTCCCTCTGTCCCGTTGAGGAGGGCCAGTGATGAGTGGCCAGGGGCAGCTGGCCAGGGTCACCCCCCTATTTGCCATTGTGTAGAAAGAGCGTGGTATTAATTTAGATTGTGAAACTTCACTGGTGACTTATTTGTAGTGCAAAAACCATTTACTTCTGTTTCCAATCTGTGTATATATATCCCAGGGTAAATACCTTTTGTCTTATCTCAGGGCTCCTTAATATCCTGCAGAGCTGTGGTGCAGAAACTTGCATCTCCCTTCTTTATTCATTCCTGTTTGTTGATTTTTTTGAAGAACTTTAAGTTTTCTGACGTAGGGTTTTTCCTTCCCATTACATAGAGGCATGTGGCTTTGTCTCCAGTGTACTCTTGGTCTGTGTATCTGTGCCTCCTGTATGGTTATCTGAATTGTGTCAAACTGTGCAGCTGATGAGTTTTCCTAGTCTTCCTTCCTTGAGAGCACTAGTTTTGCTTTCTCACTGTGCCGGTTTGTGCCAAATTCAGGGAAACGTCCAAAAGGATCGTCTCCTCAAAGGAAGGCAGGTTACAAACCACCCCTCCCCCACCAGGTTCGGGAAAAAAAAAATTTTCCTCGGAGGAAAGAGAAGGAGAAAATAAAAACCAGTTATTTAACAAACATACAGGAAAAGAATAATAATGCTAAATAACAAAATCTCTTGCTGTGAGAGAAAACCTGAAAGATTTTGGAGTCCTGTGGGTGTGGTCTCTCTCCTCCTCCTCGGAGCTGGGTCAGCATGGGCCCCGCTCCGGGCCTAAGGTGGAAATTGTCCCAGTGTGTTCTGGTGTTCTGATGTTCTGAACAAGTCCAGAAGAGAAGAACGGAAAAGCCGAAGTCCCAAAAGGAAAAAAAACCTCTCCATCTCTTTCCGAAGAAACAGAGCTGAAAAGCTGGCTGAAAAGCAAGAAGAGTCCTTCCTCTGCCCCTCAGCAGCAGTAGCTAATCTCTGTATCCTTGAAGCACAAACTGTTTTGAAAAGTTCTCTCAGTTTTTTCTCTCTCTCACTTGCACCCAGTTTTAAAGGCATAGAAGGGTTCAGGAATCGTGTCTGGGCATAGAGCAGTGATAGGGGATACAACAGCATAAAGTCACCCCAAGACACTCATCTATTCCTGGCGATTTATCAGAGGAAACCAGTTTTCTTTGGTGTTTTTGGGCTCTATCAAATGCCAATGAATTCCAAAATTATTAGAGAGGGAGGAGAGGAGAGTGGAAAGGGAATCATAAAGGCCTTCCTTCATTTGAAGTATAACCAAAAACAAGAGCAGTGTCATGTAACACTGATCTTTTTCTTTTCCTTCCTTTGATAAGCTTTTCCTATAATGAATACAGTCTGGAAATAGACAGTTCTATGGGTTTTGTATAAAGCCAGTGCAATGAACGGCTCTGATGTAACACATTACAAAAATGATGACCTCTTCTGTTTATCCAGTTTGGTGACAAATATGTATTTCTTCAGGAAAAAAAAAGTTTATAATAGGAAGTATCTATGATCTATTAATTATGTAAGATGGAACAAAAAAGGGTCACAAACAGAATAATGGTACCTGTATTAAAAAAAGTCAAGGGAAAAAACTCAACTCAGAATGTATGAAAAGGGCAGTCTTACGGAGAGATGACTGCTGTTAACTGAGAGTTACGTGTGAGTATATGATTGTTATTTTGCATATTTTGCCTGGTGAACTTGACTAGCATGTCCAAACAAATGAGTTAAAGGCAGTTGAAAATCACTGCATTTAATCTTCCTAAAAAATGGCAACAGACCCGCAGATTTCCTTAAGTGGGGGTGTCGCGGCGGTGGGCTAGCAGACCCCGTCAGGGGTGGAGGAGATTCAGAGGCAGCCGCCGCGGCAGAGTCCGAGAGCGTCCTCGCCGGTTGCTGCACTGAGGAGTGCAGCGGCTGCAGGTGTAGGGAGACAGGGAACACGCAGTAGGCCACCGAAGGCAAAGAGGCAGGAGAGGCTTTTGCATGGAGTTCCAAGACTTTATCGTCCCAAAGGAGTCCAGAGGCAAAAAGCAAAAAATGGTGGAAAGCCACTCCTACTTATAGACTATGGGGGGATCGCAGAAGGACCAATCGGGGAGCATACAGTATGATAAGAGAACGGGATTGGGTAGAATCAACCAATGGGGGCAAGGATCAAAAAGGACCAATTGGGACACAAGTTGGGGGGAACTTTCCAGAAGGGAGACTTGACAGACAAGGGGGTGGATACAAGGGGTGGATACTGGCAACTCAGGGGTGGGAACATCTTAATGACTGATGGCTTAAGGGGAGGAGAAAGTGGTTAATTCTTGTACAGTGTCCCCAGGGGCATCATCATACCAGGCGATGGCCTGTGGGATTTCTGGCATGACGGGGCACACCACCACATGGGGGAGAAACAGGAAGAAAATCTTTATGTGGATGAGAAATTTGTGATTTGTTTTTCCACATATGAAAAACAGATTGTAGATACTTACTAAAAAAACCCAAACAAAAGCAAACCAACTAACAATCAAACAACTAACAATGAGATAAAAATCCTTCCATAAGGATTAATGACTGGTTGCCTACAGTTTTATGTCCTGCAGCCTCTCTTAAAATCTGTCTGGTCTCCCACAAATCCCCTAAATGCTTTTCTTTGTGCTTTTGGCTGTCAACGAGCAGCACATGCTGTGGTAGCTTTGGAACTACTCATGGCTGACTGATCATCTGATTATTGCCCTTTAACTGATGAGTGAAATGAGCAGAGCAGCTAAAATTTTAATTCTCCCTGCTCTCTTCTGTCAGGGCTCTAATTGGATGCAGTTCTCTAGATGGTCATTAGAGTTCACAAAGTTGAAAGTTAACTTTGCGAAACCTTAACCTCATCAAATTTGGTTGAAATGGTCCAGTGAATTGAAAAGTGATTGCAGGGAGAATGAAGGACTGGCAAATGAAGATGGACAAACAGGGAGTGTGATGTATACCGTTCGCTTTTTTAGGAAAATGAGAAAAAGCAAAGATAAAACATAGGTACTTTCTAATCTGTTATATCATCTTTGAAATAGCTTAACTGTACTGGAAATAATTATCTTAAAATTGGATGTTGGTTTGAAATATTTTAATCTCTCTATCTTTTAACTGTACAGTTACCATTTGTTCTTTTGGGCTACTTTTTGAGTCCCATTAAATTTAATTTAGAATAGTGTTTTTGACCAGCAGAGACTTGAAACAGTTAAAGTTTATCTTACTGCTGTATTTCTGTGCCTTGAACAGCAACTCTTGTTTTGGGAATACAATCTGTCTGCATCTCTCCTGCTGAGTATATTGAAGTTGCATGGAAGTTGCTTGGAAAACACTGCAGATATTCAACTCTTGCATATTTAACCCAAGTATAATATCTAATGTGTAAAAGCACACACATGGGGTAAAACACAATTTGGGTTTTTGAAAGTTACCTAAGCTGGTATCTTGAGAGTTCAGAGTAATCCTATCTGACCAACAAACTCTTTCCATACAACTGGAAAATACCATCAAAATCTAGTGGATGAGAAAGAAATGCAGTTTATGAGAGCTTAATGTGAATGTTTTTTTAAATGAATGAATGTTTACCTTGGTGACAAAGGGAGGCTACAATTGTATATCACTAATGCATGGAAGAAAGAGCATGGGTATGGTGGCAGGATTGTATAGCTGGAAATTATAGTCTCCCACAACTTTCCTAATGGGTAAATATGGGGAATTCTGGGATGAACATTTGGTATATCTGTTATTTCTGACATTTCTATGGTATAAATAAGGATGAACTCATCTGAAATCAGTAGACTTACACCAGGAACATTTAGAAGTGAACTGGGTGCTTTTGTTTCTGTGCTTAAATTTTTCAACATATTTTTATCACTAGACATTCTCTCTGCATGAAGTGCAGCTAGGCATTATGGGAACATTATGGAACCTCTTTTGCACACGTTATTCCTACAGATAGAAAAATACATATTTAGCTTAGTAGGAGTGTACATTGTAAATATATTGCACTTGAATTCTATTGGAGAGCCTCAAAGAGCTTTCAAGCTATTAAAGCCCAAGCATATGCAAGATCTTAAGCATTCAGGCAATAAATATGGCTAAGTTGAATTTCTTTCCCTATGTAAATAAAGTTGAGCAGGGGCTGGAACAAAATTACCTCCAATGGTCCAGTCAAATCTAAATTATCCTGTGATTCCGATACTAAAGTTTAATGAAATCTACTCTCTGTTATATCTAAGTTTATTGATAGAAGCAAAATGGCTCTACATTGGGAGAAAGGATTGTGGTATATGAAATGATGAAGTGCAGGATAACTAGGTGCCGCTGTGTGGCCTGGCTGGTGGAGGAAACTGTTGCTTTTCCCTAAGAATTCCTGGCTCAGGAACTCCTGGCGGTGTCCGGGCACCTCGCATACAGCTTCTCTCTCACCCGTGTGATGGAGGCACGCAGCCAAACCCACACAGAGCTTGCTAGCTCTGGCGGTGTCAGAAGTAAAGAGTCCAGAGATGGCTCTTGCGAGGGATCCGATGTTTATTCTGACCGGCACGCAGGCTGGCCAGGTAGCAAGAGGGTGGGCCCCGCCCGCCAAGTTCTTTATCAAGGGACACAGACAGGGGAGGGACAACAGCTGAGGACCAATGTGGTGTGACCCAAGGTTAGAGTGACTGTCTGGCTGCTGACCAACCAGGGGGACCCTCCTCACACAGGTCACAAGACCAGGTGAGGGGATCCTGGCCAGCTGACTAGTGGGGGGTGTTAGATCTCTGAATTCACCCACCACTGAGCTGCTGAGCCCCCTAGTTCCCCAGCCATCCCAGCTGGTGGCTCGGGGACTACAACAACTAGGAGTACCTTAAACCGTGGAAATCATTAGGAAAAATCCATGATCAAGGCATTTGGGACTGCCTAAGAGAAGAAGCAAAAGCTGACCTGGCATATTATAGTGGTTCAAGTGATTTGTTTAATATTGCAAAATGTAGATAGTTCTACAGACAGAAGTTTTCTTATATGGCCATGGACTACTGTAGGTCAGAATAAGCCAGTGCTGTGGCAGTGTGACAGTGACACCGGGCTGAATGATGCAGTGTGAGGGCTTAAGCAAACCGGTTCTCCTGGCTTTTGGTCACAAATGCCAAAGGCATGACAATTTCAAATAGTAAAACTTTTAAAGGTCAAATATCTGCAAAAACCAAAGCATGTACCATTGGTTAAATTGCTGCAGTGAGCACAGATCAGTGAAACTGAAGTGATGATAACTGGAGTGCTGAAGAATGTTTACTGTAGTATTCACTCTGCCAAGCACCAAAGTGCTTGACTTACATCCTCTGCATATAGAATGTTTTTAAAAGTACCTAAAGAAGAATGCATAAATTTTGCAGTTTGAGAGTATGGAAGTTAGGAAGGTAGAAGACTGTAGAGAACGATTTTTTAACTTTTTCAAATAGCTGTTAGTGATAAATGGCAGGTGGACTTGAACTCCAGATGCAATGCTGGAAGAAGGCAGGTGAATGTATTATCAGGGAGTATTGGTGTAAGGACATGTGAAGGTGACATCGGGGACTTTCAACTCTAAGAAGTATAGTATTGGCTTGCCATTGAGAGAAGACAACTGAATGCAGCAGGAGTCAGAGATCCATGATATGGGAAAAGAGACCATTAGACTGGAGTTCATAATCAATTGTCAACCCAGTATAACTATATTGAACATCTCTATGGTAAGGCAGATACTAACTGAACTGCTGACTTAGTATTTAACTATTAAGTAGTAGTGAATTGCTAATGTGTCATTAATATATGTGGGGAATTGCTGATTTAACATTTAGAAGGCCAAAAGATAAACAATGCAGTAATATTGTAGTTAAGGCAGAGTGAGGGTGAAGGGGCTTGTTCTCTCTGTGTTGGTTTTAGAGGGGCAAATTCCCTTTAGGATAACTGCAGGACAAGGACTGAGTAACTGGTCATGTCTGGGTTGGGTTTGGAACTGGCTCAGCAGGGATGAAGAACAAATCTGTCTACACAAGTAGTACAAGAGGGCACAACTCATAGAAACCCTGGGATATACGAAAGTAACGTTAGCATTTAGAAGTGTGACCTGCAAAGGATGCTGCAACATTGATGGTCCTATCACCTGAGAATCCCTTGTTGTGGAGGGTAACATCACCATGGGCAACCCAGATGTGCCAGGCAAAATCCTTCTGAACCCCTGTGCTGTGAGTGTGAGTGTGGATTGCATGGACAAACAGAGGAGTCTAAACCTCTGTGAGCTGGGAGAAGTCAGGGCTTCAGGAGCATTTGTCATTATTATAATGCTTTGTCAGTCACTGACATTATACCTGTGTGCTGTCAAGTTTATCTTAATCATACAAAGCTGGGGTTAGGTAAACACATCTGACAGATCTGTGTGCTATTTCTAGGTGTGAATTACCACAGTTATCTGATGTAGGACATATGGAAGCTTTGCTACATGAGGTGGTCACAGCCTCTGTCCTTACAGGGTAATGCTGCTCACATTTTTGCTTTCCCACTAATAGCACAGAAAGTGATTGGGACGGATTCAGGAGAAGCAATTGAAAAAATAACTGACTTGTGAAAGATTTAATGAACTGAATTTATTTGCATATCCAAGTGAAAATGAATTTTAGTTAAGGATAACACGTATAAGGGGAATAATATTCTAGTAGTTGATGGATTTTCAATCTAGTTGAAAAAGCGATCATAAAATGTTCTGGCAATCAATGTGACAACAGACATACTGGGAATGAAATCCAGGAACACATTCATAGCTCTGTCCACACTTAAGTTAGCCATGGGAACAACTTACTTAAGGATGTGATGAGTAATTTGCCATTATCCAAAATCAGGGGAAAAAAATGTAATTTAATCCTGCATTTTTAAATGGATTCTGAAAAATAGTGGGGTCAAGGCCATGCAGAAAGTGCAAAACATTTCAAAGTAAAATGTAGTTGCGATACACACAGGTTACTGATTGTCTCTGAAGTACAGTAGCATTGCATGTTTTTTATTTTCCCCTGGCGTCAGCTCAGTTAATAGTTATTGTTGCTAAATCTGACATGCATTCTACATTGCTAGGGAAAATGGAAAGATTTTGTAGAATAGTGATGAATACTGAAGTTGTCAGATTTTTCTTTTTCTTCTGATAAATGGTAGGTGTTTATATTTCATCATATCTGTTTTTGGGAGTGCACTTACTAGATTGCACCTCAATTCAAGAAAAGAGGGTCCTGTCCACCATTTTATAATGTCACTAGATAATGCAGACAAGACAGAACGAGTCTGCTGAGATGAGATTAGATTAGATACTGTTTTGTGCTTTCCAAAGAGGACAGTGTTTGCTTCTAATTTTATCTTTGTCTAGACTGTGCTTCCAATGGCAACAGCTCAGCACTGAGCACTTTGCAGCAGGCGCTGGGATGAAATTATTCAGGAATGGAGTTACTAAGCATAGTGCATTTTTATGGTCCACAAAAAGAGGAAAAGTCTGGCAGGTGTTTTCTTGGGATCCTCACTGAAATTGACAGTTGCAAGTTTACTGTCCAAGAAGGACGAAAATGTCCCAGATTGTAAAAATTCAGACTTGCAAAATGCCCTTCTTTCCCCCAACAGTTTACCTTGACTTGTTTTGGAATTTGAACTTGTGTTAGGTGGAAACAAAAATTTCAGAGGCACTTGTACAAAATATTCCTAAAGAAAGGCTTAATTCCTTCACTGTTTCCCTTTGGATTTTTCTCTTGGCTAGAGCTCTGGCTAAACGCTCTATCATAGGACAAGCCGAACTTCTTGTTTCAACCACAGTGCCAGTTTTTACAAAAAAAGAAAAACAGATAATGTTACACTGCAGATGGCACAAACCCAGTAATCAGTACAACTGGTGAGAGAGATCACCAGAGATGCTGGTGATGGTATCTTCTGCTTGAGCAATGGGAATATCTGAACAGGGCATGTGTTTTCAGTACATCCCTCTGCATGTCAAGCAGAACAACTGATGCAGTATTCCAACAATATCTAAAGAGCAGATCAATAACTTCTTGAGAAAAACTTCTAAAATTCTAAAACACAGAAGGAAGGAAATGCCAGACATAATGAAGTCTGGACCACAGAACCTGAGACCAATGTTTTCTCTATAGTTTTTCAAGAAACACCTTTTTACAAGACTCATTGTGGATGATAATTTAAGCAGAAAAAATTCAAAAAAGGTTTTCTGCAGGAGAAGATAGGAAAGTTTTGTCAATATCGGTACGATAAAGACCTGGAAGCTGAGGGACAAGAGGATTGTCCTGGCTGGGTGAAACTAGGATACATAATGGAATTGTATTTTCTGGAAGTCCTATCAGAAATTAGTTTCTTGATTTTTATTCTTTTAAAGATTTAATTAATTTACATTATATGTGTATGTGGCCTTCCCTTTTTATTACTTTTAAGAGTATAAACCTACATTTCTGCTGATGCCGAATTGTTTGTTTGTATGTATAACCTGGACAAATGAGTAGTTCAATAGTGTAGCTACAAAAGGCTCCTAGAGAAGTAGGACAAATTAAACTTCACTCCCATTACCTAAAATCAGATGATGTAACTAAAATTAAACATGCTTTTGGGCAGGTTTGACCCACTGATGCAGTAAGACAAAACCTGGATATACAGCATGAAAGCGTGTGTGCCCTTTGCATACTGTAAAAATGTTTTCCCCCTCATTTTACTACTACATTAATGAAGCAGAAGCAGTGAAATGAACAGTTCTACGTCTGGGATATGAGTCTGATAACTTTTCCCATGTCTTCATACACTATTTAGATTGTGCGTATGGATTGTGTACGCTATTGTAGGATGCCTCCTTTTTTTTAGGTAATTTTACTTTTATTTTAATAGAAGTTTTTTTAGCTAATCCTTTTTTGTCAAAAGAAAGCACCTTTGATCACAACTCATTTAAGCTTTCATCTTTCAAGATGTTCTGAAATACACAAAATCAATATATAATATGTGGAAGATTTGCCTGTGGTGAAAGGTCAAGAAAAAAGAATTTTTCTCCTAGCTATTGGCATAAACACTTGGAGGTGAAATCTTTTGCAAGGTATTTTGTGTCACACTTGAAGTCACATTGTGTGATATAATAATCAATAAAGACCATGATGATAATAATTTCCTTCCATCTCTATCAATGTTTATGAAGAGTACTGATAAATCTCCCTTTGGCTGCTACAGGGTTGGTTAGCCATGGTTATGAAACAGAATGATTTACTCTGGAAAGATTTTCTTTTTCAATCTAAAATTATAATGATGAAAGCACTTAATTTAAAGTAGAAAGAGAAAGATATAATGCATTTGTTCCAACTGATAAGCTTTAGTGCAGAAAGTATGTAAGTTGCAAAGTTTGCTCTAAGCAAAAATAATCTCACAGGTATTTTTTTTTCACCTGTGAGAGAGCTAATGTCAAGTATTCACTGTGCTTGAGAAACTTTGCTTCTCTGAAGTACTTGATGAGATCAGAGATACATACTAATTGTGGAATAAATCTTAAAAAAGGTTACTGAAGTGTAGAGAACTCCAATGAGCTTCGAAAATCAGTGAGGGTTTTTGAAGTGCTGGTAAGTGAACGTAGTGGCGTATTCACATTTGTGGAGATGCTGAGGGAGCCTGCAAAAAGCTTTGCTGTGTTCAGCAGAAAAGGATCTCAAAAAATACCCCCCCAATCTTATGGTGTCATGACTTCAGTTCATTCTGAGACTTGCATGCAGTTTACATACTGGAAATCAAAATAAGTTAACTAAACTGGTATGATTTTTTATTTATTTCTTAAAAACTGTACAGTGCTGTAAACTGCAATAACACTTAGTCTGACATTGGCTGTTGAAGCCATAATAACGTGGTTGTGGTCCTTTAAGTACAACAAAGGACATGCATTAGGAATTGACTTGATGTTGTTTCCGTATTGAAAATCATGTAATGAAAAATTACTGATGAAGGGTCCACTGAGAAAGCCTGTATTTTTTCTTTATACTATCCTGAGCTTTCTCATATAATTGAATTTAATCTTTTACTTTGAGATGTCATTTCTTTAAAGCAATTTATCTTTACAAATCATTCAAGGCAGTTGTCATAGAATCTTACAATAATTTGGGTTGGAAGGGACCTTTGAAAGTCACCTCTAAACTAGAAAAGAATAAGCAAAGATATAAATCGTGGAAAATTATGTTTGAAATGTACAATTTTAATGCAAAAAGCATTATAAATATTTTACTCATACATTTTGATACCTGCATCATAGGAAATTAAGTTCTTTTATTCTGCTTTATTTTGTAGATCTTTCTGAAAACCAAGTTGAGAACTAAGCTCATGGTGCTGGCTGCAGCCATTGTGCTAAGGACTGAAATGACCTCTGGAAACCCACTTGGAATGTCTTGGCCAGTCAAGGTAAGAACTGAAGTGATTTTATTTTTTTCTTTTAATCCTTTTTATATGTTTAGCTGGAGCTAAAGAATAAAAGCATGATGGGATAAAGGCCACAGACACTCCATAGGACAAGGGTGGTACTGTCTCACTCAGTGGTGATTTACAGAGATGGTGAATGGGTATAATCAAAATTTGGTCTTTGTTGCACCAGTAGCAGTTCATACTTTTAACTGCAGACAGGTCTGGAAACCCAGGCAATGGCCCAGCTCTAACACAGGGATTTTGTTTGTGTTTATGACTTAATATGAGAAGAAAATGTCTTTTATTTAGGGCTAAAATGGGACTTGAACCTCCATCAGTGCACTCTTACAGAAGGCAGCATGGATTCACTGAAATAGCAAGCATTTTTTAAAAAACTTTTATGCAGTTCTATGTAAAATCATTGTGCCTGCCTGAAGCCCATTAAATAGTCAAACCATTAAAATATTCCTACCTTTAACCAGATAAAACTTTCATGACAAATTTATTGTAACAGTTAGTGAATGACCACATGGGAGTTACCCTAAAACATCAAGTTTTTTGTAATATAGAATGCAATTTTGTGAGAAGATGGTAGGCTTGCTACTGAAAGAGATGATTTTATGAAAAATAAAAGCATAAGGTAACTTTTCAATAAATCTGGTTTTTGTTATTACTGTTTCCATAAAAGCATCAGAAATATCTATTTGAAACTAGAAATTAGTAAGTTATAATGACATTAATTCATGAAAAATAAAAGAAACACCATATTATGTTACATTAGGTTGCTGTAAACCTATTGCATTTACCCTTATATTTTCTATCTCCATTGCAAAATACTCATTAGAAATAGCTATTTAATGATAGCAAAAATCAATCATTGTGATGTATGAAGTCAGATGTAGCTTCAGCCCTCCTCATTTTCTTCTTGTAGACTTTATTTACATAATATAAGATCTACATTTTTACATGGACCTGTGAATAGAGATGTTGGAAAAAAAGATAACTATGTAATAAGAATTTTATGAAGATCTCAAACAATATCATGGGAGAAAAAGATTTCCTTTTCAGTTTAATTCACAACTTGGAGAGTTGTCTGTAAATCCAGATACCAAATCATGAAATACATATACATAGACATAGAAAAGAAAAATTAAAATTGGGAGAAACTCTAATACAGAATCTCAGCAAGTTGTACACCCCAACAGCAAATACTCAGTTCTGATATCAACTGAATGACTGTTCATTTTTTTGGGCTTGGAGGTCTGCTCCCTTTACGTGACACGTTTCGGCAGTGCAGACCTGAAGCCTCAGTTGCACGTAGAAGCACAAAGATGAAATTCCCAGGGTCTGCAGAAGGCACAGCTCAGCACAGAGCATAGGAGGCAGCTTCAAGTCATCCAGCTCCTCAGAGCAGTGAAATAACAGGCCAGAATTCAGTCCTGAAGACTGCTGGGAGCTTGAGTAGAAGGAGAATATTGCTTCTTATCTATAGGCTGAGATTCAATCTCCTCCAGCTTCAGACTTCCGCAGTACAGATATCCGTATCTTAGCTAGATTTCTTTTGAACTTGATGAAGAGAAAGAGGCTCTTCTAGAGAGTGATTCATCATAACTATTTTGTGGGTTTTTTAAGGAGAAGATTAGGTGACTTTTGTAACATTCTGAGCTGGGTGAAATGACAGATTTTTCTGCCTAGGAAGCACAGGTATTTCATGCTGTTTCCTGTGGGAATTGTTTGATGAACAAGTTGAGTTAAAGCAACCTGCTGCTCTCTTGTTGTTTGAACTAGCACTTCCCAAGTGGGCTAACAGTTAGAATCTGTAGTGGTAGCTTTAATGAATAACTCATATTGGAGTATTTTGTGGTTAAAGTTTATGAGCATGAAATACTATGATATCATATTTCTTTCTATGGATGCATTGGAACAATCCAAGGTCATATCTTCGGGTATTTTTTCTATGTATTTGGTTACAGCTTCAATATAAATTCTGAATAATTCACTTCAGTAAACTTTGTATGATAGTTTATACAGTAAAAAGTTGTCGAGAACAATGTATCTATTTCAGTTTAGTGTATTGCTAACTATTTTTTAAGATAATAGGATTGGACAAAAAGTAGTGGTATGAATATATCCACAATATCCCTAAAGGAATACCTGGAAACATTTTGTGAACTTCAAAACACATTGGCATATGAAATAAAAAGTCACATGCACGATGAAAGATGATTCTGTATTGTCCTGCTCTGACATTGGTAAGTCATGCACACTCATGCAGCACTACAGCTTCCCTCCAGGTTCAAGGCTCTGTGTGCCAGATACATGGACCAAGGTGAAGCTGCTGCAGGAAGGAGCATCAGGGGATGCCTGAGTGTCCTTCAGAGCCACAGCCCGACACAGCATTCCCTGCTCTGAATCCAAGCCTGGGGAAGAGGGAGCACTGTTCAGTGCAGCTGCACAGCTGTGCTATTCCTACTAAGTCTGTATCCATTCCTGCAGTGGAGAAGCCATTGATATTTTACAAAAGATATACTTAAAATTCCCTAGTCTGCTCTTGCAAATATCAGCTCTTGTTTTTGTTCGCGCTCAGCTTTTCCCCCCACCTTTGTTTACATGCTATCTCGTTGTACATATTTGTCTATTTTGGCCATGGCTCAAGGCCAGAGTTGAGGCTTACTTTTGCCTCTCTGCAGTATATTGCATAAATATATGCTATATAAACATCAGTTGGGATAACACTGTGATCTCCTTAAAATTTTTCTTTTTTCCCAGCTAAATATATTAGGAAAGAATCACCAAATGCTTGTGTCAATAACAGACTAACTTCTGATTCTTTTTGGAGGCGTGAGAGCTAGATAGATATTTCCTGGTGAGCAGACCACCAAATACAGAGTAGAGAGGAGTTTAATTAACTAGTGTGGAGAAACTGCAGGAGGAGAAAATATATCATGTGGTAGAGAGTGAGCAAGATCGATTTGTTTGTACTGGCAGTATCACCCACAGAGTATCACCGCTAACAGGGAAAAGGGCCTCACTCACAGATCCATAAGAGAGGCTAGAAGACATGTATAGCACAAAGAAAAATGTTCACTTAGGACTGAGATGTTTCAGTGACCTTTAACAAAATCTCAGGACATTCTGAGATTTTTATATCATGGGTGATTGTTCTAGGATGGTTAAAAAAACAAGGAGTAGGAGCAAAAAACCCTCGGAATAGAATGTCTCGTTCATATGAAAATTTATAAAATCACAAAAAAAGAAGGTGCTAAATAAAAAAATGAACAACAATGCACTAGATTAATTCAGGAAAAAAGATAATGATTATCATTTTACAAAGTGATGCTGTGCTGTAAAATTCAGCTGCTTAAGTAATTTTTTGGTAAGAGACTTACTTCTCTTTATCAGTATTCTTGTAAAATGTGCAGTGGAGACCTGCATCCAGTGCAAAATTGTGGTGTTTCTGGTGGTTTTTTTCAGTTTCTGGTAGTTCTGAAGCAGAGCATCTATTTACTCCCTAGCATTAATATTAAAAGATCTGAAACATATTAAGCTGTTTATGTAGGTCTTTTTAATTAATTAATTAGATAATTGGTTAAAATTTGACCAGAGAAGACTTTTATTTGGGGAACTTACTGAGCTGTTCTCCATTCCCTGTTCAACAGCTAAACTCTCTGACTAGTAATAAGAGTCTCAGTTTAAATATTTTGAGGAAAGGAAGAAAAATCCAAAACATTTTTAGCATTTTCAGCCAGTTCCTAGCAGCCAGTAGATGTCATTCTATCTCTTTTAATGCCAGTTCCTACTGTTCTCATATTTTTCTAAATAATAAATTGCAGATGAGAATGGGGGGAAACATTTATGTTTAACTTTCTTCTGATTAATGCACAAGTCTATATCCTTCTTTTCCGTAATGTAAGGTGTCAGAGTGTGAAATTGGTACCTCTTGATGCAACTGAGGCTGATAAGCTATTGTCTTTCAGTCACTCATCCATTAATACTATTTAATTTATTTATATGTTTGTACAAGGGATTTGTCAGCTTTGCACTGTGCATGTTTTTTCTTTCTTTTGTTTCTTTTTTCTTTACAAATTCCTTTTTCTTTCTGAGCAGGTTTGCTTGATGCTGTTCCTGGAGTTCTTCTCCTATCACTTCTCAAGATGTCAAGGCCAAATACAAGAAGAGTTCTGTAACCCTGAAGGGACACACGGACTGCTGCCCAGAGTCACAGGAGAAAGGTCTGAGACCAAATGGAAAGAGAGGTTTGATACTTCTTTTCTGAATAACCTTATTGTTAACTAAAACCCAAATGCAGAGCCCTGCTGGCAATTGTAGCAAATGTTGAAAGACTTCAATCTACAATAAGGATTTTGCAGTCTTGCTAAGATAAGCAATTTGTAATTAGTCATTTCATTTCTGTCCAAAGATACATAGTCTGAGAATACTGTCTTGAGAATAGTGTGGGCAGAGGGCAAAACACTGAGACTGTGGGGAGACTGAACTGCATGCACTACCTTTGTAATGCTCACAGCAGCATGTGCTAGTGAGAGTGGGAGGAAACCGGACACGCCGTTCATTCTATGGCTGGAGTAGCTCAGGTGCCAGGACTATCAAGCTGACAGTTTTTAAAATACTGAATTATTATTTTTGCTCTTTGGCAGCCATTGTTTCACCTGGTCCTGTTCTGTCACATAGAGACCCCATGTGTTTTGTTAGCCACTGAGCTGAGGCAGATGGTCTCCAAGGTACATTTACCCTGTTCCAGCACAGAACTTGGTGGAGTCCTAGAGAATCCATGGTCCTAGAGAAGACCTTGCTGTGTCAGAGCAAAAATGGCATTTTCTGCAGAATCAATTACAAACACAGGAACACAGGAAAGACAGACTTAACATGAACTTTAAGATTGGAGAACCTTAACAGGCTTTACAAAAGTAAGGTTTTAAATGAAACTGGAATAAAAAATTATTACAAAATTACATTATATAAAGCTTTTCTGTGACACCTCTTCTTCAAGGGTTTACAATATACATTACCTTTGAACCCCCAAGGGTTAGGCTGAATGGCAGACTTAGTACCTTGGTTTGGGTCTTACCAAATGCCACTGCAGCTTCTCTCCTGGCAATCACTGAAGTTTAATCAGGTGGGTGATAGTGGTGTAAAATGGTCTTCAGATGCTCTAAAGGAATCTAATCGTCTATGTGACTGCTGGGTAATATATGCAGGGAATTAGTTACAAACTGCTGTCCGGGTCTGGCTGTTCCTGTTGCATTTGGGGCTGTATGAAAACTCATGCTAATTTCCCACATATGTTAATACCACACTAATATCACACCAGTGTCACACTGTTACTGGAAGGAATTTGACACAGGAGAATTGCATTTCCTCTGCATCTTGGATCTGTGATCCTAGATAATTTTTTTACCATAGAGAGCTACCATCTCAAGCAAATGAGGAATTAAAGCTAATAAGAATAGTTACACAAAGTGTTTGTGGTACCATGTGTCTTATTAGCATATTAATATTCATGGCAAAAAATCACAGTAAAGAGCTACTGCAGTCACGAAAAGAAAAAGACTAACAAATCCATGGTCAGCAAGTGATACAAAAACAAGGAGAAGAGAGATTGAAAGTGTCTTTATAGATACCGACTGGGAAAATGTCTGTCTGCTGAAGAATATCACAATCTTGATACTGTTTGCATAGCTGAGGAAATCAGATATAAGCAAGCAAACACTGCTCACTACTGCCTGCGTAAAGAGGAAAAAACAAATAAAGGAAATAAGTGTGATGGGGAAGTTAAAAGAACTGGAGAATATAAAGACACTATGAATAGAGGGAATCAAGTGCTAGTCAGTGTAAATCTGTCTTGTACTGCTACAAGGAAGTGTGGCGGTGTGCCCCGTGGTACCAGAACCTCTCCAGGCCATAGCCTGGTATGATGAATCCCCTGGGGGCACCACCTGGGACTTGGTTCCCTTCTCCTCCCCCTAAGCTGTCAGTTATTATGTTGTACCCACCCCTGTATCCACCCCTGAGCTGCCGACCCCCGCCCCTTGTACCCACCCCCTTGTCACTCACCAGACCTTCCAGAGAGTTCTCCCCTGTTCGCCTCTGGATTGGTCCTCCTTGATCCTGTTCCTCGTTGGTTGTTTTTGCCCAATCCCGTACCCCTATCCTTGCGGTCTGTTTCCCTATTGGTTGTTTTGAGATTCCCCTAACCCTATAAATATAAGTGGCTTTCTGCCATGTTGGTTCTTCGGCTCTGGACTCCTTCGAGGTTTATCAATAAAGGCTTTGGAACTCCACCCTAAGAACCTCTCCTGCCTCTTCATCTTCAGCGGCCTCTCCTTCGCCTTCCCTGTCTTTAACCACCTGTGGCTGCTGCACTCCCCGGTGCGGCTGCCACCGAGGACGCTCTCAGAGACTCTATCGCGGCTGCAGCCTCGGAGCCTCCTCAGACCCAGACGGGGTCTGCTGTACCCCGGCAACCGCGATAAGGAAGAGCATGGAAACAAATCACTCTCAACCAGACAAGGAAATAAGAAAAAGGCTCAGGAAAATGGGTTGTGGCAAAGGGTCTAAAAGACCAAGGATGTTAAAGCTCAGTTGGCTGGACAGAGGACAAAGCTTTTGTTGACTTGAAGTGTGCATCTGAATACCTTTTGCTGAATTCTGTGCATTTTTACTCACAGCACCAAAAATAATGAAATTGCATTTTACCTTTTAAGCTGTGAGTCACTTTGCTAAAGGGTCATTGCCCAGACAGTCTGAATGTGCCCAGCAGACAGAGAATACCAAAAGGGAGTTGAAATTTACATCATGTCTGTGTCGTGACAAAGGAAAATGTAAAGATAGCAACTTCTCAGGGGGTTGTTATTAGAATCCTTTCAATGTGTGCCAAAAGAACATTATTCAGAATTCATACTGGGATGTGACTTGTGACTGACAAAATCTTTAGTCCTGTGTCTACTCATCAACTGGAAGAAGCTGTATTCCATTGCTGCATGCCTTTATAAAAAGGCTGAGAGTGGAAGAGGTTGAGAAGAGCACGGAAAGGTCTGCACAGTGCAAAATAAAGAAGGGAAACCTCTAATAATTTCCCAGTTCTTCCTATTTTCACCCACATGAATCATACCATGCAATGCTGAGTTTGTGTGCACTCGGGAGTAAGGGAAGGGAGGACATGCAGGAATTTCTGCTTTAATCTATCACCTAGCCCCATTAAAAAGGCAGGATAAATTGCTTTCACAGAAATTGGCACAGTCTGACTGGGATGGCATCAGAACAGTGAAAAATAGGTGCTTGGAGAGAGGTTGACTGTTCAGCTGCTTTTTCATGAAATTGTGTACTTGGCAGCACCGCAGGCCTCATCCTTCTCACACTGAACCTCTTGCATTCCCACGATCCTGTAAAGGACCATCAGGACATCAGTGTTAAAGATGTGTCTGCTCCACATATCTGTGGGTCAGCTCAGTCTGAAACACTGGAAAGAGAAAAAGCCCTGCAGTAGGATTCCTCAGAAAGCTGTTTCCCTGCAGAATCTGATGCACAGGAAGTTATTTTACTTCTTAGGACAGGCCACAGGTATGGAAGGAGGCTGACTAGAGGGGCTGCTTCCCCTCTTACCCCTTTGTTTGCATTTTCATTGAGCCTACACTGAAATGGACTTCACATGTTTTCAGATGTGCCCAATTTGTTCTCTTCTGTACCTGTGGGAGAGTATGCAATATATTATCACCTAGAGATGATAACAACCTATTAATGCATCCCACTATGTACTTCAGTAATTGTATCCAGTGATTCTGTTGAAGGAAAAAATTGAGTTAGTGCCTTCATTTGTGCTGTGAATATGATCCATCGTTTCTCCTGTGTCCAGAGCTCTTACTGCAATAATTAGTCGGCATAGACTATTTGCAAATTTGAAATTACTATATTATGTGATTCTTTCTTTGCTTTATCTTTCTGCATATTTAGACAGGAAACATACGTCATCAACTGTGGATACAGCTTTTACAAATAGATGACTCTGTCTTACTGTGCACTGTGGTGCAGAGATATCTCAGTTACAGATGCTTTGTGGTTTGTAGGCCCTACTCTTCCAAACCTGGTGCTTTCTGACAGCACAGAGCATTGACCTTTGCTTACCACTATTCTCTTTCTGACTGTAGTATATATATATAAAAAAATGCCTTGACATAGGAATTTAATTATTTTATGTAAATCACAAAGTCAAAGCAAGCCTTCCATTCACCTCTCCTTCCTCCTTTCCACTTCCCTCTTTTTTGTGATACAACTGATATGATTAGGCTTGTGTTACGGAAAAATTAAAGTGATCTTGTCCTTTCTAAAGCATTTGTTTTCAGTTCCAGATAGAAGTGATATGTTGTCTTTCTTCACGTGAAAATTTCTTCTTCACATCAGTAAGCCTGAATCCCTGTTTGTATGTCTCCAGTGGTACATTCGTGTTAACTACTACTGGGTTGGATTCTTTCTTTCTTTCTTTCTTTTGCTTTTCCATTCAAAGGTGATGTTTTTGGAATCAGTGTCTGCCCAGCGCCAGCTGGTCTGATGCAGCTCTTTACCAAATACAGATAATCAAAAAAAGGATCTACTCATAGTTTACTGTTTTACTATTTACTTAAGTATTCATTCTCAGCAGTCAAGGAAATGATGTATGTTTTTCTGTGTTGGCTTTTTACCTTTTTATGATGCACTAGAATTATAATTTTAATAATCCAAAATTATTTTATTTGGGGGTTAAATAGCTTACTGTTATTTTAGGTATAGTTTAAAGATTGTGAAATAATAATTTTGGAATACTCCTAAAATTGTACTTCATTTATTAGGAAAATATGAAGAATAAACATTTGAGGTTCTGATTTTGTCTTGTTTCTTAAATTTCAAAGCTAAATGCCTGTCTATTAGTTATACTGTACAGAATTTATACCTAAAATGCCAATTGTAATAATTAGATTTTGTTTTTCCCATTTCTTTTATGAGAAGAAGTACAGTAGCCTTCTGAGGTTCTTGAATTTTTAGCTGTTTCTTTCTACTGTCTAGAAGTAGCCTGAAGAAATTACTCTGTTTACATGCTGAGTTAAAAAAAAATACAAGAAAAGACCTTTAAATTTAGCTGTCTCCTAGCTTTGGTCACAGGCTAGTTGTGGATATAAGAACATTCTGTATATAATAAAATACCTGGAAAGTACCAGCAGCTATTCAAAATGACTCTGCCTGAAATAAGCAACATAAAGGTCACACTTATGATTATAAATATTCATGTAATTAGGTTATTTGTAGCTACACAGAATACAATAGCACCAATCACCACAAGTGACTGAAGTATTTTTATCAAATTCAGTGATGATTGAGAGATGAAGAACACTGCCAAGTGGAATGTGTTCTTGGAATACGCCATGCTAGTTAAGAGTGACTGTTCAAACCATTGGGATCATTTAAATCTCTTTGCCAAACCCCTGCTTTGTTCTCTTTTGTATGGTACAGTGTTCCTTGGCAAAGCCTGGGTCAAGTTGCTCCCATTCAGCAGCTTTTTACATCCTTTTTGTTAGAAAAATTATCTTTACATGGCACAATGAAATAGAGAACTATTCTGCTCTTACAGTTTTCATTACAGAAACAAGACATAAATTAGTCACAACTTTCCTTGTACACAGTGACACTACCTGTGTTCCTCCCTTTCTCTTTTTGTAAAAGTTAAGGCATTAGTGCCAGTATCTTTTCTAAGTTCCATTTTAAGTTATTACTTCCTGCTTCTGAATTCCTTCTGAAATTTCAGCAGGATTCAGCACTCGTCACCTCTAGTCTTAAACCATTTTGTCATGTGTAACAGTGCACAGCAACATCTGTCCAAAAGATCTCTGGTTTGTAGCAGTGTTGGGTTTCTAACCCATAGGTTACAAAATACAACATTATTATTCACCACACGTATTCATTTATCTTCCACTGCACTACAGTAGTTGGAGCTGCAGGCATAGCTCTGCACAAGGTACCATGCAGGGAGATGGACGGTCCCTGCGTTTACATGGGGGGAGAGCCTCATGTTCAGCACTTGGAGTAATGGAAGTTTTGCCTAACCCAGCTAATTTGCTTATCAGCTTGCAGTGCAAAATTGCAAGTATTTTATGGAAGAACAAATTCTAAGCAAGAAGGAATTAGGCTGTCAGTAGTGTCTATGTTGCCCTGCCTTCTGGAAGCGGCCTTACCCAGGCAGTTGAAGGCTGTCTCCAGTACTCAAACAGATAAAAAATCCTCCAGGGTCCATGTGGCACAAAGGAAGTTTATAAATTGCCTTTCAAACACATTACAACTCAGATACGACACTTCTTCCACAAAGCACAGGGGGCAGAGGGCTGTGGTGATCCAAGTAGCAGAGTGAAGGAATCGCTAAGAGACTTCAATGGTTAAGCTCCTGTGCCTGCTCAGGCAGAGCTGCCCTCATTGCAGGGAGTAGGGGGATCAAATGGGTCACCTTGGAAAGGCTTGAAGAGAGATCTGTGACTGACTGTGATTGTCTTAACATATGGCATTAATAAAAGCCATGAAAAAAAAAAGGTTTTGTTATGTTGGACATGAATAAGCTCAATTTAATAGGTTTCTCATCAGAGACAATGAAAAACATTAACTGAGATACAAATTTTTCATATTTACCCACCTAGAGGCTGTAATGTCTTTCAATTTCATGTTGTTCAATGTTATAAACAACTCAGATCCAGCATGGAAATGAGTTATTAAAATTTATTGAGAACTTAACAAAAATCAGCAAAGCAAAAGCAGCAGCGCTGGGAGCATGACCTGATGCCAGACGCTCAACCACAAAATAGTGGTCTCGCCTTTTCTACCCCTGTGATTGCAGCAGCCTGATGCATATTTATGTACAGTTTTGCATAGTCTCGCCCCCCTGTCAATCTCCTGGAAGCCCGAGCTTTTCTGTTGCTGTGGAGTTCGGGGTCCTCATTAGTTGGAGTCCTATTCCTTTTATGGTGGTGTCTTCAAAGTCTGGCTGGCAACAGCTCATCCTTTGCAAACCCCACAGAACTGACATTCACCCAACCCCCACAAAACCAACCCTTATAACATGACCATCCCAACAACATTAAACCCTTTAATATACACTCTTCTTTTGATATTTCCCTAGGAAAAGGATCATAACATTCTACATAAAATGCGTAACACAACTCACAATATAACTCACAATTTATACAACATATGGCGAAAGCCAACTCTTAACAATTCATTTATAACATTCAACAATGTTGGAATGTGAAAAAATTCTAGTTTCTGCTTCCAGGTGAGAGACTGTTGACTTGGATGCAACAGTGAGCTATTTTTATAGAGAAATGTCCATCTGTAACTGTGTTGAATTTCAGTTAAAATCAGTTTACAGCTCATTTCATTATCTTCTGCTTTCAGAAATGTGACCCAGTGATTATTTCTTCTTGTCTAGTGCTTGTTTAGTTTCTTAAAAGCAAAACAAAATATGAAACCATGCAGTACATTAATGTGTATATTTAATTAAAAGACTATTTGGTCCTGCTTGGCCAAAGCTACTAGAGCACAAAATATACTAGGAAAAGATGTCTTTCTGTATTGTTCTCATGTTGAATCTTCATTAAGATTTCATCACAAATCCATTAGAATCCTCCTTGCTTAGTAACTGCAACAAGGGCTGTTCTTCCAGGGGCCCAGAAAGTCTGACGGTTCTTGAGGACCTCAAATTCAACCTACTAAGAAAACGTTTATCAGTGTTTACTCTCTTTTTTATTTTTTTCCCCCGTTTTTCTTGAATGACCTGACAAGCTACTTCTGTTACGTTTTAGCTTGTTTTAACTAAGTTTGTACTTTGTTTGCAATATATACTTGCAATTATTTTTTTAGGCTCTCTTGAAAATGAGGAAACTGAGGTCTCAGGCAAGGAATTTGATTTTATGATGGAAACCTAACCATCAGTTTTTATTGGGTGGTATTTTGTACTCATGGAATGCAGTTCGGAAAGATTTACTATATTATATATGGTAACCTTTACAGTAGTATATGGAGTTAGTAAACCCAGCATGGCATGTGCAGTGAGCACCATAAAATTTGGTTAGATGATGAAAACATAAATTATTAAGATGACTATATAGGACATTTTCATCTCTGTGGCAGGTATGAAATAAATGTCTTTCCAAAGCTGGAAAAAAGTCCATGTATTTGAGTACTGAAAATATGTGGTTCAGATCTCAGGTTCTTCATCAGTCAGTGTTGTGGTATCCCAAGGTTCAGATCTCAGGTTCTTCATCTGTCAGTGTTGTGGTATCCCAAGATTTTAGTCTCTTAACTGGAGGTCTGAGAATGAGAAGTTTGGGCCCATAATCCAGCAGCTAAAAAATTGGCTAATTTTGAGAGCTATTAGTCACTCTCTGGGCTATTTTGAAGCTATATTCTTTATGCTAGTTTGCATATTTTTCATGTGTATCTAACTTAATCTCACTTGTCTGCCAGGCTGTCATGATGTCTTAATGTAGACCAAGAGTTTAACATTCACATAGGTGGGTGAAAGCAGTGTGTAAGCAAGCAAGAATTTGTTAAGAAAGTGTTGCTGGACACAATGAAATGATGTCAAATGGAAAGAAGAGGTTATTTGTCCATGAATAGAGAAATCTTTCAGCACTGTTTCAGACTATATAAAATAGCTATCCTTATGGACATCTCTTTCAAAAGGAATTAAATCATTATCATCTCCCATTTTTAATGCACTGTTTCTTTTCTAAAGAAAACCTGAAGAAGGCAAACAGATTTACAGAGACAAAAAAAAGTATTTTATCTCTACTGAAAGGAAGAAGAGTTTGTGATCTGGAGTGGGATGTTTAGTTCAGACAGAAGGCACCAGCTAATAGCACAAATAATGAAAGAATTTTTTTTGTAGGTGTTCGGTTAACCAGTCTTTATGAATATCTCTTTAAGTAGATCTCTGCTTTGTTGAAAACTGTTAGAGCTTTTGCTTTTTGATGGTGGTGGTGTGCTAATGAGAGTTATCTGTGGGGAAGTGTTCTGAGGGAAGGAAGGGTATTGGGGAACACACTTTTCATCATGTAGATAGTTTTTTACTGTGGGCAGCAATTAAAACTGGTTTAGTCCAGAGGTTAACAAGAAGGAAAAATCCCCCAAAACCTTCAATCTTGTCATCATATTTCAAGGGGCCCAAGAGAAAAAAAGGCTCCTCCTATTTCACACGAAGGTTCTAAATCCAGTCTTTTGGGGTTTTGAACAGTCTGAGCTGTTATGAAGTCAAAATTCAATGCTTTTACTGCAGAAGAGGTAAACAATATTGGGACAGATATTAATATCCTGTGACTTGAGTGCTAAATGACTTCTGGTTTTGGCATGTTTAGATATGGCAGACATTTAAGAAATAAGCACTGCCAAGGTCTAATTATTGCAAACTAATTACAGCTGTTGAAGTTGAAGCTCAGGAAGTGTGAAGTGCCTTCAAGAATTGCAATTCTCTGGAGATGTGATTAGCTCACAATTGCCACCCTGGTAGTTCTGCTTGGAGCTTTCTTGTGTAAGAAAAGCAGACAGGATTGACAGATAAGCCTTGGTTTTATCTGAGTTGCAAATTGTCACAGGCTGATTCACCTGAGTAGAAAACTGATGAACCAGTACAAGAATAGAGTCTCGTGTAGAAAGTTTTAGAGAAATTTTAGCTATTTACCTGCAAAGTGAGATACAGTATTCTGCAGTGCTGTATACAGAAATGTATATCAGTGATTGTGTTCACTCCTTGTCTGACAGAACACAAGGGCAGAAGCCTTTTAATGCAAACCTATGCTTCTGCCTGTGTGAACTTGGTATTGACCTATCTCTTTGTGCATAATACTCCTGTGTAGATGCTTGTTATGCCTGTGGACTGGAGTTTGCAAGCACTCGCCCTGGGTTTTTTTATTCGTGGGGGTTTTTTGGTCTGGTTTTTAAGTTGCAGTCTTTTAACACACAGTAAAAGAATATTCAGGGTAAGGACAGAATAGAACTATGCTATTTAACCTGTCAAACTTACTCATCAAACTGTTACAGAGACAGGAAGCTTCTCAGCTGAAGGCCTCCTCACATGGGGCACTGATGGCATGTTTGAATTACTGATCATAAAGCCTCTGCATACTGATAAGAATTTAGCCCAGCACAGTTACTAAGCATATGCAGACTCTTCTGATCTTCTGCCTAGAAGGAGGAGATATTTGCAATAAAGCAAATTACTAGTATTCCATATAGAAGGAATAAAAATGAAACATGAGAGGGAGCTAGGGGATTTCAGAGATGATGGGAGACTGGAATTTCGCTTTGAGTCATTGAACTAGGAGCTTGCTGAATTTTTTTCTCCTTGTTGCTAGCCTTGCAAGTAGGTGGGATTTAACATGAGCTTAGAAAAGCTTGAGAAGAATTATTTTACCTTCCTGGAATTTAGACTATCTGGTGGCTGAGTTAGGAGGCACAGTGTGGGAGCAGAATAGGTCCACGGCTAGAGAAAAATAAAGAGGACTGTGGCAGGGATAAAGATAATGATCTCCCTTATCTGGCTTTTCATTTTTTCAAGATGTTTTCTATTGGTTAAGCAAGACAATCTATCAGACTTCAAAGCTTATTAGAAAAATCCTTCAGGGCCTTTTGCTTGCTGCATGGTGCCAATGTGTTTTAGAGCTGCTAACTATCCTGGTTTTGAGTTATATCGGGGCTCCTGTAGTAGCCTCTATTTCCTACATGCAAGATGGTAAATAAACCCTTGAGCAAATCAAGAGTTTGTAAAGAAGGTGACTCCGGATTAGGTTCTACCCTAAGCTTTCTGTTCTGGGTGAGCATTAGTGCAAAGTACACCATGAAGCTGGTAGTAAGGGACTTCTCTGGCCATTTAGCTGAATACAAAAATGAAAAAACAGGGGGACTGTCTTAATACCAAGAGCTGAATCAAGGTTTTACTGCTCTTTTAACTAAGGATAAGAATAGGACTAATTGCTGGAAATACTAGTTGGCTAACACAGGGTACAACCCTTTTTTGACTCTACAGAAACACCATCTTACTCTGAGTTCAGAAAATATATCTGTAACTTTCTGTAAATAGTATCTAAAACCTAGCCTAGTCTAAAAAGGCCGCTTTAGGCTTGCTGAACTAAATAAAATGTACATTAAACAAAATATCGACTGTAATTGGAATATGTTGGGGAAAACTGGACTATCAATCTTTTTCATCTATTTTTTTTCCTAGTTTGATTAGGTGATAGAGGTCTGAGCCCAGCAGCAGCAGTAATGTTGGATTTGTATTGGCAGTGTTATTTTTGCATGAAAGAGATGGCTGTATTCTCTAAGGACTACAAGATGCTGTGTTTGTGAAGCAACAGATACATGTTAGGTGTTAAACCTCCTAGCTCTGTTTCTGTGCTTCTGGAAGAAGCATATTAGGAAACAATGACTGGAAAAGGTTTATGGATCAACAAATCACACTGGTATTGCTGTTTCATAAACTTCAGATCAAACTGTACATTGGTTAGGATTTTTGTCTTGGCTGGTGTACTTGGAAAACCATTCAGGGATGTCATTGTTCTGAAGGCTAGAAACCTTCTAGTTTCCAGTCTGAGAGAATTCAGCTTATATGCATTTCTTCACCTACCTACTTTAACCTTTAGCTTAAATTATTCTTTTAAATACCTGATCTTTACCCTGAACTGCAGTTATAGACAACAGTCATACCCTCTGATGAGCTGTTCTTTCTTCTTATGTAATAGTCTCTTCGTTCTTCTGCCAATACTTTTTTCCTATGCATGTTTCACTCTCACTTAACTTTTAAAAGTATGAATAACATAATAATGACAAAGATTAATGTTTTTCAGTCTCTCCTGGAAATGCCTGGCTTTATTCTCTCTAGCTGCTCATTTACTATTTTTACATTTTTATCCCATTGTTGGCTCATCCTGTGACTGGTGATTAATATGCCTGGGTTTCTTTGTGACATCTGCAATTGATGAGCTTACAGCTTCTAGCAAAATTCCCTGTTATTAGTCCTCTAGTGAGCTGAAAGGTATAGAGATGAACATGTAAGAGTTGGCCCTGTCATGTTAGTGACCTAGATAATGTTCTTATGCTTGTAGCAACTTCGTAGGACTTCTCAGTCACTTTGTAAATCTGGAGGAAAAAGAATGATCACAGTTGTCTGTTTTCTTAGCTATGGATGAGGTTAGTAAATTGCATTGTAAAGAAATAAACCACAAGGTCAGGACCTCCAGAGCTGCAGCATCTTTAAAGGGAGTTACTGAGGAAGTGTCACGCCTCCATATGCCTGATAATTTGTACAAGGTGCATGGCTTGTAGGAACCTTAGAGGTGCTAGAAAGGAGGAACTGAAGGCATCTGAGGCCTCCCACCTCACTTTGACTCTCTTTTACAACCAAGTCTGAGCATCTTCTAAGCTTCAAGGAAATTTGAGGGCCTTAATTGCCAGTTTATGAAGGTTTGTGACTGAGGACAAAGTATTATTCATTTTGTGTCTATCTCCCAATGAAACATGAAGATAAATAGAGATATTAGCCTCTGGGTATACCCTCAGTTGGTTGTTCCAGTACCCTTTGAACTTGTGAAGAACAGGAGAAAATCTGATTAATATTAATGAGTTTGGCCTGTGTTCCTCCTGAATACAGGGAGGCACAACAACTGGAGTAGGAAAAAAGAGGCAGCTGATGAGCAGGAAAAATGATGAAGGCATTGAAAAAATGCGATCTGTGAAAAGTCCCTTTATATTTAAGTTAGTTTTTCAGAGATGTATTAGCAGGCCCTTAGCTAGATCACCTTCAGCTGGGGCAGCAGTGCAAATTCAGTCATGTTTCTAGAAACTTCACCTAAGGCCTTTGTGAATTTTTATTAGCTGAAAATTCCCTGTGCTGTGCTGCACTAATGACTGTATATGCCCTATAATTTATGAACACAAGGGACAACAATGATTGAACACTATTTGTTTAATTTATTATTGGTAGCTACCTTAATTCCCCAGAATATTATATCCCACTACTTAGCAGGCATTTGTACACTGCTGTATATTTAACAGACCTTCAGGTTATAATTTCAACAATAAAGTGCACAGCTGGGTGGCAGAGGGAAGGAAGTGATTGCCAGCCAGAGTGTGATTCAAGTGTTCGTTTGTTTGCTGTTTAATAAAATTTTCAACGTCAGAACCATTTTATCTTTTAAAAGAGTAGCAGAGTATCTAAGGACTCCAAGTTCTGTAGGGACGAAGATGTAGAAGATGAAGATCAGGCACTTCTAAAGACTCAACCTGACAAAGTTAACCATTTTTTTTGTGCTTAAGTCATCTGTCTCGGTTTAGAGACAAGTTTAGGAAAAGAACACTCTGGAATGAGTGTTTAATTAAAAAAAGGGGTTCCAACAATCCCTTTCTGCCAATGAGAAAATGAATACTAGTGGATGAAAGTGAAACCCAACCATTTATTGACAAACAAAGTGCCCACACAGCACGGGAAAAAAAAGAATAAATGCTAGATATTGAATTGTCAGAACCTTACCCCCCTACACACACATCCACACCGAAACAAAAAAACCAAACAAAAAAAACCCCAAAACAAACAAACAAAAAAATCCCAAAAAAAAACAGGGGAAGAAAGAAAACAACGGCTGACCACATGGTGGGGAAGAGGTGGGGGGGAAATAAATGGCGACAGCTTTTGTGTCAGGGAAGAAAGAAACAAAAGGTTCATGCAGCAGCTTGGGAAAAAAAACCAGAAGGGAACCTGGTGAATCTCTCTGAATCTGTGATGTTGGTGTCCTGTTCATAGCAGATGAAGCTGGTGGATTTAGGGTCCTTTCTTTCGCTAGCTCGGCTTTTCCGAGGTCTGGGGCCGGGACGGAGCGGCCGCTTGGCTCCCCGACAGTCCCCCGCTGCTCCCGTCGATAGTCCTCTCTGGCCTCAGACCAGACCAAACCAAGCAGTTCAGGAAAAAAACAAAGGCCTCAAATGATTGTTGCCGCAGTCGCCAAGGCCAGGGAAAGGGAAAAAAACTTGCCTAAGCTAACAAAAAACCAAGCTAGCTAAGCAACAAAGAGAGCCCAGTCCGCCTGGCACCACGGGCGCCTGGGGATTGAGACTTTGGAAAACCCCGCGAAGAGCCCCAAGGCTCCCCCCTCCCCCGAACCCACCCTAAAGCTACAGCAGCCATCCCTGGGCATGGAGCAGACAATGAGGGAATAGAAAACCACCCCAAGACACCATCTTCAGTGTCCCTTGATGTGTCCACACCCTGGCAGTCTTCTAACTGGCCCTGTACCTTGGATCTGGCAGGAGGCTACTTTCATTACAAGTTTTTATACACGTTTTTAGGCACTTCCCCTCGTTTCTGCAATGTAGCCAACCGTCAAGCAAATGAAGTTGCAGTTAAAAAGTATGACGCTTGAGAATAATCTTTCTAGCAAGTAGTTTACTTTGCTCAAGATTAGCACAATAAACTCTGATTGCAAGAAAACACATCAAAAAAACCTTTTTCCAGCTCTCTTTTATTTACTCTCAGAATTTTACATGTAAAACAGCTACTCCAGTTGGTATCAGCTAAGCCACTGAATTCTTTCCCTTTTATATGGTTATTTTGAAGTTGAACAACAGGGACAGTTTTTTGGGTGGTTTTGGACAGCGTGTGGGTTTTGGAACACTTGAACAACAGAATTCTTTATTCCTTTGCTGAGAACAATACCATGGAGAACTTCTTGGCAATGTGCGCGGGGTTTTCCCTCTTCTGCGTGAAATATGGTGAAATATCTGGTACAAGTAGGGAAGTCCAATTTTTCCAGTGCTGTGGACAGATGCTAGTTTTGGATGACCTCCAATAAACCACTCTCAGGAGTCACATGTGTAATTCTTGAAACAGACAATTACAGCAAGTAAGCCACAGTATATAAATAAATGCTTGAAGAGTTGCTCAAGAAAATCCTTCATACAGAATGTTTTTTTGGTTGTTAACCGAAAGGATAATTTTTCTGTGTTCAATTAAGTCAAATACATGTGTTACTTAGGAACAATGCTAAGTATTAATTTATTTTCCTTAGTAACTTTAATTATTGTGAACAGAAGCTTATTTAAAAGAAAAACAACCTGATAAACTTTCCCCTTTCCCTGCTCTCATGTCATAAGAACAGAAGAAAAGAGTAGATACTTCAAGTGACCTGGGTCAGATTCTCATCTTGAGGAAAGCCATTAATACATAAATAGACATAAATACATGAATTTGCTGTAAGAATCCAGTATTAAAAAGTATCCTCACAGTCAGGGTTTTTTCCTTTAAAAGGAAAAAAAGGATGGAGAAGTATATAGGTCTTCTCTTCTGAATTTTCCATCATGCAGGACTTTAGACCTTTTTAAAAAATTTCTTCCCTTACAGAAAAGCCATATTGTAAGACCCTTAGTGAAACAGAGCAACTTCTGTGTTGTTTATTTGAGTAACTCCATAAAATTTTATTTTGCCTCTTGTTTTGCACCAAAGCCAAGCTCCAGTTTTATTAAGGAACGCACGGGCAGGCCTGCATTGTGAAACAGATGCTCCATGATGTTCCTTGCTATTTCTGACACGCCAAGGTTCAGGTGTCTTGGGCCTCTGTCTAAGATCAGTTTCACCATTCCTTGAAAAGCTGCTGTAAATATATTTCTAACAAATGTACAATCTATCTGGCTCTAGGGAACATCGTCCAAAGAATATTGATTTACTTTTGGGAGTAGACCATGTTAGAAGTATGCCACTATGCCTTGCTGCATTGTCATGCTTACATGAGACAGATGAAAAATTATTATTTATAGGGAAATTGCACAGTAGAAACTGTTCACTACCACACAGCCACTATGAATATTTCTGCTCTTTAAATCACCAATTGCAAATTACTCTAAAAGACACTGAAATCGTGAAGAACTTAAAAATCTGGCATGATTTATGTAAATCTTTCAAGTCCTTATCACGTCTTAAAAACCACAAGATTTCTGTATGATATCTTTATTTGAACTGCAAGCTTTACTTCAGTGTCAATAAAGAAGAAGAATTTTTATTACATAAGAATTTAACATAGATTGCTGATACGGAAACTTTTCACTCATTGATTATTTTGTAGAGAAGTGTTATGAGGTCTACAAAACAGGAAATGTTATGTACTTACAGGTCTATGCACAACCTCTGAAAGAGTAAGCTACAGGAATTGTTGTGGAATTATTTCTTATTGCTCACTGTTCCTAGTAGTAAATTCCCCAGAGATCCAGAGATAAGGCCTTGTGGTTCTGGTTACTGATAAGTTATTTGGAATGATACTGTCCTAAGGTGTGGGCTGGCACTTTTGCTTTGAGAGGGGAACCTTGGTTAGGTCTATCTATACAATAGGGTAATAGAATAAAGTAAGATGGAAAGGACACTTTTCTCTGCATCCACCTGAATTAACTCAAAATACCTACTTAAACTGTTTCATTCAGTTAATTTGACTTGAGGCAGATTAGTATCATTGACTACCTTTGAGAAGAGCTAACAGCAAGTTGCAGGAGGACCACACTTCTTGTTAGGAATATGAGTTTTTACCCATCGCTTTTCCCCCTAAAGGTTGTCACCAAGCTCCTCAAGAACAGTTAAAATGTAGAGGCATCTACAGTGCTATTGGGAAAATGCCATAGCAGCTGTCACTGCACCAGAGACTGACTGTGTGATTGGAAGTTGGATTATTGTTCCATGGCACTCATCAGCTTGGATAAAATAAAAAAGGAATACAAATGTTTTGTTAAAATAGACAGGTTTTTAAAAAATTATTAGCTTTAAAACAGGTGTCTGTTCTTCACTGAATTTAGAGGAAGGCTTCCATTAGTTTCACTAAATGTGCACCTTGGTAAGAAAAGCCAAAACAGCTTTTATTAATCAGCAAACCCAAATATTCCATTCCCTTGCTGAGCTCTGTGAAGTCAAGCTGTGAAAAATTCTTAAACGTAGACACATTCAGAAGATCCTGCATATCTACAGGGAGTTTTCTTCACCTTCTACATGTCCATCTCTCCACCTCACCACACCTGTCCTATAGCTCAAGACAGAGTCCACTGACCAGTGCTTCTCTTGCTAAAAACCTTCCTTGATGTCTTTGGCCAAGTTTAAGCATTATTTATGGTTTTAAATATACCCTCTGTGGAATTCTGATGTCAATTCCACTTGTATTTGTATTCCACACAGTATTTGTAGGATTTGAGGGTGATATTAACAATCATGAACACTCTGATTTGTTAGTCACTAAAAGACTTTAGGATATTTTAATAATCTCTGCACAATGGATTTTGACCAATATCAAACTGTAAAGCCTCTATCTTCAGAAGCTGCCTATGTAATAGATTATTCACAGGTCACTGGGTTTTTTTGCTCTGTATTTTTCTGCTTGCCTCAACAATTCAGTATAATCAATTCATTCAACTCTTCATGAAAACAGAGTAGAAAATACTTCAAAATATAACTCCTGCCTTCTCCAGATACCTCTCTTTACCCAGTGCATGGTTTCTATCGGTACATATTAATCAATACAGACTGTAAATCCAAGTGGATGTTATTCAAGATGTTGCACAAGCTTGCTGAAATCTCCCTTATGCATGTGGTGCTTTAAAAACCCACAGGAGACTAGGATTCATCTTTCTGTCAACAATTTCTCTGTGTTGATGCAGGGACCCTTTTTTTTCCATGTATAACTAAGAAGTTATGCATGTGTTGAGATCCAGTGGTTGAAAATCTGATCCAGTGGTAAGTGAATGGAAAGTGATGAAAGGTTCTCCTCCAGTGATTGGTTATATATGAACAGGAGGTATTTAAAATTTTATATAGTTAAAATTACATTTTCAGATTATGTTTTCCACTGCAGACTTGATACGTGAACTGTGGAAAATGGTGCAATGATTTCTACATGTGTGAAAACCAAGTAAAAGAGAAATGTCTGGAAATATGCATCAAAAAAAATCTGACATGGAAATGGGTACTTGACCACTTCCATAATTTAATACAAGTCTTGCAGCTTTTTGGACTTACTAGTAAGGTGGTTTAATCATCCCAGTGTTCATGAATCTCACCTGTCTATGGGTGTTGTGTGAACTTAAGGGGTCCTTTAACAGGAAGGGTACCTATTGTGAGAATTATTTAATGTGCCATCTCACAAAAATGGAGCAGGATTCAATTAGTCCTGCATTACATCTGTGGAGGCAGTGTATGCACTAGCAGTGCCTCACTTTATGTGCTAAGATCAGAAATAAGTCCCAGTGGAAGACTTTTTTTGTTAGATAATTAAGTGGCTGTCACAATTTCAGCAACATGAGATTCTGTAAACTGTTTTGCAAAGGCCAGTGATGGTTCAGCCAAAAAAGGAAAAGTCAGTTAAATCCAGTTTTGTACTTTCTGACCCCACAGGAAATTGGCATATAGCTAATGTGAAATCCTTATTACCTTTGTTTGCTTAATTGTAATTTTAGGAAAATGGATACTTATTTCTGTTAAGTCACATAATTTAAACTCTTTTTAAAAAAATATTGCATTAAAAAATGACATCTAGTTATGGGGCAAAGAGAGAGAAAAGGTTTCTGCAAAGACAGAAGGGGTTGTTGTTTTTTTATTTTTATAATTGAGAAATAAGAGAATTGTATTTGCAGTTGAATAAGTGCAAATATTTTAGATTTGTAAAACACACCTTTGAATTGCAGTGCAGATAGATGGACTCTTCCATTTCATTAGTATTCTGGGTGTTTGGGATGTGCCAGCTAAATGCAGCCATCCTATGGGAGCTTCTTGTAGCCATAGCAACTGGGCTGCAGTTTCAAAGAGCTGTGCAGTGCAGGTCTGACATCTCTGAAGCACAAGGTGCTTGCTTATTAATCAATGCGTTGCTTAAAAACCCCAGGAAAGATAATTCAGTAAGCAGGCTAAGGAAACTCGGGGATGATTTGCAGTCAGGTTTATCTGCCTGGTGAATTTTCTGGTAGTTTTGAGAGGTAAAGTCGTGCCTGCTGTGGTGCCTCCCATGCTGTCAGTGTTGGAGCCCATCCTGCTGGGCAGCTCCAGCTCTGGGTGGGATCGGCAGAAGTGCTGCAGAGGCGTGCGAGCCCTGTCAATGAGAGGCACAGTGCTGCAGCAGTGGGTGTGACACTCTCTCAAGCCTCTCGTGATTGACTGAAATCTCTGCAAATCTTTACAGATCATCTGAATATGATCTGGGTGAGGCTCAAAGTACAGAGAGTCATAAGACACAGTGGTGACAAGAAAGTCATAAAATTGAGTAATATTTGAGTACTTAATTCCTCTGAATTTGTCTGGAAGTGCCAGTCATTTTCTCATTGCTTATCATGAAGTCCAGAATTTAATCATAAGTAACTCACTGCAATTAACTATATGGGATTTTCACTCTCAATTGGATCTCAACGCCAGTGCCTGTCAAGAGAGAAAAATGAAATGCCATCATGAAGAAGACGAAATGGTTATGGCCTACCAAAGAATTATGGACGAAGAATTAGAATCATCACGAAAAATCTTCATCTCTTAGTAAAAAATAACTTCTTATATCATTGAAAGTCAGCATGTATCAGAAATCTATACTGATGCAAAGACAAAGCCATAAAAATAATTTGCATTTCATGGAATGATGTGAACAAAATATTCTGGAAGCTGAAAAAATGTCTCAAGTAATAATAACAAATATGCCAAATAAAGGTAGTATGATTAAAAAAGGAAGGATAACTAATACCAAAGTCGGCTATGACAAATGCACAGCTGGTTAAAAATTAAAGGAATGCATGCAAAATATATTTCATCCAAACATATTTATTTTGATGTGAAAACTTTATGTGTTCTGAAACGTGATCAAGAACATTGACAATTTGAATGTTTTGTTTTTCCAGGCCAAATGTCCTTTTTTTAGATCAAAATCATTTAAAAAGTTATGTATATAGAGATAATTAAATTTATTTGCACATACATTTGCACATCTGTATGTATGTAGTTGTGGCCCTGCATCTGTTAGAGGCTTACCCTTTAAATCTAGTAGAGTTGTTAATTATCTTGAACCCAATTAGGCAGAAACTGTTGTCTGCAGAAAGAATTGAAAAATGAACTGCAGAGTGGAAAACACATTTGCTATTAACACATTTTCTATCCCCTCCCCAAAAAGACAGCAATGTATTTTCCTTTAATATTTGCAAGACATTTAAGTAAGAGGATTCATTTTATTCTGAAGAATTTGTTCTTCCCCACAAAAGAATTTGTACTGCCCTTCTTAAGGTTCTGCTCAAGAAAAATTAAACCATTTTATATAATGTTTAAATCACAGAAGCATCATTAAAACAAGCATACAAATCTGAGAACTTTCTCCTTTTTGTTGGCATACTATGACTGGCTGAAGTTTGGGGAGATTTGTGTAAGTTCCAAAAGTTGTGCCAGAAAGTTTTTCATTGAGTGAGAGATTTAGTCTCCCCTAGACCAGCTCAAAATGATTCACAGCAATAGTGTGGCTTTGCAGCCCAACTTCTTCCAGTGTCTCCTTGCAAACTGCAAGGCTGCACTTATATGTGATTTAATCTTCTGGTGTAGTCTTCTGTCTTTCTCCTGTGGCTTAAAGCTGACTTAATAAAGGCTGTGGAAGTCTTATACCAGATTTCATTGGAAGTAGTGTCGTGTTATTAATTCCAAACCTTACTTGGCATAATAAATTATGTTGGCATTTAAAAAGTATCTCTATTTTCACTAAAGTTGGTTTTCCAAATTACCCTAATTACCTTTTCTATCTTTTTTTTTTAATAGGGTGTGCTGAGAAAACTGAAATGTCATTCTTATCAGCTGTTAAGTGGTTTATTTCATTAAATCTAAGGCCTGCACAATTTTACTGGAACCACAGTGAAATGAAGATCAGTTAAGTTGAAATCACATTTTTTATTTAAGTTTGATTAGATAAAGTAGACAATATTGTAAATAGTTTGGGTTGGATTTTATTTCTGAAGGCAGATGCATTCTGTTGTTTTCAATATGGTTATTTCAGAGCCTGAGACAGATGTTGTGTAGGCACAGAAAGCTATACTTGCTGTTCCAATGTCGGCATAATTATCCTTCAAGAAGACATTGTAGTTCTTTCAAAATAATTTCCATATATCTGCAGGAATCTGTAGAATTTACCCTGTCCTTCATGTTTGTAAGAATAATCTTCATTCAAAGTAAATCTTCTTGCTTATCTTTCTTTGGGTAAGTAGTCTATTTTTTTTTGGTAGAAAAAGTCTGCATTTCTAAAGCAATTGTTAATGAATGAGCTGCTTTTAAGTAAGTTCTCTTTTGCAGCTTTGGGGGTTTTCATATGTAGGAGAAATCCGAGACCTTTTGAATACAGTTCTTTCAAACCAACAAGGAGCAGAATTCCAGATCTGAAACTGAGTCTAGCCGATACTGTACTGAATCTTAACAGACATTTAAAAACACTAGCAGTCATGTTTGTTTAGATGGCTGGTGTGAGACAAGGTAATCTGTAAAAATCACTTCTTCAGGATGTGGAGGCCCAAGGCATCCATAAAAATGATCTGGATCCAGAACGTCTTTGAATATAAGCCTAAGTATACCCCAGTGACTTTAACTGGATCCTCTGAGCTCAAGTGAAGCAAATCCTTTGTATTTATCGCAATAAAATTTTACAGCACTTAGTTTTATACAGTGATTGATCAGTAAATGCTTTACCACTTCATGCTCTACCTCATCATTGGTGTAAGCAGCATTACAACTCTTCCTTCGTCCTTCATCTCCACACAAGATGATCGGTTAAATAAACTTGCACAGTGCAAGGTTTCATCTGTCTAATTTACACATTAAGGTTATTTCTGAGGGTAGCAACTAAATGAGGGCAAGAACTGCTGATAGTGTTGTCAGCAGCCAGACAATTTCGAATTAAATCTGAATTATCAGTAGTGCTATATCCCAGCTATCACTCACCAAATTAATGCTTGGGTAGGATACCTGTTAATCACATTTTTCCCACAAGATATGTCCTGGCAACCCCATTTTCAGTTTTTGTCACAATCAGAACTTACCTCTCATAGTGCCTGTGTTCAAGATAAAAATTAAGCATGTTTATTACAAATATTCTGTGCAATATTACATAATTTTTATTAGACAAAATTTTACTCTCTGCACATAAATAGGAAAATGTAAAAAAATCCCCCTCAAGTACAGAAATGTCTTGGTATTATAAATTCTTACATTAAACACTGAAAGTAAAAACACATAAATAAAGAAAATGTAGTGTGCTATCCTGTGTTTTAAAACTGTTACTCCTCTTACTTCATTATCAGGTTAGCTATCAGGTTAAATTACCAGACTTTTGCCTTTGCTATTTGGAAGTCCCATAGGTCTTAGATTACCTTCAGAGATGAGGGTCATATTCCCTTAATTTCCAATAGGAATTATTTAAACAGGTACAAAATAATGCTTTGCATTCTCAATAAGTTTTTTCTTTCTGGTTCTGTTTGATGATTACACTTGCTGTTGCATTCTTTCTTTCCTGAGGAGTCGTAATCGAAACTGAACTCTGACATTCTTTCACTAGCACAGACATGTTTACAATTGTTGCCTAATGAAATCTAGGACAAAATATGAAGAATATTAATTATCCACTAATGTGAACTATCTGCAGCTAATTCAGATTACTTCTTTCATCAGTTCCCAGACCCTCTAAAGAACAAATACTAATTTTTCTAGACATCAGGTGTCTAGTGCAAAAGGCTTTCTAATTAATTAGTCCTTTCTCTATTGTTTACATCTGAGATAATTAAAGAATAATGTTATAAAGAATACTCAGGAAGATGAAGAGTTTTTCTAAAGCAGTGTTTTTGCAGACAGTAACATAAATTGAAGAGTTTTCTGTACACGTTTGCTTGAAATGATGCCCTTTTATTTTTATGTAAAGGAATTCAGAGTCGTGAGATGTTAAAATGCTGATCAGAGATGTGTCATTACAGCAAATGAAGCCTTTCTCTTTGTGTTAATGTTGTAGGATATATTCAGATTCTTTTATTTATAACTTCACATACTGTCAGAGTAGCATTTCTGTTGGAAACACAGTACTATTTACCTGGGCTAGAAAACACCGTGAGGAATTTTAGTGTCTGGTGCTACCTCCGGTGGAAGGCCAGCGAGCACAGACTGGTCCTGCCAGCCTGGTTTGGCTTTTGTGCCTCTCCGCAGGTGCTCTGTGTGCAGGGATAAAAGATGACTGAGCAGAAGCAAGCTGGAATTATGACATTTGACCATATTTCCACAGGGAAGATGTACACTGGCATAAGGCCAGATCCTGGAGAACATTTGCACTGTCAAAGTGCTGCAGCACATCATAACTGCCCCAGTGGCTGTTGCCTCTGACTGTGTCCTGTTCACAGGCCATAGCATAGTTTATGTCACTGATCAGACAAAGCAGTGAATTGTGTCAGTAAAAATATTTTTGGAGGTAAAAAATAGTATAAGCAAGGAAGAATACAATGTTTAAGAACCCAGAGATGTGGAAGAGTAATAAGAAAGTACTTCTGCTTAAGGGAAATTTATTTTAAAAAGAATAATCTAAAAAATCATAATGAACTCTTAAGACTGATGCTAATGAAACCACTAAAAAGTAATCACTGCCTAGGGAGGCAAAATTATGCTGTGTGAAATTGAACTAAGGTGTTTCTAATTGCCTTTGCGTTGCATGCCTGCATAAATTATATACTGTCAATAACATATGATTTACCATTACCAAATTTTAGATAAAAACACAAAGCATATAATTTAAAATTCTGATCATATATATATAGTGAAACGACATAACAAATTAAGATGCTACTTTGAGTTATATGTATTGTAAAATAGCATTCTTTCTGCTAGCTGTAGCTGTTTACAGCATATATAGATGACACCATATTTGTAAGATTAATCAGTGAGGAGTTACTTTGAAAACTATCTCAAGTTTCTATGATTGTTTTCATCACGATATGAAATATGAAAATATCATCCTGTAATAGCTACATATATTTCCACTTCTAAATGTTTATAGTTCTGCAGAAGAAAGGAATTTTACTTTGTTTAATATTTTCAGGGAAGATTGTCCTATGTCTTAGTTATATTTAAAGGTTTATCTCAGGACTGATTAAACTGCAGAACCATTCTTGCAAGATTTCCATTAATTTTCTGGCTTAGACTGCCAAACAGAGAACCTCAAGACAAAATTATGTTTGTTTTCGTATTTGAATCTGTCTAAATTCTCCTTTGAAAAATCAGCTTTAAAGAATTAGTCAGCTTTTCTCTGTATTCACTTGATGATTTTCTTGTGTAGAATTACCATAGTAAAATTCTATAGTATAGGATTTTTGGTGGATTGACATTTGATGTTCCCATATTACCACTGATCTGGCACTGCCACGAGTTGTTCCCTTCATCATTCCTTACTAAACCTCCCAGCCAGGCAGCGATTACATTTTAGTGGTTTCATTAGCATCAGTCACATTATGTGCTGGATTTGCCTTTCCTCATCACTTTGGAATAATCCCATTCTCCTCCCTCTATCAGCCTCCATATGCTGTCCCTCAACAAGCCTGTCCATGGCATCCACTTTGCAGCAGGGAAGAGGAGCAGCCTGTTCTGGGAATTGCAGCAGCTGGGCTCAGGAGTTCATCTGCAGGATCCAGCCCAGCTATTTCTGCAGAACAGCAAGGCCTGGCCTGCACACAGCAAACATTACATAGCTTGCAATGCTGTCATTTCCAGAGAACTGAAAATAATGGAAGCCTCTAAGCTATTTCCATTCAAAGCCATGTGCTCTTAGCTAAGGGGTGGAATGTTATTGCTAGGTATGCTCAGAATATGGTGATCAGGAAAAAATTTTACATCACATTAATAATAGAGGAGGCTTGCTAAGTTTGAAGTAATGAGGGGTTTGGGGTTAGGGTTTTTTTATTTTTTTATCCGCTTTGTTGCCTTGAGAACACAAAGTGAAATTATGATATTTTGGAGTTTGGATTGAAATACTACTTGGGAAAAGACTGAATTAAACCTCAAAGGAGCTTATGCCTTTAAAAGCATTGCTGAACTTTGCAGTTTGGCAGAATGTGCTTACTCACACACTTCACTTAAAAAAGATGGCTAAAAATAGTTAATGCAATCAGAATATGCATAAAATAGCTTTAAGGTGTCAAGCTATCATCTCTGTTGGATGAGAGCTGAAATGGAAGCTAAAAATGTTAAAGGTCAGACTATGACGCTCTTAATTTTGCAAGGTAATGTAAGGAAGCAGTTTTTGAATTTGAGGATTCGTCCTACCTATGTGTAGCTATATCAAAGTTAGTGTGTTAAGTCCAAGAAAATTGGCTAAACTCTGGACATACCAACTCAGATGTTTGCCCCATCCCTAGAGATTCAAATGAATGCAGGAAGCTGCATAAAGTCAAGTAGGAAAGAATCACAGACTAAATAGTTTTTACTGTGGAAAAATTCATTAACTACAAGAATGTGCACAAAATTCATATCAGTCTGTTGTCTTTTAAGTGCAGAAATTTCCTGTAGGTAAACAAATGAGAGAACACCTGAGATTCCCAGTGCAGTGGTAATTCAGGAGTTGGAGCATCTGTGTCAGATGCAGATGATCAGCATGCAAGTCAGGGGCCAAAGCACTTGTTAAATAATTATTTGTCTAGGTAAGAGCAGAAACTTAATACCAGAACACCTTTATTTTGTATGAGTATCTTATCTCTTAAATTAATGACTATTCTGGATGGCAGAATCTTGGAAAAAGAAATGTGGGAGACTCTCAAGGCAGAATAAATTACAGCTGTGTACTTCCTGACAAAGGTTTGTATAATTGTTTATAAAATCCTCCAGTGATAACTACGCCATGGCTACCCCAGGCAATTAATTTCACTTTTCCTTCATTACTACCAGAGATTTTTCTCAGTCTATAAACTGGTGTGTTAGTGTAGTTTAAGCCCTTTAGTCTTTCACTTATCTATTGTAACTATCAAATTGAAGCATTCCTTGCTCTTGCTTGCTCTTTTGTTATGCTTCTTAAATCTCTGATTATCTACCTCAGTTTGTCCGTGTCTTTGCTAAAACACAATTGACAGCTTCATTTGTTTCACAGAGGCAATACTAGTCTTGCTGAAGCCTTGCCCACAGTGACTAGAGAACCATTGTGACAGGATTTTTCACATTATTTATTGTGTGTATGTCTGTTTGTACGCATATGCACTGTGGTTTGTATGTTTTTATGTAATATATGTTTACTAAATGGGCACAAACATTTATAACATTAATTTTGTTATATGTTTGTAATGGTGTGATATTCCTGCCTCATACTTCTCTTAGGAAGGAATTTAAGTATGTTTTTAATCTTTACCAATTTAGTGTCAGATCTTTATTGTTCCTTTCAGTTTGCCAAGACCACTGTGAATTCTAGACCTCTCCTCCAATGGGCCTTTCTTATTTTGGTGGGAGGTGCATATTTAATAAGTGTACCCTCTCTTCCTTTCTTTAGGTTAATAATGAAAATATTGAATAGAACACGCCTCCAAATCAGCCTCTGTAACTTTGGTGAGTAACTTTTACCATGTCATAGTAAACCACTATTAATAATTCCATAAGCCTGGTTATCCCAAACATTTTTGTACCTATTCTTCATCACTTTTCTGATGACTGTACTTCTGTGGTTCACCTAATAGAATATGTTGTGTCAAAAGCTCTACAAAAACTGATATACACAATATTTCTTCCTCGTTGAAATGACCTGTTACCAAGTCAGAGAAGAAAATTAGAAAATTAGTTTGACGTGTTTTGTCCTGGACCAATACATACCAGCTCTTGGGCATAACCATATTTTTCAGTTTCATTGTTATTTGTGATTAGTTTGGGAGTGAAGGGAAATTTAATTTTTTCAGCTATGCTTCCAAATCTGTGGTTTGTGGTTCCTGTATTCCCTTTTAATGACAGATACTGCAAATTACATTTTTGGCATTCCAGTTCCTCACAGATACATAATGAGTTTTAATATGTCTGATTTGTTGCAGCTAGTACAGTGAGTTCATCAGGCAGTATGAATAGCTTGTTTTAATCTGGTTTTCTTTATTCCAAACTCTTTTCTCTCGTGTTAATTGTTCTACCCACCTGCTTGCAGTTAACATTTTAAAGCAAGAATATCATTCTGCATGTGAGCTGTCCTGGCATTCTGATAGCTTTCCTTCTCCAGTCAGTACTAGACTGCCACATAATTCTCTTACTCCTAACATCTGCAATGATTTCTTGTTGTCTTTGAATTTTTTGCTGGCTTCTTTCCATCTTATGCTGTGACATTTCTAATTTTCTTTTACATAATCCTACTATATTTTTAGTATAATTGACCTATTTCCACTTTCTCTGTGCTTCCTGCTTTGGCTTGACACTGGTTACAAGATTCTGATGTAGTTATTTTCAACTTCTATATTGGGATAGGTAATTTTTGTGGAACTGCCACTCCTTGTAATTTTTTTTTCCAGTCATTACTTACTTTCCCAAAGGATTTTCTGAATTATTGAACTTTCTTTTCTTAAAGCCTATCTGTTCCTATTCTGCTATCCAGCCCCCTTTCTTTTCCAAGTTTCATAAGCTCTTACCATACCATGGTCATTTTCATCCAAGCTGTGTTTCTCTTCCTTTCTGTTGATTAAGTATACAACAGTCTTTGCACAGATTGCTTTTTTCTGCCTCCTGTATGTGCATGTGCATCTCTAAGACTTATCGGCACCCTAATTTACTGATTAATCCATGTACTGTATTCATTCTGGTTTTAAAGGTTTTCTGGGTAATGTAAATTATTACCTTGTATTGTGCCTTGGTAGTTGTGGTATTTGTTCACAAAAGTCCTTTCCACTGCATTTTCATGATTTAGTCATCTGCAATAGACACTAACACATTTCCAGACTTTCAGCAAGGATAATTTCCCAAATTTGGAACCCAAGTGTCATGCATGAACATGGTAGCCTTTTCTGTTGCAGTAACATGTCTGATATATTAAGGTCCTGTACTGCTAGTCATTAAATGCTTATTTTTAAGTATTCCTCTTCAGCTTCTCTTGTTTCTTCCCCACACTTCTTGCATTAATGTTCAAGTTTTCCAAGCATTGGGTAGGTTGAGCCATTGTTTGACTCATTTCCTTCATACAGCATGTCCAAGCTGTTGGGTTTTATGCTTATAAGTGTTTCTCTCTTCATTATCACAATCTAGAACTGGTAACCAAATATGATTTGAGAAAACTTACAATTCAAGTCTCTATGAGAAGTTACTGATCCCAGCATAAAAAATATTGTCATAAATCTCCTATTTGCTGCCTTGACTTCTGGACTTCACTAGCAAAGGGCAGCGTTCAGAATCATGTTCAGTATTTATTGAAACAAAAAGGAGGGAGAGACTGTTCATGCATAACAGTATTACGTGATGTAAGGCTACACCTTGTACTAACTGAATTTAAATGGTAGTGGTGGGAGGGAAGAGGAAGCTTTTATTCATGGGTTTTAGACTGCTGCATTAAGTTTGTTCCTGCTTGCCTTGGTCTTTCTTGCTTTTAGTGCTGTTTTTAGTTACATTATGTTATCATTGAAAGTGAAGTAGACATTTTCCAAAAGAAAGGAAAAACATCCCTATACTGACACAGTGCTCAATTTATCTTTACAGATACAGGCATGAATTTTGATTTGTGTATAATTTTCACTTACCGTATGTGCAAGCTTGTTTGATCATCAGTTTATACTATGCGTTGTCATAAACAGGCCTCTATTAGCATGTTTTTTACCTTGAAAATACATGCTTTTCTTTTCTGTTCTAGTCCAGAAAAAGTAGTAGTCTTAGCACTTTCTGCAGTGAACAGCACTGATTTAAAATAGTTAGTTAGTGCATGGCAGTGTGACAAATGCAATATTGCTTGACTTTAACAAAGACATTAAGCATCTTAGAAAATATAGGGTATGAACAGCAAGGCGAATTCTGTAATTTTGAAGATACAAGGTAAACTTAAGGTGAACTTTGTCCCTAAATATTTATGCTCCAAGGAAATATGAGAGCCAAAAGGCTGGCTGGAGTTACAAAGATGAGAAAAATGCTTAGGACCATAGAATCCAAGAGGGCTGAGTTTGGCAGGGACCCCTGGAGATTATCTTGTCAAAATTGCTGCTCAGGGCAGAATCAATTAAGCAGATTGCCCAAGACTGTGTCCAGTTGGGTTGGGAGCATCACCAGTGGCAGAGAAGCCACAGCCTCTCTGGGCAGCCTGTTCTATGATTGTTTCTGGTATTTGATCAGTTTTACAGTAAGACACTTCCTTATGTTTAACTAGATTTTTTTTGCATTTCCATTTGTGTGCTTTTTGTGTTGTCCTATCATTGGATACTGATATAAGGAACAAATTTTTAATAATGAAGATGGCAAAACATTGGAACAGGATGACCAGAGAGGTGGAGAATGCCCCATCCCTGGAAACACTGAAGGTCAAGTTGGATGGGGCTCTGAGCAACCTGATCTGATTAAGAACCCCTCTTTGCAGGGGGGTTGGAGTAGGTGACCTTCAAAGGTCCTTCCCACCCAAATTATTCTATGATTCCTGTGGGAAATTCCATTAACTGCCTCTCAGTTGATACATTTAAATTTTGCATTGTTTCTACTGCTGATCACATTTAGACAGTATAGGATGTAATATGTCCAACATGAAACCATGATCCTGATTATGATGCTGCTGGATATGGACTGTCAGCATATCTGCTTTCTCATTCAAGAGAGACTGTGATGTTCCCTGGTAATTTCAATGCACAGTTTTTGTCTTGATATGTACTATAAACTTAGCAGGCAGTGTTAGAGTCGTATGGAGTTCCACCCACGGAGCACAGAGAGGCCCTTATCAAAAATTCTTTCCGGGTAACAACTGCTGTGACTGGTACAAGTGAAATAAGAGAGACAAAGGGAAAGGGTGTTCTGAAAGGGAGTGCTCTTTGTCATAAGCTTAAATTGAGAAATTAATTTATTTTCTTGGGAAATTAAAACCAGAAAAATAGGGGTAAATAAGTTGATACGGTTTGTAGATTACAACCTTTCCTTCTATCAGTTTTAAGCACTGAGCACATCTAAATAGTACTGAGAAAACTGAGTTAGAGAGTGTACACACAATATTTACCTACCATGATGATTGCATTTCTGCTAAAATGGGATATTTAGCTTACAGAAGTAATTTTCCCATTTATTCACATGTGCATGAAGAAAAGGACATCTAGAATTAAATCTGAAGGAAAGCTCATGAGCTCCTGTCTGAAGCCTTCAACTTTATAAAAGAGTACTGGCCTCTCTGAATTTCTTGACTGCTTATGGTCCTGGTTTATTCTATTAACTCAAGAGAATTCTTCGTGGCTTTCCGTGATAAAAAAATAGAAAGCCTTGGCAACTCAGACTTATTAGGATTGTGTTTGTGTTTTGTTTTAAATGAGCAGTATTTTCATTTGCATTAGATTTTTGACAGCTGCTTTAACAGCAACTCTTTGACATGCATTTTAAGTAAAATGAATACTTGAAATCATAGCTGTAAAGCAGTTTTATATTTTTAAAATACATATAGCAGACAAAATCATCATGATCTAACTATTAAGTTGCATTAATTATTAATTTTTAATTTAAAAAATTACTTGCTCTCTAAGCAAGTAATCAGGTAATCTCCCTGTAATCAAGATTGTTCCAGTGTATCATTATATCTCTTAGGATTTCAGATCCTAACTAGGTTTCAATTGGCATAATATTAAAATAAATTTTTTCTCTGGAATGTATAATTAATAAATGTGCAGGTTGTTATCGTGATTGTTTTCCATTATCTAACTATACAAAAAAAAGTATGCCAAGGTATATGAAAAGCTGATTTCATTTTATTTTTAAATTTGTGGATCTGTCTCTAGTGTTCACTGAAAACCAGACCCTATATCATGCCTTAGTCTCATTGGTATGCATGAGCTTCTGTGGAACTTTGAAGAGATTTACCCCTTGGCCAAGACATTATTAAGTTCCCCACTGGGATTTCTTTAGAAGAGCAGCCTTGTATGAATCCTGGCACAGGGATTTTTCCATGGAGCTTGATGGACTTAATCCCCTAAACCCCAGTGAATGTCAAGTGAGTACAACAGATGCATAATTCCACATGTGTTTTTGGAAACTTTCTTGAATAAACTCTAAAAAATCTAAGAGTAATAAAAAAACTGTGGTGGATTCACAGATCCATGTTCTCATTGATTCCTTCCCGTTTCCAAATTTCACTCTGCTGGCCAGCAGTCTACAAAATCCATGTGTATGTATGTATGTGTGTGCGTATATATATATATATATATATATATGTGTGTGTGTGTGTGTGAATCTATGTATGCATATGCATACAGGTATAGATGTACACACGACCCCTGGCTGGATAGTTAACTCCCACATCACTGCTCCACAGTCTCCAAAGAGGCATTTCTTGTAGAGGTTTTGTTCAAAACTCCTTTGCAGATGGACCATTTGTAAATTACAGCCAGGAGAATTTATCAGACATGCAGATAGAGAAATGCAGTTACTTACAGACACACTGAAGTCCACATAAATTAAACAACATGTTTTCAAAAAGTGTTTTGGGACAGCTCTAAGGACAGCTCTAAGCTTGAATGGTCGGTTCCTCCAAAAGCCTAAATTTAAAAAATTAGTGCTCATAGTGATGCCTTAGGTTTTAACTTTTATATTTTTCAAATCCTGTACTGCCTAGTGTGTAACTCTGAAGTTTCTTGTGGCTTGTTAGCTGCTGTTTTCTCATGCTGGTTAGACATAACAAGCCAAAAACACCTAGACTGTCTCAGGCCCCAAAATATGTAAACTAAGGCCTCTGAAGAGTAGGGCAAACTTGGAGTAGTTACATCATTAACTGGGGTTGTAATTGGAGAATTGATCCTGATATGCAAATGGACCAAACTTATGAAAGTGTGAAGAACCCGTGACCTGGGGTGTAGCCTTTGGCTCCCCAGGGTGTATCTTTGAAGGCCCTTCAATAAATACCTACCTTTATTCCCTTATTCTTGTCTAGTCTCTGTTTTTAGGTGGCCAGCCCAGGCATCAATAGATGTAAAAGTGTTGGTTACTTATTAGACCTGATATAAACACCCCATCCAATGTGAACAGACAAAATTCACCACAGCAGGAGGCATCCTGGTGTCTATCCATGTGTTTATATGCCACTTATGAGAGTGCATAGATAAGAAAGTGGAGTAGTGGTTATGAATAGAACTAATCTCTCAGAAACACCTATCTCCTGCAATTTATGTGGCCAAACAAACAAAAACCAAATTGGCTGCCTGTTAGATGTACTTCACAGAACAGAAGGAACACTGAATTATGAACAGAAACTATAACTGGATATCCAAAATTTTAAATGCCGAGATTTATGACAATTTCTTGAACATTCAGTGTTGTGGATATTGAAATAAAATGCATATAAAATTCAAATTTTATTTTACATCTACTCAATTAGATTACAGCTCATATCATACCATCTACAGGCAAAATTGATCATAACTCCCTAAATACACATACATATATTTCCTCTGCTTTCATGGATAGTAAGATTTATTTAATAAAGGTAAACAGAATCTGGCACTTGGAAGCAGGGGAAATAATATAGAGCATTATTGTTCAAACACATAGTGTTATACTGTTTTCTCTGGAGTTTTTTTTGCATGAATGTCTTGTCCTGATGTCAGTGTCAACTGTTTGCCCAGGGGTAGCATAAATCTGGTATTCTGAAGGCTGGCTTCTATATGGGCAGGAAAGCAGGGACATGAAATTTCTGTGTATTTCAAGGATAAACTACTTAATTAATATCTCTTGAGAGAAGAACCTCAAAAATATCCTAGGTATTTTGTTTGGAAAGCTCAGTCTCATAGGACTGATAGACTCCCAATGAGAGATTCTTCATTATATTATATATATATAGTCATGTATATAAAAACAATGCACAGCAGTAGTTGCAAAGTTGAATATTTGGCCTCAGTGAAGAGAAAATAGTGTGTAAATATATGTGCAGCAGCACTTCACTGTGACACTGGTACGACACTATATTACAGAAAGAAACATGTATGAAGTGTGATTTGGAGTGAACAAGGCTTTGAAAAGGGAATAACCCCTGCACAGTTCTCACTGTCTGGGGCAAACCTCTGAGGAAAAGCAGAGAACTAAAGACTGCTTGGTTCATTTGTAGCTTCTGCTTCATTTGACTTTCTGCCCTGGCATTTTATGGTATTAAGGCAGAAATATGACCCTCATTGTTGTCACATGGAATCCAATCCATGGCACAAATTCTGACACTGAGTTTTGCAGAGCTCTCCAGAGTCTCTGAGAGGTTTTGAGGAAACAGCTGTGGATGAACCAATTATAGGAACCTGTTCTCCCAACCTCAAAGGCTTGGCTTATCCCAAGGAGGAGCTTTGGTATCTGTCATTCTGTCTTTACACTTTGTACTCTGCCTCTCTATTTTACTGCACAGGTTACCTAATGAAAGGATCTAGTGTTTCCCACTGTAAGGAAGTTTTGAGTTATTTCTGTACATTACTAAATTAAGTTTTTATATGTAGCTGCTAGTGCCTCTTTTCAGTGAGGTTAAAATACAAGTATCTCTTTAGACCAAAGTGAACACCTTTTTTTTGTTTAAGCTTTGTACATAGTGCAATGTTAATATTTGTACCACAGTGTAGACTAGTTGCAGATATGAATTACCATTCTTCTTGTTCCTTGCTTCCACAGTTTGTAAATCAGTGTCAGTAGAAAATTAATTAATTAATTAATTATATATATATATCTCTCTCTATCTCAAAACACTTTGACAGCAGTGGTTGCTACATTATGCTTTGGCTTCTCCCACCAGAGCTACACTTTGCAAGTCTGTTGATCTGTACTTCCTGTAATAAGGATTTCCTCTGTGTGACCACTCTGTTTCAGTAGTGACATACATAACCAGAAATAAACTCCATATAGATGTTTTCTGTTTTTCTTGGAAGCCCAGCTTGAAACCACTAATATTTGAAGAAAGATTGTGTTGGCAGTACCATGCTAATTTGTTTATGAAACATGTAGCCCCAGAACCAAAATTAAAATGTTATATAATTAGGATTCTTAGTGAAAGAACATTCTCTTTTACCTGTATTCATATATCACACAAAAAATATTAAGAACTACTTGAAAATTTAAAGCTATGCAAAATGACTCATTATTCTTTCTCGCTTTAAAGTTTAAATTGCACTTTAAATAAGCCCATTCTAATTTAGGAATTTGGGACTAGACCTTTCACTCAAGAATGGGTGAATCAATTTTTAATCAGCTCCAGTAAATTCATATGGTGCCATAATTAAAAAGTAAAATTAGTGAAGACAATTTAAAATTCGTTAACGTTCAGTGAAAAAATTCAATATAATCACAAACAAAATTGCTCTTTTGTTTGTTTGCTGAGTTGTGTGAAATGGCATTTTGGAAAAACATTTCACTGGCTAATTTGGGAGAAGATCATAAGTAAATCTTTCCACACCCTCTTACTGCAGTGTTGATGAATCAGTGTTAGCATTAATTACTGTGCTTGAATACTTTTAATCCATGAGAGTAAAAATTTTATATAAATCATGTTTTGCATAAAACTGAATAGTTTTGACTCTTGGTGGACTTTGTGTTTGTGTCACTGTCCTGGTGTTACAATAAGTGCACATCGTATATACCTCTAGGTAGTTATGCTTGTAAAAGATCAGAAAGTTCAACTCTAAAGTGTAGTACTCATGTTTTTTATTACAGTTCTTGAGATTTCATAATATAAGACAGTGCATTTCATAATTTGCTATTTCAGCCTCTATGCAATGGATAGAGTTGATAGTGAAACGTGAAACTCCTATTATGTCCTCTGTCCTAGAAAAAACTGTATTCAGACAGCTCAAACTTTAGCAGGACTTTATTAGTTTAGTGTTAACAAGTTAGAAAGTTATCAGAAGCTAAGAGATGAAATACAAGTAAGTTTTCTGCCTACTTTTCCTTTTTGATAGAAAAAACCAAACAAAACCATAGAGGTGAATGCATATGCTAAGACTTCTCCAGGGTCTATGTGAAAAGGACTTTTTTTAGGGAAAGTGATGCTAAGCAAAAAGACTAGACATTCTTATTCTTGGATAATACCAGTTAGGTAAGATTTAACATGTCTCTCAGAAACCCCAAAAATCTTCCTTTACTCTGCTTTCATGATTAACTCTGAGATTTTAGGCTTGCTAGTGGCTGCTCTTCCATAAGTTCATGTTCTCTTTTTTCTAACATCTTTTTCGCTAACAGGGTGAGAAGTTTCCTCAAAGTTCTTTAGCAGCCAGAACTTTTTCACCTTTTAACCATTTCTAAGATGAGTCAGTGCTAAAGGAAGCCAGCAAAAAGCAGTAAGCTGACATGGTAACTTACGCTTTATCTCAGATTTTGATTGACTATGTTAATTCAAGGTCAAAATAGACTATTAAGGCTTTTAAGTCAATAAAATTTGACCTGTTCAATATGTACATAAATGATTTTCCATTATACTGAGAATTCAAAGTATCTGTATAAATCAGTGGTTTGCAGCAGCTTTTAAACAGAAGATGGTACCAATTCAACTCACACTGATATTGATCTAACCATGAAAATTAGTTGGAGTGTAATTTTTAAAGTCTCAGGGAACATGAAATTTGCATGTGTAACCTGAGTGTTTATTGCTTACTATTTTGAAGGCATTCAGTCTGCAATACTACATTCCTGGTACTGAAACGTACTGAAAGCCCTCCTAAGATTTAGTGCCTCTGCAAGATGTTTCATATATTGACTTGTGCATGTTCTACGTATAACTCTAGTGAGAAGTGGTAAAGGACTGTCCAGTTTACAAATTCTAATACCTTCCCATGGGAAGAAGACTCAGCACAGTTTATTACAGGTGTATCTATATGAAGACCCCACCATATGATACTAAACCTGTGATATTAATGTAAAAGAAAAATTGAAAGGTCTAACCCTCTGGTGCTCACGTGCATCTTCCTTTAATTTGTTCTTTCTGTCAGCTCTCTTTTGTACTTTGAGAAGATTCTCTCTCCCACTCTGGATTATTCCCCAGTCTCTGTAGCTGTGCTCTTCACCTGGATTCTCATTACCTGCTAGAATTTGGATGCAGCAAGTCCACTTAAATGAAGGCAGTACTCTGTGAACACAAGGGTAACCGCTATCTTTGAAAGAATGGATGATCCTCTTAATATAAGGGTCAAGACAACAAGAGCAATTAAAAGGACATATTCATTATATGAGTCATTGAGAATGTAATGAACTGCAAAGTCATGGTGCCTTGGAAGACAAATTTCTCAAATTCATGTCTGGTAATTAGAGAACAAGTCCCTTCTTCTTTTATTATTACCAGGCGGCATTTCTGATTCCACAAAGTCTTTTCATAGTGCTTAAATTCCCTGAGTAATGCTCAAAATTCACACCAGATTAGCATTCTGCATTTTGTTCTTCCTAACATTTGTCTCAACAGGGTAATGAATAACTGAAATAATTAGTGAATCCTTTTGCCTTTGCATCAAAAGCAGCACGATCTCTACCCCATGTACTAAGAACATCCATCAAAATGAATGCAACAAGCCTTGACAGGAAGAAAGGCCAACTGCATCCCAGTGTGTCCAGCCTTCCTGCCTGCATCAGCTGCATACCAAAGTGATTATTTCTGGAAATGATCCACAGGAGCAAGAATTGTGACTTTCCAGTCACAATTCCAATCCCAGCCTTCAAGTGCAGGATAAGGCCTGGTTAAGGGGATGTCTGGGCTCTCCAGGGTGACGCAGTTGATGCTGGTCACTGGGTGGGACAGGTACCCCCATAAACACATCTGCAGAACAAGGATCTGTCTCTGAAGCATTTGGAAATGAAAAAACATACTGCCCTGAGTATATTAGATGGTGATGTGTGAAGATTAATTCCTATGTTAAAGCAGTATCTAAAGAAAAAGCAGGGGAAAATAAAACCCCAAGCCTGAGGCTGTTCTATTAGAGTTTTGTCTCAAGAACCTCCATTCTGGAGCAGATCATTCAAGGAATCTAACTGATATAAATGAAGTACAAGATAAAGTACCGTTGGGCAGTAATCTATGACAAGACTAACACTTCCTGGGAAGTATGGTAGCATTAATGCTTAGAAACTGGCAGAGTTGCCTGGATCATTTGGCAAATTTGGAATGCCTCATTTTGTGGAAGTATACAACAAGACAAATTTAAAGACAGTTCAAGTGACAGGTTGCTTTATTCTCATTATGGCATTCTTTCTGTAGTAATAGCTTCCTCTGTAATATTTAAGATAGTATTCATGCATTTTGGAACAAATCTAAAGATAGCCAATTAACTGATGGATTGATTAATTAGCAATTAGTGCTAGGGGTGAGAAGGTCTTGGCATGGTAAGAGACTTTCAAATTCTTCTAGTTTCATAGGTAAATGTATTCTTGCATGAACTAGCACTTTCTAAGAAAGAGTCTGATACTCTGTGTGCACCTGGACCAGTTTTGTTGTTTGCATTATTCATCACTGAATCTCAAATTACTTAAATAGCTATAAAACTTCTCTGGAAGGACCTATTTTCTCCCTACAGTTTGGTTTGGGCTTTTTTAAGGATTATTCTTTCATTGCATCCATTCCCTCAAGGTCATTCTTTCAGGAATCTGTGTACCAGAAAATAAAAGCCTTCAGGGAAGGTTGCTGAGAAGAAACAGAAGTAGAAGTTTTGCAGCATGAGATTTGGGAAGCAAATATAGGTGAACAGGCAGGCAATATTATGCCCCATGCAGGTGTTTCCTTAATGGAGAGCTGTTTTCCTGGGATACAATGAATAATTCAAGGTATGGGTTAATTCAGTGGGCAATGAAAATATTTCCTGCTTGAACTGCCAGATTAGTGGACCACTGCCTCTGAAACAGTGCTCTAAAGCCTTTTCGATCTGAAAAGATATGCTTATTGTTTGTGTTTCTCAGGTGGAAGAAGATTCTTCATCACTGCTGCCAATATATTCATGCATTATTTCATTCACTACTGCTCTTGCATATTTTATTCACTATGGCTCCTGCCATAGTCCTTCTGTCCATGAATTCTTGCCTGATCACTCAGGGACGGGCTGGCAACCAAACATCTGTGTATGTGTCTCTCACAAGCCTATGGCTCAGGTGTTGCAGAGATCAATATTATTATGCACAATGAGTATTGCTACAGTTTGTATGTATAGGTCCTGAAAGAAAACTCCATAGACAAAATAGCATCTTGGACAAAGTGCAGTTGAGTATTGTCAGGTATTGTCAGTATCAACAGTAACAGATCTGTTACCGAGGTAGGGTATAATAGGAACAGTTAAACAGGATTAACCTGTTTGAAAAGGGTCTGAAAGACAGTGGTGGCTAAAATCAAGTGAACATATCACTATGTTTAAATGGTATTTCTGAGATACTCCTTGTGGTGAGGTGGGTAGGTTGGAAGGTTCCTTAGACCTTTCACAAAACTTGAGATTTTTTGTGACATCATTCTTGTCCTGAAGCTGAGAAGGATGAGAGTAGAGTGTCTCTACAGTGGGAGATGGATGGATGGATGAATAGCTGTGAAGATTGGTGGCTCCAGCCCTCTGACTCAGATACTCTGTGGAACTGGTGGTGAAAGGTGTCAGTCCATGAATCACTTCTTTTACCCACCATCATAAATGTATCAAGAAGTCTTTAGTCAAGCAGCAGGTAATAGAATTTTTGAGAAACGGTTTTGACTTCTGATAGGAGACACGTGTTTGTCTGAATATATAAATGGCAGATTCCAGAGAAATGGGCTCAGAGTATTGCAGAGCACAACAGGACAATAACCAGACTTTCTAAGAATGTATGGAGAAATGAATGGGAGCCACCACTTCTGCAGCAGGGAGTTTGTTTCTGTTAACAGTGAAAATACTGTTAATTGACAGTTCTTTTAATAACAATTTGTATCTCCTTTGTGGTTTATTTATATGCTTCCATTTTTTAACTGATGAATCTATTGTTTTTTATTTTGTGATTCTCTCTGACTACAAATACACTGTATAAGGTACTTATTTCAGACTGGTAAAAAGCAGGGTTGGTACTGCGTAAAAGGTCCAAAAATTTGCTTGGGAGTATCGTGAAGTGTGAGAAAAAGTCTCTAATAGGAAAAATAATAGCTATGAAACATATGTTTGTGCTTGATAAGTAGAAAAGAATTGTTTCTTCAGTGAGTCACTCTTCTTCACAAGCATGTGGGTGACAGAAGTATCATGATTATATGTAAAATCCAGAAACCTTCGAACTATTTGCTACAAAAGAGGAAATTCTGCAACTCAGTTTTTTTTTTCTAGTGTAGTTATCGGCAGTACACAGTTCAAGTATCATGGGCATAATATAAAACAATTACTTCCTTGGAACTATTTTGAGTACAGATGTAATAATTTCTCTGGAAAGAAATGACACATTCTCAGGATTGAATCATTCCATTTTGTGAATGAGAAGCAACCCTTGTGAAGTAAAAACACCTCTGAAAGAGCTGGTCTCAAATCTATTCATATGGCTTGGTCCAACCCCTAGTGAAGTCAGTGAGAAGTCTCTGGTTGAGACTCTCAGAGAACTAGATACAACAATCTCAATTACGTGTTTCTGCAAAAAAGGGGTTATTTAGTGTGAAAAAAAAAGGAGAATGGGTACTATAGAACAAAGGCAATGAGTTGATAAAGAGCATAATGTAATAAGACAATGAAATACCAAAACAATTCCGACATTTTCAGACCTATGGAGCAGGACACTGCATCCTGTCTATTCCTTTCAGGCTGCTTGGACTTACCCAGTCATTATTCCGTTTAACTTGGTGGCACATGGCAGTAGCTATCTTGTAGTTTGGTCACTTTGTCTGTTTGACAATATCCAAGCAATGTTTTCTTAAGGTTTGATAGAATATTTCAGAGGTATTGAGCCAAGCACAACATGACTGCCTATCCTTAGAGCAGATATGGATACTCTCCCCAACACACACTGCATAATTCCTAGGGGACATAGTAGACATTACACGTTGGATGGAAAGGAAATTTGGCCTCAGACACAGCCTAAAGAGTATATTAATCAAGGGGTACAAAAATATAATGTAAATTCTGTGTTGGCAAAGTGATTTGAGTCACTTGTGTGTTGCCCACTTTACGTGTATGAATTGGCCAGATACCTCAGGCTAATCCTGCCTTCTTTGAATAGCATCTTCTATTTAGGCCTCACAATGGTTTTATTTCCTGGTGTTCCTAGGAAAAAAGATTAACTCACATCCCTGAGTGGGAATCTTTGGACAGTTCAGACCATGTGCTTGCTTTCCTAATTGTTGATCTGGCTGAGTGACAGGCAATAAAAAGGTTTAAACTGTCCTGCCCTTATTTCTTACATTTTACCATACCTGAAAATGGAGATGTTTTCTATTTTCAGCTTTGAAGATCAAACTACGTGTTCAATAACTTGAAGTTCTGCCATCTCTTTTTGATCTGTTATCCCTTAGTTGCCTTGAAGGTAATCAATTCTTATCATAGAAGCCCCAGTCTTAGTGTGATGACTGACATTGTAAAATTGCTTAGCAAAATTACTGAACTCAATGGACTCTATTTTTGTTGTCCTTTACACAGGCAAATGCTCTTGGCCCCCTAATCTGGATTTGTATCAGGCAAACACATGCTCAGGAAAGGCAAAGCTTCTTTACCTTCCTGAATACATGTCCTGTGCAATCATTTAATGGAGATTTTTACCCGCTTTCCTGACGGTTACACATGAAAGCTATTGCTTTATCATTTCTTTGGTGGCACAAAATACATCTTTAATTAGGATTTTAAGATACAATGCTAAACATTTGAGGTTAGTAAAAGAAAGTTCTGGCACATGTTGATGAACTAGAAAATTGAGATAAATGATGTCACCTTTAACAACTGCATTCCAAAATGTAAAGGATAGCTACACAGTAATGCAATCAAGCTTTTCCAATGTAATAGTGTTTTTAACAAGATTTGGGGCCTAAAACTGACATAGCTGAAATTAAAGTTCTGCATGCTCATCTGCCATGGAATGCACACAACTTATTATTAAGTCTGCTCTACCAAAAAGCTGAAGAAATACACTCTAAAATGTACTTTTTTTTGAATTCAAATATATTTATTCCAAGTAGGGATATCAGACCTCAGGCAGCTCCTGCAGGGAATGTGACTGGAGTTGGTAAATTAAACAATGTACCTAAAACTTTTATTTCATTTGTTAGCTACTGGTGATCATTCACCTGTATGGGTTTTTTCTGTTGCATTTATAAAACTCTGATTAATATGATATGAAATCCTAGTCTGTTTATGATATCTGAAAGGAAATAGGGCTTATAGTTCAAATGCATTTCTGTATGCAATTTTTCTGTAACCTTTTACCCTCTTACTTCATTCCCTAGTTTGCAGAAACGTGTTTTCTGTTCCGTCCCCTTCCATTTCACATTTTCTTTGCTATGCCTGCTTTCTTATTCAGCATAAATAACCATTACGCTCTGCAGTCATATAACTTAATTTATATTAGGAATTAATACAATATACCTCCAGGCTGTCTTCTCACTAGCCAGAACAAAAAAGGAGCCTGGATTCAGCTCCTAATGAATCAGTCCTTTTAGGGGGAAATACAAAGTGCAGTTCACTGAAATTCCATTAAAATCTTAGATATCCATTAAAAGTGCAAGTGTAATACGTTTAAATGCAGAATGGAAGACAGACTGGGCATATGAAAAATGAATGAGCACTTACAGAAATGATTGTGCTCATTTTAAAACCTCTGAAGGTTACTCTGGAAGAACTCCAAATGTTGTGACCATAACCACCTCTCAATTTTCAATACTATGCCCTGTCACAGTCATGAACTGGAAATGGGGAAACTCACTTGTAGAGTGGCCCCATTGTAGCCTGAATATTGCATCACCCCAGCTCCTTCTGCATGGTCATCTTTGCTCTGGGTTGGTCCCTTTAGCATTACCTCTAACTCCTTCTTTGTACTGTATATGCTATCTTAATATAGTTTTAAGATTTCAAGATTATTTCTAGCTAAAAAAATCTGAATTACAATTTCTATTTTCTTCTCCATCTGTGAGCATCAGACCAGTTATATTTCTCTGCATTCATTTCTATTTTTCCCCCTTTATAAAGGTGCTACAGTTATGTAAGTACTCTAGTAGAAACTCTCTAGGATATACTAGTAAGATTTTCCCCTTCCATATGGTTGATAAATTTGTTTTTACAACTGGAGTTTTAGTCTTTTGTTCAAAGTGGAGCTTTCAATATTCTAAGGTACTAATTTAAACAATATTAGATTCTGGTATTGTCTTTCCTAGTCCCTTTCAGCTGGTCAGAAAATTTTTGATGATTATGAGGCGCAGGGAAAGTGAAGAGACAGAATGCTGATCATTTAGGGGTAAAAATTTTGCCCCATAGAACAGATATTGATGAATTTCTCACCTGAAAAAAAACAAGGAAGAAAAAGTTTTTTTCTTTTTTCAATGTTGAAACATTTAGACCAAAAATATCAAACAGATTTCTTTCTGTCTGTCCTGTCAATGACAAGTATCTGCAAGTGACTGGAAGCTGACAGTCATTCTGTCTTCAGAAGTTTCTACAATATATATATATGCACTATGTTATTCAACATTCATTCATATAATTTTAAGTTACAAGATGCAATACTCTTATCTGTCAAAATAAAGGCTCCTCTCTAGTGCTAAAGTACAAAAAAACCCCAATGTTTCTAGGCCTGGATTCATCCCGTCCTGACATGGGGATCTAAAATAGTTCAGATGAATCATGACAACTAGAGCATAGAGCACATGAATCCCGCATGGTATCTTTCAGCAGCAGATTGCATACAACTAAATTTAGATGTCTAAATGTAGGAAAGCACATTAAAATGCCTTGCCATGTCTTCAGCCTATCTCTCCTTTGCTGCAGAGAGGCAGCAATTTGCTGCTGGATCATATAGATGGTGTTTTCTCTGTCCACTGCCCAGTGACAGGACTTGAGGGAATGGCCTGAAGTTGTGTCAGGGGAGGTTTATGTTGTATATCAGGAAAAGGTTCTTCACCCAGAGGGTGGCTGGGCACTGAACAGGCTGCCCAGGGAAGTGGTCACAGCACCAATCTGACAGTGCTGAAGAAGCGTTCGGACAAGGCTCTTGGGCACAGCAGTCTTGGTGTGACTCTTGGGGATGGTGCTGTGCAAGGCCAGGAGCTGGACTCAATGATCCGTGTGGGTCCCTTCTAACTCAGCATAATCTGCGATTCTGTGAATACCAGCTGAGTGGTGTGAGAAGGAAAGAAACAACACACAGCAGCTCCTCCCCAGTTCAAAGTTACTTCAAAAAAATTAGCACCTATAACTAACACACTAGAACAGAAAGTAATGAAATAAACCTCTCCTTATTCTTTGTTCTGGAGACAAGCTTTGGTTGTAATATTGAAATAATGCTTTATTTAATACAGGACCTAGTCATTTTATGTGACATTTTAATCAAACATGCTAAGATGGAAATGGAAAGGTTTTAAATAATTATGTTTAATTACTTAATCATAATTTAATCAAAATCATCTTCAATGGTAATGATTATCATTGTCAGTCCTTTTCTCACACATACTCAGATATATTAGTATTAACCTTGATTACTATGCTTATTGAAAACTACATTCTAATTTTCTCTTTTAAATCAGCGCTATGCCCCAAGTAAGTGAAGAAGCATCTCAAATCCTTTATCTTTACTGTTTATATCTTGAACAAATTTTATAAACAATCACAAACCCTCTAGCTTTATAAATCAATTCTGTGTATTAACCTGTTGTTGATGATCTAATGGCCAGTCATTCATCAATACATTCATGTATATACATTAATCTCTAGCATGTACTGTCTTTTCAGTTAGGAGTATTTAAACCCAACAAAATCCACGTGAAAGACTTCAAGGGATTTGAGTCCCCTTTTAAATGTTGGCTGAGTCACCACATTCAGGTTGTGTCTGTACTGGAGCTACTGGAGCAGTGCTGTCTGAGCAGCTTGAAATGGGCACTGGAAGCCAGAGAGCTGCTGGATCATGGTGGTTTGTTTGGGTTAATAGAAGCTGCTAAGAAGCGTGAGAAATTGGTCCCTGTGGAGTCTCATGCTATCTTAGTTTGTCTGCTCCAGGAAGCTGAGCTAGGGCGGTTTAAGTTATCTTGGCTGTTGAGGTGCAGCAATAATGTATCTCATTAATTCCAAGTCTTGAATAATTCCTCAAGAATTAGCAGAGCTTTTTAGGTAAAAAGATAAAATAAGCAATGGTAGTGATGAACCCCTTCAGTTTTGCTCAGTTTCCTAGGGAAGATTGTTGAAAAATCTCTTATGCAGCACAGCTGAGGATCATCTTCAAAATAGAAGCAATGTTTGTTTGGGTCATGGCACTTCCTACGTTTCCTGCTTCGATCCCATTCTGAGCCCTACAGCTGGAGTGTAGCTTCAAGGCTCTGAGACCTTCAAAAAGGGGCCCCAGTATCCCTTGGCAGCACAGACACAAAATTGAATTCTCATTTCCATAATAATGATACAAATCATTATTAAGATGGCAGAAAGACACAAGCTATCATGGTTAAAAGTTTGGCCTACCAACAAACAAAACTTGATTTTATACTTTTCCAACATGGAAAAAACGTTAGTGCAAACATGGATTATGTAGCATAACTAGGGTGACATACAGTATGTGTCACTAAAAAAAGTGTTAGTCACTTTTTAATTTTATTCTGGAATGTACATACAAGATACACTGCCATGTTCACATCCAGTTTTGAAGCTTAAGACTCATATTTAAGTTCAGAAGAAAACAGCACAACTGTAGCTTCATCCCTTTAAGTGAGATGGCCTAAAACCAATGATCTAGGGCACTAAACAGGAAATGGAGAAAAAGGATTTGAGGATTGATCTAGATGACTTCAAGAGGGTCCTGTCGAACCAAATTGATCTTGTGGTGAATGAGATGGTTGAAGACTTCAGAGTCTATGATTTTCTTACTAAATGTATAGGTAGTGATGAGAGCTACCCCAGCGACCATGGCAGCTGCACAGAGCTGTCGGTGTATGCTCCTCTCTAAACCTGTTATTCCTACTGCAGCAGGCTGGCAGGCCATACACAGAGAGGTCTCGGAGTGAAAACAGAATGGCAGGAAGAGGAAGGTAGAGTGATAGGGAAACAGCAATGGTCATTTGCTGGAATTGTCAGTGATTGCATAAACATAGAAATATCAAGAAGCTCTTCTGAGGCTGCTGAAGCTCAAATTCTTATGCTTATTCACAGCATAAATAGATTTGAAGATGGAGAACAGCAAATCTTGGATGCCACCAAGATGCCTCAGGCATAAGCATCACTGACTTGCAGATACGGAGAGAGACTAAGGGAAGCAGCTGCCATCTGCCTTGGTGCAGGACAAGCTGGTCCTGTTAGTTCGTGACCTACGTGCTGTAGCACATAGCCTTACATCCACTCTCCTGAGGAGGAGGTGTCCAAATCCCCACCATCTCCGCTTCTCCTCACTATTCCATGCTTACTCAATGTTTGAACCAGTACTAAATATTGGGGCAGGGGGACAGGTTAAGCCTGCATTATACTTTTTCCTAGCAGCTTTGCCAGGTTAGTACTTGATTTCAGAAAGTTCTCATAAAAATGTCACCATACAAGGTTGTAGTCATTCAACAGGGAAAGAAAAATATACATTCAATTCCTTGGAGCAGCTTTTTATATTAGAGCTGTCAGGATTCATTGGCATTAATGGAATTCTGGAGATTCAGGCCTCCTCTAGAAGAGAATAGTAATAGCAGCAGCAGAACAAGTTATACCTCTCTTTACCTTTGTGTGTATTTTAAAGAAAAGGGAAGAGAAATAAAATAATGCAAACATCCTGAAATGGTCCATACTTGAATGCTTTTCACCTCTTCCCAGCCTGTATTTATGATCAACACATCCAGAATTAATATAGTCCAGAGAAAACAAATACCTGATATAATCTCCCTATCAGTTCCATGACTATATTTTCTATTTTATTCTTCTGTGTAGATTTTGTGCTGTTTGTATTCTAGAGACTTCCAGTCTATAGAAAGAAGGAAATGGAAAGATTTTTTTTAAATTATCACACCTCAGAGATTCATTCCTGTACCAAAAGTCCTTGACAATTCCAGTCACGTAGGGACCCTTTTAGAGCCGCAAGGGCTGTCACTCATTCTGTGCTGTAACCTGGCATTTGAAAGCTTCCAGCTTCCCTCTTGACATCTCCCACTCTGTTTGACTTGTTCAGCTGTATTTCCGTCACAATAATGTATGGCCCTGAGGAACTAATTCTTTTTATACCTGTATTTAACTTAAGCCATTTAAGCTCTGGTTTTCTCTGAAATTTGCTGCATTTTTTTCTCTGTGATGAAACATTATTTAATTTATGCTAAAAGTCTTAAAACATGTTAGTAAAATTCAGTGGGATTCTTTCAATTTTCCCTGCAATGCCATATTAAATGGGAAGAGGTCTTATTATACAACCTTATTTAAAATATGCTAAGGAAGATGACTTCTCCACTAAAATATGCATTTTCCAAATTATCAGGCAGAAGCATTCTGTATGAAGCAGTTTGTTTTCTTTCACATTTTAAATTAAAATGTAATTGGAGCTTGGTCAAAATTGGCTGAAATCGAAGACTCTCTGCCCAGCAATAACTTAATTAAAAACAAATTAAGAGTGGGAGAATATGTAAGATGCGGAAATGGAAGATGTTCAGTCCTTCAGGAAAAGAAGAAAACCAATCAGGTACAGTAAGAAGGAGAGGAAAAGAAAATACAGTAGGTGCTGCTGTTTGGATATATTTCCTTTTCTGATTTTTTATACAAGGTTTCACTTGCTTAAAAATCTCTTTGCATTTCTGTTGGTGGCCTCTTTTCCTCATCCTTTGGAGGTTAAATACCTTTGGGCTGTAGTTTAGACAAGTCGACACATGATGGACAAGGGCCCCTCAAAGCAGCAGCTACAGCAGACTCCAGCCAAGGAGGGCAGCAGGAGGACATATAAATGGTGTGAGCTGAGCGGATCAGGACATAAAGGAAAGCAGATAGTAGAATTTTCTGGAATCTGGACTCTTCTGTTAAGTTCTTAGGGCAAGAACTGATTTGATGCCTCTTGCCTCCCAAGAAAGGAAAGGTTAGAATGGGTAACAAGGAACCTTACAGGGCATCATGGGCAGTCAGTTAGAAAAATTAGAAGCATAGCTGCCTACACATCACTGGTATTCCATGAATACAGGTGCTTTTCCAGAGGACAGCTCACAGCAGGAACCTTTTTTCTCTTTACCTCATATATAAAGAATCCATAAAGACTCAGAGCCTGAGATTAGGTAGGTAGGAAGTAGAGTTCCTGTCTCAGCATAGCTGTTGGTGCTTTGCTTTTCTGACCATCTCTATGAATTTTGGTGCCGTTATATTCTTGTGAACACACAGGTAATCATCACATTGGTAAACACAGACTGCAGTTATCAAGTACCACATGGTTTGTTGAGCTTACCAGAATTTACCGGTCACAGAGAAGTGAATTACTAGTCAGGCAATTAAGAAATAAATTCTACTAGGTAGTTGACAGCAGAATTGTGCTCTATAGATGCAGAGCCTACAGTAGGGCTTATGAACAAGATTTATATTTGAGTGTGAGTCAAATAAAGTAATATAAAGCTATTGGGCTGCTTAACAGATCCACACAGACAGCTACTGTATATATTTATGCAGCCTGTTACCCTTTCCATCTGAACAAAGAGGGATTTAGGTTCCTCTTTTGATCACTTAAGGAGAAGTGGTTTCCCAGGAGGTCTCATTAAACTGGATTGTTTCAGCATTAGTCACATATTTCTTTAGGACATCTTTTGCTGGTTGTAGAAATCTCAGTGATGATAGACAGAGCAAACCAGAGAGATTTCAGCAATATTGTGCCTACTTAATTAATCTTGGTTTGTGTCCTGGAACTGCAGAGCTGCTAGGGTAATAATAAGAATAAGCAGAAAGTTTTTGTGTAGAAAATGCCCATCCAGAAATATCTCAGGATGTCTGATGCAATATAATTAGACTCTGAAAAGGTTATAAATAATGTATTAATTGAGCCACTATGAAAATAAACAGGAACAAAATGAAACCAAAAGATAATGATTTTGTTATAATAATGCAACATTTTGACACAAAATAGAACTGCTTTATGAAGTTCTGTTACCAAGGAAAACACCAGAGTCTGTGAAGATGCCAATATGTGTGATAGCTTGAAGTCCTTGTATGGCACCCATACCTAGAAGGCCCAGTTGAGACGGATGCTGTGCTCTACCAGGCACTGTATGAACAAAACTTAACAAATTATCTGTTTCTTTACAAAAGATGATGACCCCAGTTCTTTGAAATTTTCATCAAGAATTTATATTATTATGTAAAGGCAGCAGTCCTGTGACAGTTCAAAAGCTAGTAATTGAAGAAGGAGAATCTGAAGGCACACTTCTTTCCTACAAGCAATAGAGAGCAAACCTCACTCATTCATAAATGCAGTGCCTGTCTGAACAAGATTTCTGGCTTTCTGTAATTGGGGTAGTGCTTCTTTTACTCACAGCTGGTAAGCTACCAAAAGCAATTTGAATCAATTAGTCTGCCTTTCTGTATGAGATATTTAAATTTCATGTGCTAGTTTCTGAACCAAAGCCAATCTATAATTTATTTGAACTAAATCACTGTTCCCTCAACTTCCTTTGTAGGCCCTTGAATAGTTTCCAGAGTAGCTGCTGACTCTTAAGTAGGAATTTAGGCTATGTCAATAAGATCTTTCCTAGTTTAGAATGAACTTGTTTCTGTACCTCCACTAGCAGGACTGTGAAGGCCTAGGGATCAAAAGAGCTTTTTTTTGGTCAAGAATAGAATGAACTTTGCTGGTAGCACTAAAGATGTTTGGGGGGAATATCCCCATTTTGCTTCTAAGATGACGCTGACAAACATTGATTTGCTTTGAGACAGAAGAGAGACCTCCAGGTTATATTTGCACTGTAAACTGCTGGGAATATTTGTCAGAAGAGATTTTACAGAAGCTGGTCTGTGCTGCTGAGTTAAAGGCAAGAAGAGTTTAGGGGATGATAGGTGGCTAAACTGAAGACTGAGTAAGTGTTTCCAGCTGAGAGTTAATATTAGGTGAGGATCTTGTGCCATGAAAGACTACAAAAATACAGCACTCAAAGCAACGAAAGATAACACTTGAATTCAGCAAGGTGAATTCAGACATTATCTGATCTGGAAGCTTAAGAACATAAACCACTAGAGAGCAATGGAGCTTTCATGGAAAAGCAGGAAATCTTAGGGCACATGGCTGGAAGAAACGTCTAGTTATGCTTCATCTAGCAGTGAACCAGCTGCAATAATGAGAAGGGGTGAACTCTCTGAAGAATAATGCAGGATACGTCTGTCTTCTTTTATACCTGCATATATTTTATATATATGTATATGACACAGTATATAGTATAAAAGATACATATCTTCTATCTGTGTATACTCTCACCTTTGCAGGTGACAGATGATACTGCAAGTATAGCTGCTAATACAATGTTTCTCTTTGTAAAATAGATACAACCTTTTCTAAGAATGGGAATTATGATCCGGAGCACAATCTTTCCTTTGCCTGAAGATAACAGTGTTAGTGGCTTTATTAACAATAAATAAAAACTATATTACCTTTTCACTTGCACAGAATCATAAAATATTATTTATCTGACTCTGGGTATGGTAGGGAACAACACGTGGGCCAAGTCATGAAACTCAGATGTAATATATTATCTACTGACGTATTTAATAGCCTGGTTTTATTTCTTATATGCCAGATCCTTGTTTGCCTAAGAAAGAGTACTATCAGCCTCTATTTTGGTGTTAATTTGGAGGAAAAGAACACCTTTAGAAATGTCAAGTAGATTCTAGTAAACATGCATTGTTAATGGCTAAATAAGTTTGAAAATAACCAAGTGAAAGAGGTCCTCAAAGGGCTTTTCTAAGAATGTTACTATGTTCTTGTTCAAAATGGGGGTGGCAAATCTGCTTTTATTTCCTCTGGTGAGAGAGTTTTGAGAGGAAATTGGAATGATAGTTGTGACTAACAAGGCAAAATGTTTGATTTTGTGACCATGTCTTTGCATGACCATGATTTTAATTTGTCACTATCAAAAGATATCAGCAGGGTGTCCTTACAAAAGCTTTGGCAGTAGCAGTCAGGATCTGCTGTAATGAACTCCAAGAACTTCTAATGCTGCTCATCCTTCCAACCTGACAGTGAGTTGTTCTAAGATTTTATTCCTGTTTGCTACCATTGAAGGTGTTGTGTCTAATGTAAAAAGGAAAATGAATACTTTTTCACCTCATGCTCTGAGGCATTTCCTATCAGTGATTCCAACTGTCATGATTTGGCTGATGTTAGATTATCAGTTTTCTCCAGTGTATTTGTCTCAGTGTATTTCTGAGAAGAATAAATACTCTTAAGGGTAAGCCAACTAAGAAATACCACTACATTTATAGTTTAGAGAAATGCTCTCAAGACAGCTGAGGAATGGGAGATTAAAAATATAATGCAGTTTTTAAAGTTATTATGAGAAACTTGAGGTTTTAACAACAAGTAGGGGACAGGAGAGTGCAGTTTTCCCCAGGCCAGGCAGTTCAATTCCACAAGGACTCACTGAGTGCCAGATGGTGCTACTGTGATTTTATAGCATCTGAGGAACTTGTCCTGTTGGTTTACAGTCAGTCAGTCATTGTTTCAGTGGCGACTCTCAGCCTGAAGTCTTCCCTCAATTCATATACTCATTAGTTAAGAAAGATTTTGAGAGTGCCTTCTTCATTGTGGCAGCTCAGCTGGTCAGAGAAGTGTTCTCTCTTCAGACATATCTCTCTTCTTCAGAAAGACGGAATGAAAACAAGTTTAGATTTAAAGTGCTTTTGTTTTCTTTCTCTTCCTTCAGAACCCAAAGTAATAACCAGTTCTGATTAATGGGTAGGACTGGTTACATAGAGAGCCCTGGAGCAGGTGGCTGGAACACACATGTTATTAGGTGCCTTTGTCAAACTATTTTATCTTTTTAATCTCAGCTTGTCCCCCACTAAAACAGCAGGGTAAGGGTCAGGTATTTATCCTTCTTCATTAGGTTTATCATTAAATTACCATAAGTGTTCACAGTGAGTATACGTGTGCCCTGAGTTATTCAAGAAGGTTTTTTGGTTTGGGCTTCTTTTCTTATGTGAAATTTTCTTGTGTGTTAGAAAAAAATCATATGCATAGAAAATGGCTCAAAGACAGTGTGGAGTGGAGAGCCTGGGGATGGCTCTGGATGAATCCTCAGCCAGTGGGAAAAGCTGCTAAACAGCATTTCTCAAGAAACGGGCTGAAAATTAAGCAGGCGAATAGTATCACAACCATGGACCCAGGGCAGAGAAAGGGTCAGACCTCAAACAGTATTGAAATTCAATAAGGACATAAAACATGCATCATTTTTCCTGCTCTATCTATCAAGACTGCTTTCTTACTCATTTGCATTTAATGGGTACAGCCTTAGAAATATTGGAACATAAAAACCAAGACACCTTCAGTCCCATGGCATTTAAATGTTCATTAACAAATCTGTATCTTCTCCTAATTCACTGTTTCCATGCATGAGCAGCAGGTGAATGTATCATCTGGCTTGTTATGATAGTGCTTAAAAGAAATGTCACATCTACTTTTCAAGTAATTTTTCTCCTTAGGTTTTGAATACAAACGAAGCATTAAGCTTGGCTGCAACGCTTTGTGAGGCTGAGCAGTGGAAGAAATCAGGTGAATTTTCAAGCCAGTTTAAGGTTACTTAAGGTTCTAAAGCTGAACAGAAGAGGGAAATGAATAAAAATGAATTTATTTTGCTAAGTTCCTCAGTCTAGCTGGTGAAGATCACTAGGCCCACTTGGTCTTCAAACAATGTCTGTATGAAATTGCACAGGGGGATGAATATTGCAAACTGTTGTGGAAAACCCAAGCACTTAATTGTGTTTGTTTAAGGAATCACAGACTACTGCAGAAGAAGTGAATGTGAATATAAATATGTGGCTATAATTCAGCATTATTGTATTATGTGGCTGTAGGTGTTCTGTTGGCCTAGAATGTAGAACATACACTGCATGACAACTTTGGTCCAAAAGGTAGTGTGATATATAAATAAGACATCACCACAGAAATGAAACAAGCTTACAGATACAGACTGAGTGGAGGACAGGTTTAAAACCTACTGTAGGTTTTTAGGTACATTTCATTGCCAGTCAGGTGCATCAGTCACAGCTTGCCAGTTGTGTTTAAAATGAACTCTTTTAACTTTACAGTCCATATGCTGCAGCTGCTGGGAAATGGTACATGAAGTAGAAAAATCTGCAATCTTACTCTTTCGATTGAAAGCTGATATTTTAATATCAGTTCTTACTATGCTCATGTTATTGTTACTGGTATGAATGAAAAAATGAACAAATCCTAATTGGTTTGAAATCACATTAGTCTGTCAACCTTGATCATTGGAGAGCTGCAAATTAATGATTTACAAGCAGTTAATTTATTCCTTCTGGGAAAATGTGAAAACTATTGTTTTCTAGATTGCAATGTATTAGAATTTGGCTGAAATTAACATCTAAAATGAGTAACTTTGCTGTAGAGATGAATTAGTATTTGGTGTTATTATGTATACACTTAAAAATCAAAGGCGAGGTGACATTGCAAGACATTAATACACTAATTCTTCTTCGAGAAAGGGAATAGTATAGAGGTCTGTAACAATGCGAGCTTCTCCTGCAGGGACAGAAAGCCACAGTGGCAGTGTCACAGAGAACATGCCTGTAATGGAGAGGAATTCCCATTGCTTTCTTCCTGGGGGTAAAGTTCAGGTGGATGAGATGGAGTACTTGCACTTCGGGCTCTCAGTAACAGAAATCTTAAAATGTGGCTTTAATCATTGGATGTTGCTACTGATTTGTCTGGGAGCATTAGACAGCAGGGAACAATGTGAGCTTCCTGCTGCTGCAATGCCAGGGGAAGTCGATTTCTCAGCCCCTCTTAAAATCATGGCAAGTAACTCCTCTGAGGATGAGAGAGATGCAAGGAAAGGCCTTGATAGGACAGTTATTTAACTCAAATTGTGTTATAATGGACCAGTTCAAGAAAACCTATTCTGGACAGAGAATAAACAGCTGCAAGTATATGCAAGAATTTTTTTTTTTAGAAAGGTGCTCATCAAACCATAACTGAAAGAGCTGGACTGTGCTGCAACAAGCTTCATAACTCACACCCTTGTATCTTTATTTCCTTCCTATCTCTACCCAATGGTAACACCTTTGTTAAATCACCAAAAATTCAAGAATCCCAAAGTAAGGAGGCAAAACCTGAGAGAAGGAATTTTTTCTATGTTCCTTGTGTTAGACTTCAGCAGAAATCCAAATAAAATCCCCAAGGTCCTTAAAAGACATTAGACAGACTAACCATGAATCTTGCCCTTACCTTGTTGTGCTGCTAAAATTGTTGCTGACAACAAAGATCATTGCCTAATCTTTTCTGCTTATATTCACTTTTTTGGCATAATTAAATCCTTGAGTCTCTGTTTTTGTCATGGAGCCATGGCAATTGCCTTTAGTTTTTATTATCTTATGACTACATATAAAAGAAGTAATGGAGGATAAGACAGCACAGAGATTCCAATATCACTATCATAAAATATGAATGGCACCAAAGTGGTTTATATTCCTCAGTTTGCAAGACGCCTTAATGTTTGAAAGAAATAAATATGTTGCATAAGTACTGAAATGAATAGGAAAGATTTTGAAAATGAGGTAAACATGGAATGATAATAGAGTATAAGATTCTTTCAAATAAATTTTAATCCATGTAAATTTGTGTGGCAAAAAAACCCACTAGATAAAAAAAAAGAAAACTACAAACAGCAACAGATCAAAACCAAATCCCAAGTGTTCCTTGCTATGCATAGATTATTATTTAAAACTTCTGAGCAGACCTTGGTATATATGGAATTGACTTCTGAGAATATTGACTTGTTTAATTTACTTGTGTTATATCTATAATTGAAATGGGAAGGAAGAATTTTACATGCTGATTCCCCAGAGGGCCCATAACAAATACAATTACTCAGATTCAAAATTATATATTAATGTATGATTTTAGCACTGTCTTTAGATGTCATGGGTTGTTAATTATTTGTCTGGTATGATACAGGTGTAAAGTATAACTCCAGTCGAAATTATCAGTATTTTTCCATTCATGTTTTCATAATTTCCTAGATAAAGTGTTTTAACAGGAGCATCTGAAACTTTAAAAGACACTTAAAAGGTACTTTTCAGAGATCCTAAATTTTGCCTGAATTTTTGGAACCATACAACAGATACTTATGATCCTGAGGCTTGCAAACAGATTCAGAAATAGAGCAGGAAAGTTCTTTAGGTTTTTGATTTAATTATTATGTGTGGGAAGAAGTCATTTTACAAATTGTTTCATTTTATTTTATTTGTTTCAAGTGGAAAGTTTGGACTTCTGCAGTTTTTTATACAGTCTATATTGCTTGATTTGCAAACAGGTATTGTTGCTAAGATACAAAGCAACGAGCAATTTCTGTTAATGTACTGATGTATTTTTAGAATCTTTACATTTTTTACTCTGTTATCACTTAGAATAATAGCTAATCCTAAAAACAAGTTCTAATTGGTTTTCTCCTTGTGGGTGTTTTATGAAATGGAATACTTAATGGAAGTATATCAGAAGCAAATGTGGAAATGCAGAATAATCTGAACTTCTCAGTTCCATGTGGTAGGGCACGGAGGCCACCCTTGATGTCTGAGCACCTGCCTCCACAAACACAAATTAAACTCATCTCTGTGCATGTCAGAAATAGTCCACAGCTTGCTTTCTTCTCAGTAGGGAGCAGCTCCTTGCATGTATTCCCATGTTGCAGAGCTCCCTGCTGGTGCCCCAGGGCTGCTGGGAGCAGGGAGAGGTGGGAGGCTGGACCGAGGCACATGTGGAGTGGACAGGGCAGTGCGGTGGCTGCAGTGCCCTGGCAGGAGCAGGTGGCACCAGCACAACCTTGCTGCTCTGGCCCTAGCAGAGAAGGGGAAGAACAAGGAAACTAGAAATTGTTTTTTGTGTGCTATAAGGCTATATCTAAACAGACTATTCTTTCTGCTTTTGTGAGATCATATCTATTGCTCATGCAGCACTTAACAATCCACTCCTGTCACCTGTCACAACACAGTGACTGGGCAATCCACGTGTTTTGTCCAGGGACTCAGAGCTACCAAGTTGAATACTGGAAGGACATAGAAGTAATTCTTTAAATACTCTGAAATGCTGTCATTTTGCCAGCTTGTTTGCCGCAAGTTCATGTGCAGTCAGCACCTACAGAGAAGATGGAAATTGAGCTCTGCCACACAATTTAACACATTGTGTCTGAAAACAATGTGCCTTCCCAAAGCCCTGAACAGGCAAACTTGTCTCATCTTTTACTTCTGTTGATGTCCTAGTGGTGGAGCTCGTTCTTTGAGATTTTTAAACAGAGACTTAAAGTAATTCCAAGGGTGATAATGTGAATATTTTTCAGTGAAGCCTCTTACTCCATTGAACTATTTTTGTATGACTCTTTTAACAGGTGAATTTCTGTGGAATGGTTCCACTTCAGTGGAATTTTCTATTTCACTAGAGAATATTATCATATTCTCATAATTCTCATAATAACTTAATTTCACTGGTTTCTGTAAAGTTCCTATAGGCACCTACTAAAATTTGTGCTTCCAGGTCTTGTGAGATCCAGATTTTCCTTGAGGAGCCATTAATATATCTAGAGTACATATCCCATGATGTGTTCATATTCTCTTACGGCTGAAATCCTGTAGTAGATCATGGGAACTGTACTGTGACTAGAGTGTCCAATCTCTAGGGTGAGAAAGGACTAACAATACCAAAAGTTAAATTCCCATAGATTCATATCCCGTAACTTTCATTAAAAATAAAAAAAATTAAGTGGGTTTGAATGATTTTTAAAGATTTTGGGAGTAGCAGAAGAAAATGCATCTGTCTTTTTTGTTCCATTTCCATGTGTAATGGAGAGATGCTTCTGAATATATTATAAACACAGTATTTTGTGACCTTGTCTGAAAAAGTCTTTATCTGAATTTCTTACAAGTACAAAACTAAAGCTCTTCTCCCTGATGTTCGGAACATCATTTACTGTCATTTTCTGCTCTGTGTGTTCTGTTGTAGAGCTGACAACCAGCATTGACAGAACAGGGGCAGTGTGCATATACCACATCAAGAGTTTGTTCTTCACTTTTCATCAACCGAATTACATCCACACTTGGTCTGAAACACAGTAAATTATTGGGAAGTTAAGTTTCCAGTTCTGTCCAGTCTCTGCTTTCTATGTAGACTGTCAAAATAAATAACAATATCAGATTTCATGAAGATTTTTCATGGTCGTATCTCCCTCTCAAAAATGTTTCCTCTTCTAAGATGAGGAAAAGATAGGAGCATATCAACCCATTTTTAGGTTATTTGTGTGTTAAATCAAAGTAAAGAAAGATAGAGTAATTAATTTGGTTTGCTTCAAGGGTGTTTGCTTTTTATACTAGTACAGTATTAGTTGTTATCTTTAAATACTTCTCATAATTGCTTCTTGACTAATAATCCCTGATTGCACTTGACTTTTAAGTTTACCCTTCCTGATTAGAAAGCCAGCTTCATCAAGTCAAAAAGAGGAGTCAGGAACAAAATTATCATAATGTTAATTGATTTAGAGGAAGGAAAAAAGGTGTGGGGCAGTGGTGTGTGGCAGAGGGGAGAACCTGAGGCAGTCTTTAATGGATGCTTGCAACAAGAGCTCCATTTTACTGGTGCCTGATATTTCTCAGGTACAGGCAGTAGGGAGGAAAATTTATCTGCTTTGGACTTTCTCAGCTTGTGCATGAAGAATGTAAATCTACTTTTCTAGTCCTTCTTATATTAAATTTCTGTCAGATATACATGTAACTCCTTGAAAGAATTTACAAAATTAATTAAAATTGACTTAATGCATTTTCAAGAAGTACATATTAAGGGAAAGTCTGCCAACTGTGAGAAGTCTTTAAAAAAGCATTAAAAAACCGCAACCCATCCTGTATTTTTTCCTTGAACTTTCAAAAGTTGTTTGTTAACATCTCCTTTAGCAGTTGTTCTAATATTCAGATGAAACTTGTTCATATTAAGTGAATAGTTACTTAACTATAATATATTGACTGTCCATTTGCCATTCTCCAGCAATTGTCTAAAATAAATATACCTGCCTTCCACTCTTGCTAAATATTTTTGTCTCCTACTGGAAAGGGACTTATTGAAAGAGAATGAATTAGTTCAGGGGGAAAAAGCAGAACCTAGCAGCATTTATTATGGCACCTGAAAGTCAGTAGTACATACTATTTTTTCTGAAAGGTAATGAAACATATAATTAGAATTCTCCTTCTGATGTTTTTTGGGGTTTTAACTATGAAGTGGATGCACTGGGCAAGCAGAACAGTTAAGCAGGATTTCTCAGATTCAGAGCAATTAGTATGCTAAGAAGCACACATGCTTTTAGGTCATTTCTGTTTCAAAGTGGTTGGATCCAAAGCTGTCTTCTTTGAAGATAAACAGTGGTTTTGTTTGAAACTATATGAACTTCAGGATGGATAGTATTTTCATTTTCCTGTATTTCTTATTCTCCTCTTGCAAGAGAGAAGAAACCAGAATGTTTTATAAGAAGACTGAACATAATTTGTCCTGCTTCTTCCTATGTGGCTAAAAATTTAATTTTTGAAACTTATTATGTAAAACTTCTCTCTAATGGAATTATTATAAGGATATTGATGTTAATGAACATGTTAAGGTAGTGCAGACTTTGAGAGACAGAAGGAATAAATCCCATCCTGCAGAATCTCCTTAAAAGTATGGCAGATAAGTGAAAAGAAAACAGAAATGTCCACAGAGATCTTCATATGTGGTAGCAGTATAATGATTCCCAAAGATAGTTCAAAACGGTCTCTGTTAAAATCCAGTTATTTTGGAAACCAGAATCATTTCAAAAAAATGACAATTAAAAGCACTTAAATTGTAATAATTACATCTGCTTTGTCAAGGTTTTGTGAGTTGTATGAATTCACAGACCCCCTAAGCCTTCCTTGATCAGCATAATTTAGGGATCAGTTCAAGAGATATTGAAGGCAGTAATCTGTCACCTATTGCTCCATTTTGGCTGTTCATCCTGTTGTGCCTCTGTCTTGGGGTGATTTTATGATAGTACCGTATTCCCCTGTCGTCTGCTTTATGCCCAGAAATGGGTCCTGCAGCTTCAAGCTGGGTCCGAGGAAAGCAGGGGGAAGCCGGGTGAATTCTTCAGCGCGATTTGTGTTCAAGGACTCCCACACACACTCCCCCATGCTGCTCGGCTCTGCTTGCAGCAGGAGAGTAAATTCCTGCTTTTAGCTAACTTGTTAGCTGAGGCAAGAGGTTTTTTCCCAGGACTGCATACCGGCATACCAAAATGCTCCGGTAACTTCTTCTTGTGGAACTGTTCGGCCTAGCTGTGATCCGAGAACCAGATCATCGGACCCTGTGGACCAGCAGGGAGACTGCGGGGACACCACATCCTGGCCTCGGACCTCAGGAGGGGCCAAGCCAGCTACAGAAAAGAATTTTGAATCCACCAGCTTTCTCCACAGCAAGGAGATTCAATATTTAATAGTTATTCATTTTTTTCCCATGCCCTGTGGGCACTTTGTTTGTTAAATAAACAGGTTTTTTCACTTTCATCCAAGAAATTCCTTTTGTATCAGTGGGGGACAGAGTGCCGAAACCTGTGGAGGAGTCATTCCTTCCAGACCATTTCCCCCTAAACTTGTCTCAAACCAAGACAGCCTCTTAATTTATAAATTAATTTATAAGAGGGACAGATGGCAATCTCCTATCATTGCTGCTCATTTGTTGTCCACACCAAGTTTCAGCTTCTTATACAAATTGAAAACTTGGCTAGGATTTTGTTCTTGTCCTCAGAACTGTTCTTTTTAATTTTAAAATGCAGTTTGTACCAGTCTATTTGATTTTAAGTTGTATGACTTCTGGCTGTAATATGATGTTTCAGGTTGCATTACACTTACTGACATGAAGGCATTGAACCTAGCAGAAGTTTTTGGACATGATGCCCTTTTCAGTGTTTATACCAGCAGAGCTTAAGCCAAGCTACGGAGAAGAGGAATCTGTAAGGGCTTCCTTCACTGTCTTGCTCCATGCCCCATTTCTCTTCTAGAAATACTTGCAACACTGAAAATGTGTATGGCTTGGCTTGATTAACCCTAAGGAACTCTGAGTTTATTTAAATTTCAAATAAATAGATGTGTTCATCAGCTGATGCTGTTCCCCAAGTAAGCCACAATCCCTTATGTTCTGTCATGAAAAGAACCATAAGTGGACAAAGTACTCCTTACCACGTAATGTGCTGGGTTATTAAAAGCACTGAATTTTCCAGATGCACTCGCTACTCACAGATAATCAGGATTTTACATAAGTGTTGAAGTAAAACCTCCTGTATCAGCCACATATAAGGAGTAAGTTTAACCCCTGGATAGGAAGAGAAAAGGGGATGTTTAAAAGTGCTCAATAGCCCCTCTCTGGGCTTCTCTCAGAAAGGAGGGGCTGCTTGAGGGTAGGTTTACTCCTCGGTGAGCTCTTACTAGCAAATTTCACCTACCGCTTTAGGAGCAGGTTAAGAGTGCATTGAGACTTGTCAAGATGGGTCTCTGAACTAAAAAAAGTCACTTGGATATCTGATGAATGCCCATATTCATCAACCCTCAAAATATTCTTGGCTCTTATGTCAATTTTAACTTCTTCATAGCTATTCTGCGAGACAGAGAATTTCATGGGAATTGTGTGGTTTGACTTTGATGGGCTCTTCAGAAATCATCCAGCTAAAAACAACACAGTCACAATGCATTATAGAAATTTCTTCGAAGAAATAAACCAAATTCATTATGTAATATATTGGCATCTTTAGCATCTCAAATGGTAGTATTTTTTTTCTTTTCCTGATGCAGAAAATGTGGCATATTTAGCAGCTTCCAAAATTGGGCTTTTTTTAATTGCTATCACAGGTTATCATAGAGATGCTGAAAGGACTATTGAGCATTTGACAGAAAGTTCAGGATTTAGAATATTCTTGAGGAATAACTGTGCTGGAGGCTTATGTTGCAGAGACTAACAGTGTTAGGACACAACTCAGTAGTGATTACTTGCCATCTGGGTCAAAGAAGCTTCTCCAAAATGATGACCTGCAAGTCAGCCAGTAAATAAATGGAAAAGCTTCATTTCCCAAGAAAGCAAGTATTTGGTCAGAAATCCTCAGGGCTGCTTTAGATTTTTATTGCTAAAATTCTGCTTTTTGCAATTATATTCATATGATGCAAATCAGCCCATTAAGTCTTACTTTCTAAAGAAGTAAATTCAACTTCTAACCAACAAATCAACACTTTATCAAGAATTTTAGTTTCTTATCTCAGTTCTAATCTAGACACCAGTGAGTAAACAAAGATCAGTCCTGGGATACTCATTGCCTTTGTCTGTGTAAGAGATTCTAATTTCTGCAGTTGTTTTCTAAATGACCTCAGCACTAGAAAAAGATTTTACTGGGTTGGCAGTGAGGCTGTGCTCCTTGAAATGTCACTTTGCATTAGAATTACCATTTCTCACAACTCTAATGAAAAACAAAGCAAACCCTCAAATCGTTAATGCTATTTCCAATCATTGATTTTGTTCCTACTTTTACTTTTTCCCTGTTAAAGTACTTTATCATCCTTAATATTTTATCCATACCTTTGAATAGTCATAAACCATCTAAAAATTACATACCTCTTCCTATTTTTTGGTTTTGTTTGTCAGTTTTTTGTTAGGTTTGGTTTTTTTCATACAGAAAAAGAGCACTATCCTACATGGCTCCCCAGTAACAGTCAATTACTGTTAAAAGTTAGCTTTTTAACTGGATATTTACCAAAATCTCCATGTCCTTCAACTGCTGTTTCAAATGCCTCAGCTAATTTTGTAGCCATCTACACTGAATGCCAACAAACACTTGGTAATTTTTAATGGCTAAGTCCCTCATAATCCTTCCTGTATCATCTTAAATTATTTGAACTGCTGCTTAGCACTGTGTTGTCAGCAGTTTTGTAACTCTTTCCATTGATTCTATCAGCTAAATTGTTCCTATAGAGAGCATCAGGACATAAAATGGACTAGCAATACAAACCAGCCTGAGTGCTGTCTACACACTCATCCCTGAAGAGTTACATATAGGTTTCATAATGCCTTTGGCATAGACTAAATGCAGATCTTTGTAGTGTTTCCCAGTAAATGTTTGACGGACAGAAGCAACTCAAGCGCCCTTCAGAAATGTGTCATTATGCTATAGCAGTAATTAGACAATAGTCACTGTTGCAGTCTGCCTGCAGTATGCAGGAAGGTCATTCCTGTAAGGTCTAGGCTAATACATCTGAGCAACTGTCCACTGTGGAAAATATTCAGTGTTACATGTTATCATTTTTCTGTTCAAAATTTCCTTGGGAAATGATCCTAATTTTAATAGTTTTTCATACCCAATATAGTATGAAGCACAATTGGTTGTTTCTAAGTGTATGTTTTATATAGAAGAAGACTGATAGCAATACCTAAAACAAAGCTGAAGTCCCCTCTCACCCAAAATGAAAATAGTCATGATTGAGAAGTTATTCAGAGAATGGACATTTTCAAAATATTCCCTTTTTAAGAAACCCAAGAAAATTTCCATTGCAAGCTCTTGGGGTGCTGGGGTTGCAGCAGTGAGTGTGCTGGACTTTCATAGAATTGGGACCCTTGTCAAACTCCTTGTGGGGCAACCTGCCACAGAGCAAATCTCACAGATGTTACGGGATTGTTTCTAAACACTGTTATTCAATATCCAGCCATCTCAAAAAGAAGACATGATCTGACATTCTGCAGCAGGAACTACCTTTTTCTTTAAAGAATGGCTATACTGCACATGAAGCTGAGGTATAAAAATGGTCCAAAGGCATAACCATACGATCAATTAATCTGTAACAGACTTTAGCTATTATATTTTGGTTACCTTTCTATTTTTTCCCCTCAAAGATGTGCAGTGTAGTAGGGATTTGGACACCCTTCTCATCAGATGCCTGTGATCAGATGCAAGCCATTGACTTTAAAATAATTCACACCATCTCCACTTTTAAAGTCTCTAGCTCCTATTTCTAATCAGAGCAAGAAGAAATTACCAAATGTAGCACGAGGTCTGAACTACAATGAACATTATTTCCAAGACTAAGGTCTAATGAGACTATAATACATATAATACCAACTTTATTAAGGAACAAACTTATACAGTAAGATGTTTCTGAGAGTTTCAAGTATTTTTTAGGGTATTAATGTGATACCCTAATTAATATTAATGATATTAATGTGATATAAAAGATGTCTGCAGTCTTTAAACTTACTGAATTTGTCTAACAGTGCAGTGAAATGGAAAAATAAGTCAGTATTTCTGGGATAAAATTTATTGGAAATCAGTGATGTTATTTTCTGTATTCTCTCTTTTCCTAAATTAATTTCCAGTGGTTATTGGCAAGTACAGCTTAAAGTAGTGTTAACTTCTGTGTTATTGTTTATCATAGGAATTAATAACAAACAAAAGGCAAAACCAAAATCTTTTCCCTGGCTACCTTAGAACAACTAAGCCATTTCCATTTCACATATTGTTGACCTTTTGACTCCAACAGACTAATACAGGACTAAATGTGTGAAGTATCTGAGTTTCAAAGAAACACCACAGTTAAGTGTTTCATGGTTCATTTATCCCTTGACCTTTGGGTTGAAACAGTCAATAAGCGGGCAAATTACTGTCAATGATATCTGGTTGTTTTCCACTATAAGAAATCTCTTTTATACTTCAGTTTTCTCTCAGTGTACTTTATTGACCTTCTCAAGTAAACACCATTTAATATAGACCAAGGAAAACAGCTTTTAGCTATAAACCAGTCATACTAGTGTTAAGAATTAACTGCCCAGTTCCTACACTGAGAAACAATGAAGGAAAAGCCTAGCTCAGATGCATGTGTTTGATCTCTTGAGATATTACATGCAGTTACATTTTTCCATTGTTTCAGACTGAGAGTTTATTTTTTAGTATTGCAGTTTATAATAGGCTTTTTTTTTTGTTGCATTTCTGCTTGTATTCTTTCTACCAAACTGAAACTAAACTCAGGTTGAGGCTTTGGTTGTTCTTTTTCCTACTGTTTCAACAGACGCCTCGCTTTGTTCTGCTACATCCAAATCTGACTCCCTTGTGTTGGGTAGATTCTCCAGACACAATTTGTTCATGTGTAGGCTGTGGTTAACATCTCAGGGAGCATGGTTTGATAGTGGTGTTGAGGACCCATGTGGCATTGTGAGTGTTTGGGGATCTTCCCTTGATGTGAGTCTCCTCTATGCCATGAACTGCATGTGCACTAGGAAGCATTTTAATTCCTCAAAGCTTCTCAACAATTTAGTCTTCTGGCAAAGAAATCTGGTTTGTACAAGCTGAGAGCACTCTGCAATGCACACCAAAGCATGCTGGGTTGCAGGAACCAGGAGTTCTTGGTTTAGAAGTGTATTCTTGAGTTAAACTAAAAAACTAGTGTGGATGCAGCAATGGATTTTGTGTATATGTGGTGGTGTTTGTGCTCTAAAGTTGTTCTTTGTTTTGCTCCATTAAAATTAACCTTTCTGCTAACATTTCTGCTATGTTCTTTATATTGCTTACATAACCATACAGCTCTATCTGAGAAGATAATACTTCATGCTCTTGGTTCTAAAGGTCTTTGCTCAAATTCTCCTGTATCTCATTTAGTTTGACAAAATTCAGTTCATTGCCTACAGTCCAAAGTGTGTCATCAGTCACAGGATGGTAACCCAACCAGATGGGAGATGCTACATGCTTTAGGCAGTCTTCCTTATTTTCTGCTGTGCTCTTTGAATGTTATTTTTCTATGCTGAATAAACTCTGAAGCACATACTTAAAAAGATGTTCCTTTGATTAGATAATTTAGTTTTAACAGAGTTCATTAAAGTCAGTGTGAGGCTTTAATTGATTTTTGGTGGGATTTGGTCAGAATCTCAGACTCCTCTAACTTCTGGATCTCACCCATAGTTTGTCTGTTTCTGAGAAAATTTATGTATTCAGTGTCTGCAGCCCTATCTGTGTTCTGATAATCTTGCTATGAATGCTCTGTTATCCGTTAATGCTGTCTCATTCAGTCTAGTTAAACTAAATTATTAGTTAACATGACTAGAGATAGCAAAATGACCTGATGACGGTTGCTTTTCTTGTGTAGCACCTTATCCTTGTTTCTTTTGTCTTTTTGTAGTATTTTGTAGTATTTTGAGTTCCAGCTCCAGATGGTTGTCTGAAAAGTAACTCTTTTGAATTTATTTTCATTTCAAAACCCACAAAGTTTCATGCAGCTCACAAAATATCCCTTCAGTCTGTAAATGCTTTGATATGGAATTAGACAGTTTTTATTCTTAGATAATGATCTGTCACATAGAATCCCAGCACAGATTTTGTTGCGTGCTCCTGTCCAATTCACCTTTTTTCGTCCGAGCATTGCCATTGAGTCACTGTCAGTTTATGGTTGTCTTGTCTCGGTGTCTTGTTCATGAAATCATTTGACAGACTATTAGTTCACTTCCTTAGATTTACTTGCTATGTTATTATCTTTAGAGAAGCAGTTAATAAAAAATGTTCTCTTCCTTGCTGCAGTATAGCTTGGTTTAGAATACCAAAAGCACATAGAGAAATGTTGACATTTCAGCAATTCATGCATTTTATAAAAAAATCTTACAGATTTAATATTGGCTAGAATAAACATAATTTGTTCTCCCTTAATACATGCTTAAAAACCACTTGGGTGCTTAAAAAAACTAACTGGCCACAGCTGAGTGAGCCAATGGAGAAATATACTGGAATAATGAAGAGTTTGGATTTTGTAATTCTAGTTGTGGTTTTTTTGATGAGGGGAGAGTCAGTGAGTTAACATGAGTATCTTTGCTTAATTGAAGTAGCTGCCTCACAAGTACTTAGTAGTCAAACTGCATGTCTTATCCTGGCTCATTACATTAATTAACTTTCTAAGCAGTGTAAATTACCTTCCTCAAAATATGTTTAGACTGAAAGCTGTGAGTTCTTGATTCATTGGTTTTATTTTAGGAGGGGACTTTACAAAGTAAGTGGGATTTGACATTGGTTGTGTTCTCATTTTTGGGACTACTCTTCAGTTTAAATATCAGCTCTGGGTGAAGAGGCATCTATGCATACTCTGGCTGATTACCCTCAGCCCATTCTGCCACAGGAATTTTGGAGGAGAGTTGGCTTCTCCTGTCTGCTGCATAAGTGTGCACTTGTGTTACGGTGAGAGGCAGAAAATACGTAATTTTCATGCTGGTGCAGAAGCTGGATGAGAGAAGAGACTTTTAGCTCTTGTTGCAGCTGAGTGGCTCAAACATTCCATCCCTGTTTCCCTCTGAGGACACAGCAGACAATCAGAGGGAGCAGTAACAGCTCAGTTACCAAGAGCTGTCAGCTGCATCTAAGGGACACCAGCAGCCTAACAGTAGCTCCCCCTAATAGGTTTCTTTACTTGTTTACTTGTTTACTTGTTCCAAGAGATGTCATGCCATCCTATATTTATCCTATAGGCTTGCAATTCTATACATCTTTAGGAAAGAAAGTGTTTTCTGGATCTTCTTTTTCCACACTACCTAGTACAGAAGTATCCTACCCCATTTCTGGGACCCTAAGAATTATCTTTGTATGAGTAAGAATATAATAATACATCTGTTAGAATATAAAAATACACCTGTATGCCAGGCTTGCTGAGATGGATTTATCACCAAGCTCATATGCCTTGCATGAGAAGAAAGTGTGTGGTAACCTCTTTCACTGAGCAGTAATTACTTTCTGTTGTTGTGGAAAGTAACTTCTCTCTGTGTTCATGTAAAAAAGATAACTCTGATGGAATGGCTTATTAGAAGTTTTTCTGCCTTGTTAGAACAGATAATATGCTTTATAATACAAACTGAATTTAAGAATAATATCCCTGTAATATTAAAGTAGTAGAGAACTATTAATTTCTTAGTATTTTTTCCTATCTGCAGCTGCTGTCTCTATATGGGCTTCTCTGTCTGTATCTGTCACTCTAGCAAATATGACACTAAATATATGTCCAGTAGACAGGAACATTTGCCAGTGCCATATTGTGTTCATCTCTCAGCTTCCTGGCTCATGTTTACTTCTTCTGACCATAACTTGGTGTGGTTTGGTTCCCTCTCCCACAGAAGGCTCCCTACTCTAGGATACCATCCCTGTATGATAACACAGTATGTTCCCATCCTTGGCAGGGGTTGTGAGGAAGCAGATTGAGCACTTTTTGAATGTGTGGAACTGATTTAAGGAACATCGTCTTTTTAGGTACCATGACAGTAATTCATACTATTAATGATTCAATACAGGGAAATAAGTTTCCCAAATTGTAGTTGGAAAGCAAGAGGAAATCGTCTCCTCAAGATCTTTTAATAGCCCAGTTATCAGATTAGCAATCTGTTAGCAGCCCGGACTGTCATGAGCAGGAACCTACGCACAATATGAGCTGTCATTTATTCTTAGAAACAGAAAGAAAATGCAGAAAAAATTGAAAAATTTTTGTCTCAAATAGTATTAAAGTTACCTTGTAATACTGGAACTATGCTCCATCATCACCAGGATCCAGGAGGGCCATAGATAACTTCACTGCAAGGGGAAAGCTGAAATAAAAGGAGGCTAAGAACAATCCAAACCAAAGATCCGAACAAAAGAAAAGAATCCTTTGGCATATCCTTGAGCTCCTGTAGAGAAAACAAGAAAACAAGTGACATGTACTGGGCTTTCTGAGACTTAGGGTCCCAAATATGATCAGAGTGAACAGAACAGAGAAGTAGCATGGATTTTTTTTTAACTTTATTAAACTAAGAGCATTTGAAATGCAAGAACCTTGCTACTAGCACAATCCTGTTTTTCAAGATTGAATCTTACTTTCTAGGGATTTTTGTTGGTTTGTTTTGTTGTTGTTGTTTTGTTGGGGGTTTTTTAATGGTGCTTCTGAATCCCTGACATATCAATTTTATGTCACATCATGGTGTGACTTGAGTAGAATATGGGGTTTACTGGCAAACTCTGGAGGAAATCGTTCAAACTGTGTCTTCAGCAGGTGAGTCCTGCTGGAATATTGCCAAATATCTGAAATGCTTGGTACATCAGCTGAAAAGAGGTTGGAATTGAAGACTGTCAGCAGACTCCCCTGTATTGTTTATTTATTTCTATCTCAAAATTATCTCTATAAAATGAACAGAAGTTCAGTAACAACTTTTGCCTCTGTCAAAAGTTGGCTTTGATTCCTGTTTCTAGAAATTCTTTCTCACAAGAGGGCTTGTGTTTTGTTCAAACTAGTCAGTCTTGGCTTGACCTTCCCTGAAGATCAAACAAATAAATAAGATGAATTTATAAAATACTTATTTTTCTACCCTTATATATTCATTGTGAACAATCAGTTTATTAAACGCTTGCAGAGGTAATATAAAGTCTTTTATAGAGTCCACAGTTTGAAATAGGACACTTTGAGAGTAATTCTTTGATCTGCTGCAAAAACTGTATTAGGTCTATGCTTTTGATAGCTACCAGAAGTATTCCATAGACTGTATAATTGATCCTTCTTCCCACTTCTTTACCTGATTGTGAGATTGTTTTATTTCAGAATTGCTTTGTGGTAACATAAACTCAGTGAGAACTGTAAGAAAGCTGTAAGAACCTTTAAAGAACTTCTACAAAAATGTTTTCTTTTTCAAAATCTTTGTTGTCTGTATGCTGTCACTCCATGTTGCTGTCACAGCAGAAGGAATTCTCCTAAAATATGATGGTATTGCTTTTTAGCTGTAGTGAGATTTGGTGTGCACTGACATAAGTGATCATACACAGCTCTGTGTGGTAGTGAACAATGCCTAGAAAGTCAATTTGCTCTGCTAGTTTACAGCTGGATGATTTTCCTGTATCTCTGGAAACAACTGATATGACAGAATGGGACTGAAATGAAGCAGTGTATATTAATTCTTAAATCTTCTTCATTTCCTGAGCCTCCCATGAGGGGTTTCATATTAGGTCTGTGGTTTTCTAAGCTGTCCTTTCACAACTCTCCATACTGCAAACAACTGTTTGAGATGGATTGCTGTGAACTGGTAATGATCTAGACACCTCACTGTCCTTTTATAGACAAATGTGACTAAGATACATAATTGAAAATCAAGGCAGATGAAAAACTTAAGGACTGTTTTATTTAATGAGGAACAGAGCTCAGATTATAATTTTTTAAATATTAACTTACATTTACGATGAATATTGCAAGACAAAGTTTCTGGGTTGAAAATTACGTGATTCTTCTTTAATTTTTGTTATCCATTGAGCATATTTAAGCTTTCAATTCACATTTGCATGAGCTTTTAAATGGATGGAGTATTTTGAATTATGGAAAAGGATTGAAATGGACTGCTCTAAGTTGCCATGCCTGTGAGGCCTCTAGCAAGGAAACAAGAGCAAACAGCTGACATCCTGGGATGTGGTGATGCAGAATGGTTTGAGTTGGTGGCCAGTGTATTCAACCCTCTCAAGTGCTCAGTAACATTTTGTTTTCTAGTGCAAAAAGCAAAAATAATCTCCCTTGGATGCTTCCATGCAGGAAGTCGTTTGATTAGTCTGTTCATTTCCTGTGTAGCTGTTAGATAACTAAGTAAAATCTCTTGGTAGTTGTTTTCCGAACTTTTATGTATTACAATTTAGTCACCCAGTGACTGAAAAATTCTGGCAGAAGACTCATTTCATTACTGTAGGCTTAGAAGAAATTAAATGAAAGATGTTAGGCTTTCACTGAAACATGTAAAATATGCATGAGCCTACTGAATTTAGTAAGTATGGAAATTTACCCAAGTCAAACTGAAATAGTCTGTTTTGATGTTTGTTTCAGTGGTTTTTAAGTACATTCACATATGGCACTGACTTCCTCATAGTCAGACTGTCATACACACTGTTAAACATAGAGGTCAGGATTATGTGCTTGTAAAAAGTGACTTGGTTAAGTTTCCTCTCATCATGCATTTTTGGTTTGGCACTATGAAGTTCTATTCAGTATCAGGAAAACTGCTTTGTTCTCCTGGTTGATACTACCACGATGGCTAATTTTGTTTATCTGTAAGCATTTCTCATATTTCCGGGAGGTATCTGGCAAAAATTTATCCCATCTTTACTTCATTTGAAATGTGAGGCAGAGACTGAGATTGGTGATGTGACTGTTGAGGTGCCAGTGTCAGGTTCTGTCTCCACCCAGACTGCAAACTGTTGTATGTGCTCAGTGACTCTGAAAAAGGGTGCAGTAACTGCAGTCAGCGGGGAAAACAGAAACAAACAACTCAGAAGCCAATGTGCGTTACTGTTAAAAACGACATTTCTTTAAGAAAGGGTCTTTCGTCTAGAATGATAAGAGAAGAAAGGCTGTCAGGAAGATCCTGCTATTATCTCCTGCTTAATAGCAATAAATGATAAGTTGTTTCACCCAATGTATAGTTTGTAGTAAGCAGCTATGACCAATGTTTAGTTTACCAGTTTATCCAGAGCATCTCCTAGAGTAGCATTTGAACAAAGTCAATGGTGTCCCACTCTGAGGCAGCTGAACTGAATGTTACATACCTTAGAATCCAAACCATATTTTATTTATGATACAATGGTGTAGATGATACAAAGTAGGTGTTGTCAGAAGGTCGTTCAGCGGCAAACCGTACATATAATAAGTGATCAGACCAGACAACTTTACCAGACAACTGCTATTTTATCTACTGATTGGATGTTCATTTAAATATTTTTAAGCATTTTTCCTCCAAGTGGTTGAACAAGAAAATAAATGAAGAGTGAGATACAGATGTTCAAATATATATGGCTGTGGTGGTTTGAACCTGAATTGATGGACAGTTGTTTAGACCAATAACACTTCTTGAAATTTACATATTTAAACCACGTGGAGACGCAGGAATTCTCTCTTGCTTCCGGCTTTTGGACAGGTAACTGGGCTGCCCGCTGGGCCCGGTGGGCCGGGCTGGGTCTGGCAGGGCCTGGCTGCTGGGCCCAGCAGGGGCCGGGCCATGGCCTGCAGCTCCGTGCGGGCCGGGATGGCTCCCCCGCCTCCCCCCTCCTTCTCCGGTGCGGCCGATGGCAAGGATCGTGTGACCAACCAGCTAAGTTCAAAGCCCAGGCCCGGGTGAGAGTAACACCTTCAATGCTGTAAGTTCCCCAGAAGAGATGAAACCTGCAGACATCAATACTCTCCCAGGTCAGAGGAAAGGGAAAGGTAAAGGCACGTGAATAGACACCATGATAGAGACACCAAAGTCAGCGAAGAAGAAAGTGTTGAAGCCCTGAGGGAGGAGACAGAGGAGATGCTTCAAACCTAGCCTAAAAAGCTGAAATTCTTTTGTAAAGCTACGGTGATGGACTATGATACATCAGAGGACCCCTTGTAATTTCGTGATAAGCATGTGGGGTGGAGCATTCAAATTGTAGCCATAAGCAAAGATGCCTGTGCTGAAATAAGCAAATATTGAAGTAGCTGTGATCCAATGAGAAGCCTGAACAGAGAGATAGTGATGAAGTGAAGACCCTTGCTCCCAGGGAAGAAGACCTCTGTTCCTAGAGATGAAGATGATCCTAGAGGTAGGTGAACAGAACCTTTGCTCATCCTTAAAATAATACCCCATCAGCTAAAATTGAACCCTTAAAAACAGCTGTGGGGAAAGCTGTAAGTTGAGGGAAGGGACTTTCACATGGCAAGTAGAGAACCATATCCCGGGTGGCTATCTTGCTGTGATATTGAAACCATGAGAACACTGTTTCTTGTGGAGAAGCGCCATAGCATGGGCAAGAGAGACTCCTCTCCCTAAGTGAACTGATGAAAGACGATTATAGAGGTGGTAAACTGACTGCAATAATCCCAAGTTTGTGTTTTTATGTTGTAACTGGGAGGAGGGAGGAGGAAGGGGGGAAGAGAAGTGTTCTGATGGTTTAGTCTGATCCTTAGTATTCCTTTTTCTTTTAGTTCTGTTAATAAACTTCTTTATATTCTTTAAAATTAGGAGCCTGCTTTCATTTCTCCTAGTTCTTATCTCACAGAAAGTAAGAAATGCAAACAAACCCACTACGATGGCTTATTAATTAGATGTATTGCAACAGCTTTCAGTGGGTCTCAAATGTGCAAATAACAACTTAAAATGAGAATTGTATTTTAAAACAAAATTTCCCATTCTTCAAATGTGACCATCTTCTGTTGTACATCACTTAATTCAGTAATCAAAAATCTACATTTTACAAATCATTGCTCTTCTCCCTTCCCATGAGCAGAATGCAAGATTTTCTTTTCCCATTTAAATTATTTAGTAAGCTTTATTGCAAAATGTAGCACTGCTCTTTGATTCCAAATGAATGGATCCCTATATTATCTCAACTTCTAATGTAATGAGAAGGTACTCTGTGATTTTGACAAGAAAATTTCAGTATGCATGTGAGCTTGAAGAAGAAGCAAAAAAGATTAAATGGGAAGGTCGGAGGAATCTCATTAAGTTTGTCATTAAATCTTGAGTGAAATACTGTGATAAACAGCTATTATAGCCTTGGCTTTTGCGGGTAGTGAAATGTAAGAAATATTATGTATTGGAATATATTAGGAAATTATGTGCATGTTAAGAATAACTTTGCTATGCAGATATTTACTAGTTAACCTTATAACTCAGGTTAAAGTTACAAGATACTTATATAGCTTGAGTTATAAGATACCTATATAATCTGAATTATAACTCTCTATACCTATATAATTTGAATCATAACTTTCTATACAATGTAATAGCTAGTATATGGTTAACTAATCGCTTAATGCTTAAATAAACAAAAAGGCAGGTGGGTAATCTCAAAAATAGACAAGTATAGATAAGAGAAGTAGCAAGATATACCTAATGTGAAAGGAATTCAAACTGGCTGGATAAAAAAAAAAAATACCTCGGAACACTATAACTGCACATGCTCTGAAGAC
>VXAZ01008127.1:1006127-1182668 GCA_013399875.1 Gymnorhina tibicen | reverse complement strand
TTTTTTACAAACAAATTGCGTTCTACTAGTGCAGAACTCCAAATTAAGAGGAAAATGACACTTAAAATCAACTTACAGTATTTTAGGGAGGGAGAAAAGGTGCCCCTACTCGAAAGGAAATTTAAAGACGGGCAACTGAATATTATAAAAGTTTTATCAAAATTAATGGGGGTGAACTTAAGATTTGGTGACTGTAATAAATAAAAAGGGGTGGTATCTTATTTTTATACAATAAATAGAATTTGGAGATATCTAACTTGGGATAACAGGAACAAATGGAGGAACATCACAACCATTTTATAACTGGGGAGTAATTAACAATTAATTCTTTAATTAACAAATTTAACTCCATTAACAATCTAACACCTGGTCACTGGGCAACAATTAATATGCGAAAGCCAATTATGAATTTTTATAAATAACACGTTCCTTGCCTTGACCTCCCTGCAGTGGGTATCAGCAGCTCCCAGCCCTCCTTCCAGTCTCTGCTCCACAGGCAGGATAAATCCAGGAAAGCTCCCCTAATCCCCTCAAGGGAGATGGCCATGCTTCACCCTCCCTCCACCTGCTCAGATTGCAGATTCTCACTCAAAATAGCCAGCTCTTATTCCTAAAATCATTTAAGACACAGCTGCAGCTAAATCCCCAGCAGAATATTCAAAAATCTTTCTCTTTTCCAAGTAAAAGAGACATCCCCTCTTCAAGAGCTTTCCCAGAAGAGGCAGAACAGGGAATACCTCCAGGTCCTTCACCCCGAGAAGGTTTCAGTGAGCCAGTTCAGGGTTCAGAGATTTCCATTTCCATTCTGATTCTGCAGACAGGAGAGACGAGGGCTGGCCTTGCAGTAATCCTCCTCTCCTGTCTGTGCATCCAAATGAACTGTGAAATTGGAAAGGAGGGAGTCTGAGCATCCTCACCTGTGCCTGGCTCCTGAGCCAGCCTTGCAGCCACCTCAGCAGCAGGAACAGCTGCCCCACATGATGCTCAGCCTCTCCCCAGCTACTCCTTGCTCTGCCAGCCCAAGTGTCCTGAGAAACTGGGGGGAAAAACAGAAAAAAAGTAAATTAAAGCAAAACCCATCCTCCTCTTCCCCTTCCCTGGTCATTCCCATTAGAACAATAAACCCAAATCCCAGCAGCTGGTACCAAAACTGCCAGGTGTGCAAGGGACCTGTGAGGAAAGAGCGGTGCCCTTGCAGTGCAGCGTGGCCTTTTTGGAGAGGACAAATGTGCCCCGTGAGAAGCCCCATGAGGCGCTGCTGTCGGACTGCTGCCAGCCAGCAACGCCTCTGTTCTGAAAGACTGTTGAGAGAGATGATAAAATTTGACTTCTGGACTGCTTGCTGTGAGGCAGAGAGGATGCACATCACTCAGGGGCATTCACTCACTGCTCTCTGGTAGTGCCACGTGCACCGACACCTGGGAAAAGCCTTGGGAAGCTCCCAGGGCTGCTCTCCAGGGCGCTGTCAGCAGCTGGCCCAGCCTGCAGGATCCCAGCCCCTCGGATCTGCCTTCCCAGCTCCCGGGCAAGCAGGCCAACACCTCCAGAAGGAACAGACAAACTGCTTCACCCTCAGAGGGCGAGCACAGATAAAAGTCTTGGCTGTCCAAAGCAGTTGCAGTTTCCAAAACATGGACACAGAGGATCTGGGGGAGTTGAGCAACCCAGCAGCTTAAAACTTTTGTCAGACAACAAATCTTCATAAACTGCTCTGAGCAACAGCAAGGTCCAACAGTTGTTAATTCCCTAAAGCAGAAAATTATAGTGGGAGAGTTTTTAAGTCCCATTTTTTCCCTTCTTTCTCTGCTAATGGGAGCCTGGAGAGCACAAACTTTTGTCATCTCTCCACACTCCCTTGCATGTGGGTCAGTGCAGAGATGTTTTCCCTGTAGGAGCCAGACAAAACCTCACTTGGTCGTGGTCCCACCTCTGCTTCAAAGAGAAAAGCAGCTGGACAGAGCCCAGCCCAACACAGCAGAGTGGGCAGAGAGCCCATGCAGCTGCCAGGAAAAAACCACCCAACAGATACACAGAGCAAACCAGACACTCGGAGCACCTGGACTTGGGGGGCTGTTCCCAGAAGTGAGGTCCCCACGGTGCCAGTTTGCTTTACTGGGAGGCGGTGCCTCCGGGAACTGAGCGCTGTGCACATGGAGAACTGGGGAGAGAGAATTCCTGATGGGAACAGGGAGCACGCCCGCACTCCTGAATTCAGTTCCAGGGGACTGGATTGCTGCCAGCGCTGCCCCAGACAGGCCTGACTGCAGACCACGGCGATTTTCCAGCATTTCAGGTACCATCGATCAGTCAGGCTGCAGGTGCAGGGGAAAGAGGAAAGCTGTGCTGGACAGCGTTTGTATTTGTCTCTCTGCACATAAAAATGTGATTAAGGCTATTAAATAAACCAATTTGTTTTCATGGGATCATTTCCCTGGTTAGAGCTAATGCTGAGAAAACCACCAGCCTCTCCAGCAGAATTCCCACTGGGAAGCACGAGGCAGAAGCCGGTGCCGGGTGAAATCAAAGCTGCACAGGATAAAAAGAAGAACATTAATTTTCTTGTAGATACTGATTTTATTTAGATCAGAGAAATGCTTGCACACACTCATCAGTTAAAACCAAGCAGAAGAGAAAGTAGTAAACTTCTATGAGGAAAATCATCACTTAGCCCCAAAAAAGGAATTTAAACCGGGAGTTTAGATATTTGAAATTACTTTAAATTCCAAACAAGAATGGAAAGCTGGAATGCTGAGGTCTCTCATGAACTGGAAAATGAGACATTAAGGAGCCCTGGATGAGAAAGATTGAAATTAAGTATTTCTTTTCAATAGAATCACAGTATTTTGCTAAATACTAGCACTTACAGGCTTCAGGTGAAGCAACAGAAAAAAAAAGCTTTGAAAAGTTCTTGCCTCATTGAATATTTACCATGGAAAATGTCAGTGGAAGCACATTTTTATAAATTCCAGAAGTCTCTTTTCCCTAACATTACTCATCTGCGGTTTTAAGAGGCTTAGGAGAAGGCTGGGATTTTGGAGGAGGTGTATGAATTACTGATGAACGCCGCAGGAGAGCTCCGAGCTGTGAGATCTCAGGGCTGGGAAGCAGCGTCTCAACAGGGCACTTGTGTCATCCCTACCTCATCTGCGGGTGGGAATGACAGCAAGAAGAGAGGCTGAGATGTGCGGACTGCTCTGCTGAAGGGATTTCTGTGTAACCACGGGGAGGATTTCAGGCTGAGGGAACATCAACAGCACAGGTAGCTGTGAGTTGCCAAGTCAATACCAGTGGGACAAGGGCTTGTCTTTCTCAAGTCAAAGTCTTATATAGCTACATTTTCAGCTCATCATTTTTTGGCTTTTTTTTTATTTTTTAGCCAACTCTACTGGAAAGAGGAGACGGAAAAAAGAGGTACCTGAGTACAGGCTGCTGCCAAACAGAAGTTGTATGACATGCTGACAGCCAAGTGTCCGTATGTTTCCCTCGTGGACGGTGTGCTACTCCTCATCTATAAATAATGCAAGAGAACTGTCTGCAAGGAATTAGCCCGTGGTTATTCTGTTACTCGGTGCACACGGGGCTGAGACCTGGGTTCGTTAACCTGAGCAACGGCAGGAGGGGATGTGGATGTCAGCACGGCTGTCACCGCCGCGGTGTGGCCACAGGAGAAGCGGCAGGAGGATTTGGGCAAATTACGCTTCCCACAGCTGGGAGCTTGGGCTGATAACACCAGAGTGGGGCAACACCGAGCTGCGGGCTGAAGGGCCGGGCCAGCTCCTAACTCGCGGTGCACAAGCTGTTATTGCCAAGGTATCACGTTGTCCAGCCTGTCTGCTTTTCCCTCCGTGGGAAGCCTGCCCATCCCAGCAGCACAGCACCGCGTTCTGAGCAGCTCCAGCGCAGGCCACGTCTGCTTCAATGCTGTTTCCTCACAGAGCACCAAACCCAGCCACTCCTCACCCCAAGGGACTGCTCCAAGGGGTCCTTTCCTTTCTGTCTCCCCTCTCCTGCAGCTCCCCTCTCACATCTGTGTTGCACTTGGACACAAAAAGAACAACACAGAGTCTGGGTTCTCGTTCGGCCAAAATGCCTAAATGGCAATGCCCCTTAGGGCTCATGTTTTATTTATATGTTTTTGAGACTACCCACCTATTGGAAGATGAAGTTATCACCTTCAAATCACACTGGTCAAAGGAAAAGTCCATCAAATGTCTCCTCCTGAGGAGAAAGAATTCAAACAATCTGGGCCAGTTAGTATAACATGGCTATGTTTACAGAACATGCCTGAGAATTCTTATCTACAGTATTAAAACGTGAAAGCACTGAAAAACTCAGGGCGACACATCTGTACCTAAAGCCCCCCCAACTTGTCCCCGCTCAGTCTCTGCACCCCACGGAATCGCTGCCAGCGGAGCACACGAGCCAGCCCGGGGAGCAGGAGCAGCGTAATCCCATCAGCACAGGCCTGCGCCCGAACCAAGCAGCTGCAGGGAGCTCTGCAGGGCTGGTTGGCACCACACAGCCCTGCTGGGCCTGCCCTGCCTCGGGGGCTGGAGCCCTGCACAGAGCCGGACACGGCTGCTCAGAGCTCCCCGCTGCTGCTCCTCACGCCCCGGAGCCACGCCAAGGGCAGAGGTGCATCCACTGACCCTTCTGCAAGAAACAGCTCAGAATTTACACCTTCCACCCCCCCGTCAGGAGCAGCCCAGCACAGACACTGACTGGTCCAGCTGGTTCAGACAAGGGTCTCTTCTCCTCCCCTTGGCCCTCGCGCTGGAAGCAGGAGGTGGGTCCCCCCCAACACCAGGCTCCAGGGTCCCCACGCACTAAACCCGTCTGCCCAGCTTACCCTCAGCTGTGTGAGCAGAACATTTCAAGGTTTCACCAAGGTCTAGGTGGGTTTTACTGACCTTTAAAGATGCCAATAAACTTTTGAGCAACTTTAGTAACCTTTAAGGAAGCCAGTAGACATTTGAGCAGCTTTCTGAACTGGAGCAACCCAAAGAAGAACCCACCAGATTTTCCCCTTCCCCACTATCATTCCTCACTCCATAACTTCATGGTTCCTCTTCACTCCTGTCTTTTTCCATGCTCTCTCACAAGCCATTCAGTCCTACTTATCCACCAAGGCACCAGACTTCGGCTGCCACCTGAGATGTCCCAGACATGGGCACCATTAGATCAGCCCAGGGTTGGGAACAGCAGTTCTTGGCAAGGTTAAGTCTCCAAGCAATCCACAAAGACACAGAAAGCTGCCCAAAGATGCACACAAAAGGTGGCCTGGGAGGCTCAGACACTGTGTGTGCTGCACAGTTACTGAATACCTACCCACATGAGCACATTTGGGGTTTGCTCACCAGGAGCACAGGGATACAGGCAGAAAAGGAGCAGTGACAGAGATGGAGAAGTTTGGCACGAGGCGAGGGCTGTGCAAGACGAGAGATTAACAGGTGAGGTGGGAATCTGGCACAGGGGAGAGGAAAGAGTGATAAAAATGAGAGAGTTTGAGAGATGCTGCCAGCCAGGTGCTGGCACACACATCAAAACTCACCAAGTGTCCTGACAAGAAGCTTTGTCAAGCAGTGACCAGTGAGAGCTGGGATATTTTTGTACAACATGCTGCCAGTTTGGAGAGAGAAGGCAGGAGCTCTTCTCTTGTCAGAATGGGAGAAAACCCATTTCCTTACACTTCTCCCACTATATATTTTAAAGTCTTGAAAAACCATCCTGATGGAAAAGGTCTGTGTTGTTCAGGGTGAGTTACAGCTCCAGGGAACAGCCAGTGCAACTCTTGGGAAAGGCTCCAAGAGCGGAGTTTACTTGTTCCTTTGGCAAACTCTTCACACAGGATGCTCTTGTGGGAAAGAGACACAAGTCTGTGCACGTCTCTTGTTCCAGCCTCATCTGGCTGGGAAGGAGGGGAGAGCATCAGCTCCAGTGTGGGAGGGGATGGGTTTTCACTAGGCTCTTTCAGCCACTCCACTCAGGAGGAGTCACAGGTCTCTTCTCAGCATCTTCCCCATCTTGGCATCTCCCAGCAGAGGCACAGCAGGTTTGCTGTCAGACCAAGGGCATGGACAGCCTGCCAGCTTTACATCCCAAATCCACGCACCCCTGGCATAACCAGCATCCCCTGCATTTTGATCTGCTCTGTCACAGTCTGAGCCACAGCAGCAGATGGAGGGCTGCACTCTTACCTGAGATGGATCAGAAGAAAAAAACACGAGGTCAACTTTATCTTACCCCGAAAGAAGAGAATGAGAAAATACCGATGAGCAGCACTGACAAATGCAGAAAGCCTGAAGCAGAAAGGTGACTCAGAAGGGAGAGGCTGAAGCACTTCAGCGTTCAGCAGGCTGGACATACCACACAGTCACCTGGAAACAGGTAGAGACTGGGCAAAAATAGGATTGCTTCTTTCTGCAAAACACCTTCCCTGCAGGGAGACAAAGAAGAAAGGATTTCTCAGCACAGGGACCTGCTGGAGGACCAGGCTGGAGCTGTCTTCCATTCTTCCCTCCAGCTGGATGTGCTAAACAGGAGAGAAGGGGCAGGTTGGCCACCCTGGTGGGACACTGGATGCTCTCAGGTGTGAGCAAAGAGCTCCCCAAGCTCCCTCAGCGTAAACCCACCAATATGCATTAACACGCCCCATGTGGACTTATCTTCCAGACTCACGTGTGCAAAATTGACAGAAAATGCCTCTAGGGATGTGTAAAAACAGTGAAACACTCAGATCCATGACAAGATCTATGATCAGAGGGACCTGTGAAGGCAGCCTGGAGCAGCAAGAGCCTGGGCACAAGCAGCCCTTGCATGGAAGAATTTGTTCTGTACCATAGAAAGATGATTTTTATTGCTATTTTTCTTCCTGTTCATTGTTCCTTTTCTTTCTAAATCCCTCCAGAAAACACCAGGGGTTATGTATTAAGACCTGCAGATGTCAAAGAATGCTCTCTGGTGCATTTAACAGCTCCTCTATCCCTTCTGAAAGGACCTGGGGTCAGCAGTCCAGACTTGATACCTTCAAATGTTTTTTTAAAGGCAACATTTCTAGCCCAGGTGTTCTTAACTCAGTGTAAGCACCACATGTCTTCAAACATGGATTTCTTTTTATGCCCTGAGTTAAAGGCCAGAAAATCAATGAAATAAAATAAATACACCTGACTATGATCTCTCCTGCTGTTTGAGCTTATTTCAAGGATGCCAGAACTGTATTCACCCAAAAGCTATGAAGAAGGCCAGGGATGAAACAGCTTCAGCTTTAACTCTGGAGCGTTGCTTCTTGCTTCAAGTTCTGTGTAGTGAACAACTAGAAAGTGGTGAAGGTGATGCCAGTTTTCCAAAGAAGGTCTCAGTGATGGGTAGAGGGACTGTGGAGGAGTAAGGATGGTGAATTAGGAGAAACTGGAGTAAAGAGAGTGAACAGGCACTTGAATAAACAGAGTGGGGAAAAGGAAGACCAGGTGCTTAAAAGAAAAGCTCTGCCTCAGGAATAATCTGGAGCTCTCTCAAGGAGCCCATGAGGGTACAGAAATATCATTCCAGCAGTTTGTTTGGATTGTCAGAAAGCAGCCAGCAAGGTCCTCCCAAATAGCTAATCTTCCAAGAGCCAAGAGCAGAGGTCATCAGACAAATAAATAACTGGTTAAAAGTAAAGAAACAAAGTGTGTGGGGGGGAAATGGCCAATTTTCAGAGGACACGATAACCCGTGGTGTCCATCCAGTACCTTCCTAAGGGAGCAGGCAAAAAAGGAAGGAAGGCAAAAATGACAAAGTTTGCTGATGATGCAGAGAGATTCTGGAGAGGGAAGATAAAGTCCAGCTGAAACACTGAACTTGTTTGCTTCTTGATCCTGATAATATCTGAGTCTCCCAGCTAGGGCTGCACTCAGAGCAGGGCTCCAGCAGCTCACACAGACCATGGCAAGCCCTTGCAGTGTAATTAATGTGCTTAGAAAGGCCGTGACGAGCCCTTGCAATGTCATCAGTGTGAGGCCACGGAACAGCCGAGTGGGTCCCTGCTCTGTGTCCCGGGCACGGCCGTGGGGCTGCCGAGGCACAGCCATGGCAGGGGCAGCTCGTGGGGAGCTCTGGCAATGAGAGTTTGAAGGGCAAATGCTTCAAACTGCTGGGCAGAGGTGGCACAGGCAGCAAAGGCAGAACTCTGCCCTTCCCTCCTGCCCCAGTGAAGTGCTGCCTCAGAGCACTGCTTTCCGCGCACTGAGAAATCCTGAGGGATTTCTCGTTGCCGTGCTGCGAGGAGGAGGCACAGCCAGATGTTGCACTGGCACAGAGTCCTGGGCCATCACTTGGATAATGTCCCAAGGGGGCAGGAACTCAGCCAAGGTCAGCACAGGTCACCCAGAGCCTCTTTGCAAAAAGTTGTGGGATATCTAATTGCGGTCATTGCCAAATCGAGTCACGCACTGCTAATGCAGGCTGGCAAAAGGAGCTTCAGGCCACTCAAATCCTTGAATGTTTTGCTTGCACTTCACGCTGGAGGTGTTTAAAGGCTCACAACAGCCATCCTCCTGTGCAGCAGGCACCCAGCCTCTCTCATTTGCGTTGGACACGGCCGACTTGCAAAGCGGGAAGTGCCTCAAGGCACCCTGCCAGCCCCTGAGCCTGCCTGTGCTTCTCACCTTCGGTGCCCCAGCCTGGAGAACCATCTTATTCCAAACAGCCTGCTGGGGACAGCGCTGGCTTTTTAGCCCTGCTAAAAATAGTGCTGGCAACACAGGAACAGCCAGGGTGTGGGCTAGCAAGGAATTGTGGTGGCAGGGATGAGACAGGCTCCCCTCTGCCAGGGGCTCAGGAGGGACCGCACCAGCCTGAAGAGCCCAGAAGAGGCCTGGGAAGCCTCCCTGCAGCTCCGAGCACGCACTTCAGAGGGAACATTCCCTCCCTGCTCACACACGGTGGAGTCAGGGTGGCTTTGAGCACGGCCGTGGCGTGCGAGCACGTGAAACGATGCGCCGAGGTTCACCCGGATCTCCTCATCCGCACAGCCCTGGGATGCTGCAGCGTGAGACGGGACACAAAACAGGAGGATTGCACAGCAGAAAGCCAGTACAGCTGGAACAGCTGCTTCCAGAGACAACAGATCAGTCACGGGGTCAGAAGCTGCATCCCACAGCGCCCTGAAGGGAATCGAGAGGTGACGTGCTCAGGGGCTGGAGACACAGAAGAGAATTTCAAACTACTGCTGATTTCTGCACTGAGTGGGTTTTTTTTTATCCTTTGGGGTGTTTTTTCATTATTACAGGTGTTTGTACATTTTGACACAGTCTGGAAAACCAGGGATGCTGCTCCTTTTGTCTCACCAATAAACCAGCTTTGACACCCCTTCCAAAACCCCAAACCCTCCCCATCGTCAGCCACATGAAGCATCCAAAGACCATGGCAAACTCGAGATAAACTGAGGCACACCAGACCAGTCAGGCTGACAGGGGCAGAAGGGCATTGCCTGGGCTGCAAGTGGGCAGTTCCATGGGCTTGTCTGCACCCCCTTCTCACACCAGTGCTGGGGTGAGCCCCCAGCAACCCCAAGCCCACCCTTAGTCCCCCCATCTGCTGCGAGCGGCCCCTTCCCATTCAGTGGGGCTGCAGCTGGAAACAAAAAAGCCTCCATCAAGTAAAGTGTTACTTTGGACCAAACCAAGGCAAGGAAAAGCATTTTGAGACAATCAAACACGCTTTCCAACTGTGGAACCAGGCACCTGCTCAGTCTTCCCACAGCTTTGGACCGGGGAATTAAGCCACTTACTCTACATTAGAGCCATTTCCAGGGGAAATGTTCCCTCTGACACAAAATGCCAGCAGCCACGTCCCTCTCGGGGAGGGTTTTCAAAATGCAGGAGCGAACAATGGTGGGAAGGGACAGCGGGCAGGGGAGTGCTGCACCCTGGGAGAAGGGAGATGAAAGAAGAAACCGCAAGAGAGTGTGGCACAGGTGAAGTGCCACATCCACTGCTCACTTCAGCCGGCATCCTCCAGCCTGTTCCTACATCCAGAGTGCCAGCAGAGGAACAAACACTGCCCAGCCACCTCCCCTGTGCCCTGCAGGGTCCTTTGCTGCTGCCCAGACCTTGTGCTGGTGACACGGATGTCCCCGCAGAGAGGGACCGTCTGACTGGCACAGATGAGGCATCTGCTCCCTGGTCTTCATCCCAGGAAGCAACCCATGGAGGGCAAAATGCTTTATTTAAAAACTGGCACATACTTTTGAGTCTTTTAACTAGCACCTGTCATTTTTGGCTGTGCTTTTAGCTCAAAGTCTTTCTTTTTCAAGGCCCCTGCACAGAGCTGTTCCCACCTGCCTCGGCAGGGAGGTCACGGCAGTGCACGGGGCACAGGAGGTTCACGAACAAATCCCGGAGGAGACTCAGCTGCTGGATTTTGAGGAGAAGCAAGGGTTTATCTGACCCAAATCATCCAGCCAGTGGGTGACCCAGCCTGTCCTGCAGCCCTCTCTAACCACAGATTGGTACCCAGTGCCACCACCCTCACTGGATGGCAGGAACACCTCCAGCAACTCAGCCTCGAGAAGAGATGACTGAGGGGACCTGGGGACCTCATCCCTGGCTGTCAGTGTCTGCAGGGAGGACTCAGAGCAGGGACCAGGCTCTGCTCCAGGGGGCCCAGCAACGGGACAAGAGGAACAGGCAGAAACCTCACTTGGACATGAGGATGAACTTCCCTGTGCAGTGACAGAGCACTGGATTGCCCAGAGAGGCTCTGGAGTCTCCCTCACTGGAGGAATTCCAGAACCTGGACACAATCCTGTGCCCTGCGCTCTGGGATGGCCCTGCTGGAGCAGGGAGGTGGGGCCAGATAAGCCACGGTGGTCCCTTCCAGCCTGACCCGTCCCGTGTGACTGTGATGACCCCACATGCCACAGACTGAGCCAGGAGGACAAACCCTGGCCAGGGGACAGACAGCTGGATCAGCTGGGGCTGCCCGTGGCCTGGGGCATCCCCTCTGTACAGCTTATGGAGGAGGGCACAGCCCTGCCCCTGCTTGGTGACCCCCAGACTGCCCCTGGCACCTCATGCTGGATGCTTCTGATGCCCTCAAAGACTCGAGGGGACACGGCGCAGAGCAGAAAGGGGCTGACACAGCATCAGGAGGACCCTGGCTCAGTTTGGTGATGCTGCCACAAGGGGGAAAAAAGAACTTCACTGTCTCCTTTACTGTCTTCCCAGCGAAGTGAAGACAGGCACTAGAAGTCAGCACTGAGCCATCACCAGTGGGAATGGAAATTACCCATCAGAGTAAGCAAGGGCATGCATTATGTGGGAGTGCAATTTACTGTAGAAAAGCAGCTTTTTAAAGGAGAATTTGAATTATCATCTGCTGCTCCAGAGAAGTGACCCACGCCAGCACCAGCTGTCACCATCCCCAGCCCCTCCCAGCTCCACCCCACTGTGTGCAGGGGGGAAAATGCCACCACCGAGTCCGCAGTGGCTCCCGCTCAGTGCGGTGACATTTGCTGCTCTTTATGCACTGCCAGACAACTTTTCACACCTCATCTCCTGCCTCTTGTCTCCTGTGAGAGGGTTTTGAGAGCTCCAGCAGAAACCTTTGCTCTCAGGATGAGGACGTGCGCTGCCCTCCACGCCGAGAAAGCACCTGGGATCAGCAGCAGGAGCTTTAGCTGGAAATTATGGCAGCCTGAATTTTTCCCTACAACTCTTCTGGCCCCAGAGAACTTTCCTGAATCTTCCAATTCCCAGCTGTGAGGAACCAAGCTGAGAACTGCAGAATAGTGTCCCAGGAGGGAACAGGGCAGCTGGAGAGGAGGAGAGGCTGAGGACAGGGAACCAAACTGCAAAGGGATGGTGCGGTCAGCACCAGGCGGATCAGAGCACGGAGGTGCTCAGGATATATGGGATAGAAAATAATGGCAAAGAGGCTCTTGTCTCTAGTCCAGTAACAGCTTCTGGCCCATGGAAGGTGTGTCTCAGTTTGTCTGTACTCCCCATGGCTTCCCTGATGATCTGAAGGATTTCCAGGAGAATTCTGCTGTGATTTCTTTGTTGCTGATTTCAAATGCTTTGCAATAAAGAGAATTCAGTAACATTTGTCTGTGACCCTTATCCCAGCACTCACAAACTGTCGACAAAGAGATGATCAGGTTTTAACTGACAGAGAGGAAAATGTGACATACTACCCAAGTCCTGTTCCTGAAGAGGTTCCCCAACAGACATTTGTGAGAGAGAAGCTTTTCTCAGCATATGGAGGGAAGCAACGACCTCTTCTGCCTCCCACAGCCTGCCTGCCTTCCCCCTGATGACAACACTCACTGCAGCCCTTCCAGGAACTGAGGAGAAGGTGGGGAGGTCGAAGGATGAAGGAGATCAAATAGCACATCTCAGACCTCGCAAATGAAAGATCAAATGGGGCTGTGCAGACCGAGAGGGCAACTGTCTCCACAAAATCGTGGAGCACCTGGCAGGACGGCTTGATTTAAAGTTTAATGAGGCAGCTGTGCCACGCTGGCCATGCTGCAGGATGCAAAAGGCCCTGAGAAAGTCTCCAGCAAATGTGAATTAGCAGCACCCAGCAGTAAAAGAGCTTTAACCCTGCTCAAACCTCTCCTAAAACCACCTGAGGCTAAGCCAGGCTTACGACAGCACAGCCATCACAGGCAGGACCCACTCCGCCACCACAGACAACAGCACCTGGCTGGGGACGTGTCTGACTGTGACAAAGCCATCAGCAGACGTACTAATCACTGCTGGGAGACACAAAAGCACTCACTGCTAATCATGGTTCTCTATACTTGTACAAAGCACAGGCTCCTGAGCAAAGATTGCAGCATCCTTTGTCTCTGGCCTCTGCCAAAAACCCCAAAGAACAGCCCTGATGCAGTGGAGAACAAGTGAGGGAAACTTCTCAGCAGCTCCTGGATGCTTGGCCTCTTCCTGGCATCTCAGATCCAGGACTCGAGCAGTTGTGTGAGAATTTTTAGTGGTGGTGGAAGACCTGAGAGATTGGTCAGGAGGAAAAAAAAAAAGAGCAGAATAAAGGAGTTCTAAAGTTTGCACATCAATGTAATCAGTTTGGGGGAAGGTTTCTGAAAACACAAACTCCTGGGGTCCCTGGCACAGCCCTGGGAGTGCTCCTGGCCCTCAGGCCAGCTCCAGGAGATCTGCAGAGACTCAGACCCGTCTGCAAATGTTGAATCTGCCCAAACGGGGGCCAAACGAGCCCACTCATGCACGTCACACAGGAAAACAAATGCCATCCTGCCTGCTGTGCAGAGCTCGGGGCTGGAGCCAGATCAGCTGCAGACGTGGAATAACATCCAGTCCTAACGTGGTTTGTCTGCCAAGAGCATCCAGCCTAACCACAGCCTGGAGTCCTCTGGGTGGGATGGGACAGTCAGGGCAGAGGAGAACACCCCGGGCAGCAGCTCCCTGAGCTTCCCCAGGATGGAGCCGAGGTCCCTCCCCACTCCCAGCTGTGCAGGACCTTGGGGAGCAGTGAGGCAGCTCAGCCTTGCTGCTCCCTGGCCCACCATCACCTCACAAGGTGCCCCCCTCACCCCAACTCACCCCATCCCTGGTGGGCATGGAATGAGCCCCCATCCCACACCTCCCTGGGAAAGCGGGGATCTCAGCCTCAAAGGGGGACCAGCCCCTGAGCACACCAGTCTGGGGGTGCAGTTTGGCCCCCTGTGCCCCACCACACTCCCATATGGACCCCAAAGCACCTCCCAGCACCCTACAGCAAGATTTGGATCTCATGGGAGTCCAGAAGCTAAGAGCAGAGGTGATCTGTGGGATTCTCCAGAGCATCCCTGCAACAGCAAAGTGGGAATATCTGGGTTGCTTCCCCTGCCCTGGACAGTGACACTACTTGGGCCAGACATGGTGACCAACAACCTGGGACTGACCCTCTCCATCCCCTTTCAGCACCACCCCTTGAACTGTCCGTGGAATTCCCACCGTGCAGGGGGAAAGCAGAGCAGCTGTAAATCCCAGATCTGTGTAAGGGATCCTGGAGGAGGGAAAGCAAACTGGAGATTTCAGCCCCCAGAGTTTCACTTCCACACAGAGCAGCCAAGTGCAAAGCCATACAGACTCCAGAAGGACAACTGGAGTCTCATATTGCAAAAAAAAACAAAAAAAAAAACAGGAAGAAAGGAGATCAAAATTCAAAAAAACCTCAGGGAAGTCTCCAAATGCGTTGGCTGAGTTTGGGTGGCTCTTTCACCGGTGGGGACAGACAGTGGGAAGAGTGAAGAAAGCAACTGGGGACCAGCTGGGAATTTGAATATCACATTTGCATGTGTCCAAGACCATGAGTGTTGGAACAGAGGGATTTAAATGCAACTCTCCTAGGAACAAGAGGCGACCAGGGGCTGCCAGGTCTCACCAATGCTCCTCCTCAGGAGCTGCTGCCATTCCTGTGTGTTCTTGGCCACCAGCACAGCTTCAGGAGGGCTTGAGCTCAGCACTATGCTGCAAACCCTTGCTCTCCTCTGGGCTGACCCCGAAGTCAGGGCAGCTTCTCAAGAGCTAACTGGAATTTCTGTGTGACCACGAGAACACTGGCAGTGGAGAGTCCAGAGATGGAAGTTGTGCTGTGAATGCCTGTGGGTGTTACAGCGTCTGGAGATGAGTAAACCAAGTCAGGCAAACAGGAATCACCTCTTATCCCAAGCCTGCACATGTCTCTAGACCTGACCCAGACCAAGAATGCAGACACATTCATTAGATTCTTTTCTTTTATCAATTTTGGCTGCATTTGTACACATTTTTCTGTAGAAGGAGGGAGCAGCACTTACTAGATTTTTAAAATGTGATACCTAGACAAACTTATATGCCCAGCTTGGAGCAGAAGGAAGCCCTTGGCTGCTGGCAAACCTGGACTCAAAACTGCCCCAGCAGAAGTGTAATATGCCAAAGGGCCCTGCAGAGGCCTGGGAAGGCAGCAGACAGCTGGTGGGGGCACAGCTGGTGGGGGCACAGCTGGTGGGGCACAGCTCAGTTTGAGACACACCAGAAATTTTGCTGTCTCCATGAGGTTGGAATGAGTAACCAAGCACAGTTAAATTCCCATAGCACTGGCGTAAGTCCTCACATCAAAGGGGAGAAAGTCTCTTTTGCCCTGTATTTAATAGAATAATTATGGTTATTGCCTGTGTGGTAACTTCAGAAGGCTCCTGTGCAGAACTCCAACCCTGTAGCAGTGGATGTTGTCTGAATGATTAAACAGACCTCAGATTTTAGAGGACTCCTACCTTCACCCAGCACTGTGTGTGCAGCTCCTACTCCCGTTACACAAGATCCCAGGGGCTGCCACCCCTTTCTGTAGCTCTGACAGCATCAGACAAACGTTAAAGCCCCTGAAACTCAGAGCACTGAGAGACGAGCGAGTACAGCAGTCCCTGCTCTAAAGAGGAGGAAATAAGGGGAACAGAAGCAGCAAACCTATGACCACCAGCAGCCCTCTGAGCCAGGGCTGTGAACCTGACACTCCACGCTGCCCCCAGCCACCTCTCCAGACACCTCCTCTAATGACTGCAGCAGGACACAGACATACGGGAGCCCAGCTTCCCCTCGGGGCAGCCCCGTGGGCACCGGGGTTTCCTGATAAATGAAATCACCGGTTTCGTGTTTTTCAAAAGGTTTAAGTGCCACCAAAGGAAGTATCAAGCTGGGATCCACGGGCCCAGAAAACCAATGGATTACCCAGATGGATTACCCTTCCTCCATCCCACTACTCCTTCCTTTCCCTGGGATGGGTCAACACCAGCCCGAGTGGCCCTTTGGGGACAGAGGAGTGACAGGAGCGTGGCAGTTCCAGTGTAAATGCCTGCAGAGAGACCTGCACACACCTACTATGTGCTGGAGGTGCTGAGCAGAGCCACCCACGTCCCCATCAGCATCTCTGCACTCCCCAGCCCTTTGGGCCACAAGCAGGCAGTAGGAGAGGGATCCAAGGCCAGCAGCAGGTTGTCCCTGCTCTGCCTGGGAGGAGGACACTGCCACATCAATGACCTTCTCACTCCCGTGGGAGCAAATAAAGCACTTTGCCAGTGGCTTCACTCTCTGCGCTCACCCAGGGACTGTTCTGCTCCCTGGAGTCACACAGGCGTTGGGAAGTTGGATCTTCCTCAGAAGACAGCCTGAGAATCAGCTCCCATCCCACGCTCTTCAAAGAATTCTAGGGGCCAAACACAAAAGGCAAAGTTAGAGCAAAACCTGTACATTTGAGAGTGTTCGGGCTGGGGTTTCTCAGCCAACCCTTGCTAACATAAGATCAACTTTTACTGTAAAATCCGGCTTCCACATGGATTTGCTCTTAAGCCAAGCCCTCACCCCACTCAAAAGCCTGTCCCTGAGCAGGGCCCTGCTTTGCCCACCAGCTGCCCCACTGCGGGGACAGGCACAGCCAGAGCTCACCAAGGTGTCCAGGTGCTACCACGGCCACCCTGGGCAGCTGGAGCCAAACTGGGGTCCCACTGCAGGAGGACAAGACCTTAGACACAAGATGTACCCAGGCACCCAGACTGCAGAGTGTGGAGGGCTGGGAGCATGGAAGCAGCGATACAAATATCCAGGGAAAGAGGCAGAGGAGGGAGCAGCACTCGGTAACAGCGATGCAGGGTGGATGTGCCAGGGCCAGCTGCTGTGCCAGGTGCTGGTTTCTCCCAGGAGCCCAGTGCTGGGAAGCATCACTGTGGGTGCCCAGTGCCAGCCAGTGAAGCAGGCAATGGGCCTGCCAGGCATCTCCCACACCCCTGTGTCCTGCAGGGGACACCTGGGAGAGGTGAGTGCTCCTCACTTCCCACTGGCACAACTCAGGAGCGATTCCCTGCAGTCCACAGAGATAAAGCAGGAAACTGGGAGCAAGAGCAATCCCATTGTGTGTGAGCAACCAGCAACACGTTCGCCTGCTCACAAAACAATCCAGAGTTCAGCTCCAGCATTTCCCAGCACCAGCCCCATCCAAACACTGCTCTGTTTCAAGGTGCTGGGTTGATCTCACTCTGTCTCTGAGTATTGCTGGGGAAACCAAACCCCCAAACCCCCAAACAACTCAGGTAATATTTTGTTACTGCCAGCCTGAACCGTCTCAGATGCTGTGGTGTGTGATGCCACTGCACAGATTCATCTGCTCATACGCCATCCAACCCAAATAAACTTCGGCTTCGCTTTGGAATTGATCTCCAAATCAAGGAGCTCTGCTGTTTCCCTGGGCAGCCCACCCTCCCGCAGGAATTTGACCCTCCCGCAGGATTTTAACCCTCCCTGGCCCACTCTCCTTCCCCAGCCGTGCTGGCTTTGCTCAGGCAGCGTTAGGAATTTAGGAATTCGCCCTCTCCCGTGCGGTGTACGGAGGGTGCTTTGCCTTTCACGGGCCCTGGGATGAAACAACCTGAACCTCTCTCATCCCCATCCGGGCAGGGGGAGGCAGCTGAACAAGCCACGGTTATCAAACCCTGCTTCTTTAAACAGCTCTTCACTGGCTGCAGTCAAAGCCACGCTATGCCTAACGTCACCAGGGAGCAAAAATAGCCGGCACGAGTGGAGGGAGGGGAATGTGAGTATTAAGAGCGCCCAGATTTCAAACATACTTGGCTTGGCAGCACGCTCCCTTCCTGCCCCTGCCGCTCCAGATGCGACAGAGCACCGGGATCTCTCACTCTCTGCCCGTGAAGAAGGATTCTCTCCTTTCTTTTGTTCCTCTTTTTCTGCTTTTCTTTCTTTAAGTTTCAGCTTTGATAGCACTAGATCGATTTTTAAAAAAATTTTCTTTCTCGCAGGAAACTTCATCTGCCGGATTTAAAAGCAAGGTTTGAGCAGGAGAAATTAATTTCTGTTTACGGCTGTAAATATGCATGGTACTCCTGTGGGATGATATCGCAGAGGGAGAGGCAAGACTGGCTGGGAAAATCGCCTGGACCGTAAGGTGCTTGAATGGCTGCTTGGAATAACAAGCTCTCTATTGTGTGTGCATGTGTGTGAGTGTGTTTGTGTACGAGTGCAGCAGTGATGGGAACTTTAAAATGATGCAATGGTTCCCTATTTGGCTTAATTTTTCTCCTCTAGCTCTGTCTGGAGGTGGGTGAAGTGTCTGAATGGAATTGGTGCTGTAGGAATTTTATGAATGGAGCAAAAGCCAGGTTCAGCAGAAGAGGAGCGGAGCAGGGAGATGCAGTGGGCTCAGCTCTCTCCGGCAGGAGCTCCAGGGAGCTGCAGAGATGGGCACCAGCCTGGCACAAACCTGCTACAAGTCCCTGGGACACCAAGTGAGGTGGTGCCTGAGCCGTGGAAATACGCTCCCGAAAATGAGCTATCGCCAACACTCCGAGCCGAAAGCTGCGTGTGGGACCAGCTCCGGGCTCAGCTGGAGCACCCCATGCAGAGCTGTTCACTTCTGACCGAGGGTGCTGCTGATTGTGAGGCAGAGGAGCAGCCACAACTCCCGGAGCAGCCGTGTCTCCTTCATGGGAGACACCTTCACTGCCAGCACAGCCCGGACACCAGCATCCGTAACGGGGACAGCGAGGGAGCAGGACAGGCTGGCTACACCTGCCCTACAGCAGGAGGGCACTGCACAGCGCAGCAGGAGCAGGACGAGGCAGATTTGGAGTTGCAAGGTCCGAGAAATGGACCTTGATGCTGGTGAAGCTGCTGGGGAGCAGCCCAGAGCAGCACCATCCTGAAGGAGCACTGAGCACTGCAGAACCACGCTCATCTCTCCCACCTGGAGGCCTGTACTCGAGGGACTGGGGTGGGAGATGGGCTCTGTGTGCTTCTCTTTATTTTTGCACTTCTATCCCAATTGGTAAGGGAGGGGAAATCTCCCTCTGTACTGGATTGTCCTCTCTTATACAGAGTTTTTTATGACACCTCTGCAGCACCCGTCATCCTCAGCAGGTGGGAATGGGGAGAAGGTGAGGGCAAGTCACACAGAGGATGAAAATTGTCCATCCTCAAGTGCCGCAGAGGTCACTGTCAGGGTAGCAGGAGAGGGCCTGGGACTGTAATCCTCCAGCCAAGGAGATAGTGGGAGGAAAGAGGCAAAGGAGTCAGAGCTGGTGAGGGGGCAAAGGGATGCCTAACTCACTGGGAAAAGCTGCAGATTCCCAGGATGAAACAAACCCAGCCTGGCCAGTGGAACAAGGCAGAGGGGAGTCTTCACCTGCTGAGCCCTGCAAGGACAAGGCAGTGCAGCATCCCTCCCCCTCAGCATTTCCAAAGAAAAAGAGACAGTCTGAGTGCTGTAAAACACACAGTGCAAATGCACTTCTGTGTGCAGTGACCTTTAGGATGGCACAGGCTTTTGGTATGCCTTAAAACCTGGGCATTTTACCTACTTCTTCAGCATTTCCCTGGGGTAGGTTTGCTCTCCTTTTGCCTATGCCCAGAATGAATTCAAAGCAACACAGCCCTGATCTGTGCAGCACGGAGTCTGAGCTAAGCAGAGGCTCCCACGTCCAGAGCTGCCTCGCACGTTGCAGAGCAACCTCACACCTCGCTGCTCAAGGAGGTTCAGGCAGGCTCACACCCAGCTCCGGCTGAAACAGATCTGTTTTACAGACACACGGAAACCTCTGGTGCCACACTGGACAGAGAGCATGAAAAAAACCGTGTTTGCAGACACGGAAATCCCACAGGGAAACCTACACTTTGCTTTATAAAGTGCCTTTTTCTCCATCACTCAAATACTGTTAGCAGGACAGAGGAGGAGCTTCTCATTCAAGGGAAGCTGCTCTGTGAAAACACTGCAGGAATGCTGGACAGGACTTCGAGAGCACCACTAACACAGAACAGACAATTTGGCTGCAAATGATAAATCTAAAGTTTGTTTTCCCTTTTTAGGGGTCTTCCGCTCTTTCAGAGTTAAGAATGTAGCAAAGAGGTTTAAGCAATCCTGCTGACAGCTCTGTAAATCATTGTTATGAATTTAGGAAGGATGTTTTTTGCCTCCAGCCCCTAACTAAGGACTACAGTAAGTGGTTCCAGTGATCCACACAACCTTTTTTTGTCTCTTTTCCATGGACACACCTCACAGCTGGGCTCTTGTAATGAGAGCACGAGCCCTACATGGGTGGCCTCAGTGCCAAAGACCTTTGGTACATTCAGGCAGTGCAGATGCGTGCTCAGGGACAGCTAACTTCTAAATGACCTTTTGTGTTGCTCTGGCAGATTTCTAACACGTTGGTTTTGATGTGTTTCCTCTAGTGGAGAATGCAGATGGTCCTCGGATGAGACCCTGCTAAGAAATGGTTCAGCATCTCCCAGGAACCGCACTTCTCGGAGCAGAAAGAAGCCCCTCAGAGCCCTGTGACATGAGCACAGCCCCTGGCATTTAAACCCAGGAGGATGTCCCTCACTGACGAGCTGGAGAGCCACTTCTCTGCCACCCCCTACATGGTGACAGACACGAGCGAGGACAACCTGTTCAGAATCAGGCCCAACGTCTCCGCCAACGCCACCGGGGATGGCGCGTGGGGGGCCGCCGGTTCCACGGAGGACATGATTGCCATCTGCACCATCGGGGCCATCCTCTCCCTCATGTGCGTGATTGGGGTGACGGGCAACGTCTACACCCTGCTGGTGATGTGCCACTACCTGCGATCCTCCGCCTCCATGTACATCTACATCATCAACCTGGCGCTGGCCGACCTGCTCTACCTCCTCACCATCCCCTTCATCGTCGGGACCTACTTCATCCAGAAGTGGTACTTTGGGGACGTTGGCTGCCGCATCCTGTTCAGCCTGGACTTCCTCACCATGCACGCCAGCATCTTCACCCTCACGGTCATGAGCACGGAGCGCTACTTTGCCGTGCTGAAGCCCCTGGACACGGTGAAGAGGTCCAAGAGCTACCGCAAGGCCATCGCTGTGGTGATCTGGCTGGTGTCGTTGCTGCTCACCCTCCCCATGCTCATCATGATCCAGCTGGTGCAAAGGGACAACAAAAGCATCTGCCTGCCCACCTGGAGCAAGCTGTCCTACAAAGTCTATCTCACCATCCTTTTTGGCACCAGCATCGTGGGCCCGGGGGTGATCATTGGCTACCTTTACATCCGCCTGGCTAAGATTTACTGGGTGTCACAGACTGCCTCCTTCAAGCAGACCAAGAGGCTGCCCAACCAGAAGGTGCTCTATTTAATCTTCACCATAGTGCTGGTCTTCTGGGCTTGCTTCTTGCCTTTCTGGATATGGCAGCTCCTCTTCCAGTATTATGAATCCTTCCCTTTATCTCCCAAGGTGATGAAGAACATTAATTACTTGACAACCTGCCTGACCTACAGCAACAGCTGCATCAACCCCTTCCTCTACACCCTGCTCACCAAAAACTACCGGGAGTACCTGAAGAACAGGCAGAGGTCCCTCAGCAGCAGCAGCGGGTACTTCCAGAGGAGGAATCGTTTTCAGAGGATTTCAGGGAGATCCCTGTCCACGAGCAGCCAGCACTGCACAGAGACTTACGTCCTTGCTCATGCTCCTTTGGGAAACAGCAGTGCCTGAAGGTAAAATACATCTCCAAGAACAATCAATATTGACTTCAATGTTGCTTTGATTTAAAGTGTACATTGTACAGGCAGAGCCTTGGCAGACCCAGAGTGTGCACACATTTAGTCCAGAGGCTGTGCCGTGTGTCTGTTCTCATTTCTCCAGTGCCACTGATTTGATGCTAGCGGCACTCAGCTGAACATCTATCTAAATAGCCTTTCACTTTTTATCTTTATATTTTATAGTGTATGTCTCCTCAAGTAGCCATCAATAATAAAAACCTATAACAGGGCCATGATTTTTAATAGTATCAGCAGTCTCACAACATTTAAAATTATGTTACCCCATGAATGGCTGTAGTTTGCTCTTTTTCTTCTTCAGCAGCAGTGCTAAATTTGTAGTTGTATGAGGACTGAAAACAATGAAATAAAGAAAAAGCAGCTGATGTTTGTGACACGCCATGCAGTTTGCATTTGGGGTAGGACTGGACAATGTGGATGAGGCATATCCAGGGTCGCTTCTCCTGGTTTGGGTCATACTCACGTTTATTCTGCACTCCTGTGTATGCGCTGGGCTGGATTCTCCAGTCACACAGGCACCACGGTCCGTGTCAGCACAGGCTTCCCATGACAGTGCCACAGGCAGGGAACACTCAGCATCCCCTACTGCAATGACACAAACACCCCTGTGGAGCAGCATCATCTGTCCTGGACAAGCATATCCACCTGCTGCCCTCCTCCAAGGAGGAATTGGGAACCTCTGATGTTCTTATCCTCAGGGCATCCACTGGCAAACTGCAACATCCAGCCTGAAGCACCAGACCTCCACTACCAAGTCCCAGAGGAAAGGCCAGAGGGAGAGGAGGGGGTTGAGGAGATGTGATTTTCCCCGGGCAAAGCAGTGTTCTCTGAAGTGCTCAATACTCCCAATTATAAAAGTGCTGGTTCTCAGTTAGGGGCACAGCTTGTTCCCTTCACTGGAGGTGATCTGGCCTTTCTGCTACACAAAGCAAACCCAGTCCTGCCTACACCAAGAACACGTTGCCTGTCCTGGCTTCCACCAGTGATCAGGCATCATTAGTATAAATATATAATCCCTGATGTCTGGCACTTCCCCAGGGAGTCTAAAAGTACCTTCCTTGGGATGCTGCCAACACCCATACAGGAGTCCTGTGCTTGCATCAGCCCTGCCACCTCATTAGCAGGGATACGGAGATGCAATGCCAACACAACCAAAGTACAGAATTAGAACCAAACGAATGCTGAGCAGTGAACTCAGAACTGCAGCGTGAAATCCGTTTGGCAGTGAGCTCTGTTCGCTTAGACCGAGCCTGAATTCGGGATTTAACCATCTATTCCCCTTCAAGGGGTTTCAGTGGTCGTTGCTCATGGGGACAGGGCAAGCTCTGCATGCAGCAGAGCCCGTGGATGGAGGTGAAGAGGTTTGTTATGGAATCATAAAGGTTGGAAGAGACCTTCAAGACCGAGTCCAACCACTACCCCAGCACCACCTCGTTCACCCCAGTGCCACGTACACGCACATTTTGAACGCTTCCAGGGATGGTGATTCCACTCTTCCTTGGGCAGCCTGTTCCAATGCCTGACCACTCTTTCATGGAAGAATTTTTCCTAATATCCAATCTAAATTCCTGAACCCATTTTCCACGTACAGAGCCGGGTGTTTGTCGTGAGTCAGAACGTGAAGTTTAGCCTCCTTTTTTTCCTTTCAAATGGCAGTTTTAGCTTCTTCTTGCTCAGGAAGAACCAGACAAGCTCAGGATGAGCAGTTCCCATGGTTGTGAAGGAAAGCTGAGCCTTTAGAAAGCACAGTCCATCTTGCCTAAAATCAGACAGTCAAAATGAAAGGGGGTTTGCAAATCAGCTCATCCAGGCGTCACACACCAGTGCAGGCAGTGCAGAAGCTACTGAAAGATACTGGAGCACATCTGCCTTCAATTATTCAGTCTGACCCCTTCAACCTCAGCAGCTCTGCTCTGATTGTCTTCTCCAGACTCTCCCCAAGCAATCCATCTCACAGAAGAGTTGCAAAGAGCCTTTCACGGCCGTGTCAGTGCAGGGAGCACCCTGAAAGCAGCGTGAGCAGCGTGTTGAGGGCACGAGGCCATGCCCGATGTCCAGGGAAAGGAGCTGGGATTCCCAGTTTCCTTGGAAGAACACGGAGCCTCAGCCCTGGGCTGCACAGTCTCATTTCTCGTTTGAAGCTTGCGCTGTCTCAGCAGGGCTTGAGATGCGTTTGTCAAATCAGCACAACAAAGCCAAGAGAAAAGGCACCCCCAAAGCCAGGGCCTGGCTGTGGCTGATGCTTCTGTCAGTGCTGGGTCAGCTCTGAACTATGAGATGTCTCATTCAAGCTTTTCCCTTCCCACCCCAGGCTGGAGCTGGTTTTTGCTCCTTCAAACACTCACATCCTTCAGCGCTCAGCTCAGGCAACAGTAAGGGAATATTATTCCAAGCCTGCAGGTACAAGCAAGGCTCTGAGCACTTCCCAAGCAGCATCAGTCCCAGCCCTGCATCCCAAACTTTACAGGGCATCAGCCACACTCAGATACAAAACGTCAGGGAGCTGTTCTCAGCCAGAAGCCAAACAGCAGCTCAGCCCCGAGAGCCTGCTGAATATTAACGGGGCAGCAGGAGCAGCCAGTGAGAGCCAAAAAAGGAACTGCCTCCTCTAAGACATAGATTAACCGTGTGTTTAATGATAGCTATAAAATAATTGTGCCCTATTTATTCCTCCTTGCACAAACCTATCATCAGTCAAAGACCCAAGAGCAGACCTTTGCATAAATAAAATCTGAAATTGGTGTGAAAGGGAAGTGTGTATACACGTGGCTGTGTGCTTGCATAGCTCAGGCCTGACTCCATTTGTTAGTTTTCTCCCGTGGGGTGAGGCCAGGAGTTTTTTAATGATCCTGAATCCTTAAGTCCCCCCATCTCTGAGGTATTTGGTGCCCCACAGACTGGAATCACCAGCTGAACTCCAGATAGTGGAAGCCAAAACACTGAATTTTTTGCCCATTTAAGCCAAGAAGCTTTAACAATGTCTCAAAACTCATAGAAAGTACAGCTGTAAATACACCAGGGTTTTCCAAAAGGGCCAGGGCAAGGATCAGTGCTCCTACAGCTAGGAAAGGCCAGGTACCCACTCTGGTGGCTGAAACAGGCAGCAAAGTACAGCTGGGGCCAGGCAGTGTTCTCAGCTGGATATGGTCTTTGCCAGAAAAGGGTGACGTCTATGTTTACCCAAACTATTTGCAAATCCACCCAGAAATTTAAGAATCCTTCTGGAAATTCTTTTATTTCTTCTTTTTCCAAATTCTGAATTGTCTCATTTCAGCCTTTAGGAGGCAAAACAGCACAATTTCTCACTCCAGGATGAAGCTTTACCCATCAGTTTGCTTACACTTAATCTTAAAAAGCCTTTTTCCATTTTGTTCAAACTCCAGGACTCCTACAAAAGTCCTGTGGTCCAAGCAGGAAAGCAGGGAGCAGCTGTGCATCCCTCTGTCCAAACCCTGCCCGGACAGGGTGGTACCCACCAAACTGCCACCCCCCTGCCCCACTCCCACGTGCCACAGCAGTCACAGCACAAACCTCCCTCCTCACCCGCTGATGGAGCCTGATTTAAGTTCATCAACAACCCCACGTCCAGTTTGAGCCCCCTCCGTGTTCCTGCAGCCCAGGGACTGATGCTCTCTCCTCCTGTGACTGTCCCACCTCACCCGCTGGGGCACAGCCAGCCCAGGGGCTCTTCGGCCTCCAAGCACCCAGAAAAACCTCAGCACGAGCGCCCAGAGAGGATCTGGGCAATGTTATGCACACTTTGCTTCACTTACAGCTCAAGATGGGCCAGGCTGGGCTCGGGGTGAGGAGGTGGGATTTGAGGAGCACTTTGGCTCTTGGTCACCAGCTCAGTGATTACCTACGGGGCCAGGGGGTGAGGGGTGGCACGTGTGACAATTTCCAGGTCAGGTGATTCCTTTCATTCCTCTGGGGTGTTTGCTCAGAAACTTCTCAATTCAGTGTTTGCTTCAGGGCATTAAGAGGAGAGGCCAGAGGCTGAGCAGAGCTTGGAGGGCAAATCCACGCCTTGGCAGAGCTGCCTAGAAAAAAACCATTCCTCTTGCCAATGCTGCCCCGCTGGCATCTGCCGTGGCTGCCACACCAGGCTGTCTCCACTGAAGTGATCTGCCCCAGCCACGTCTGAGCAGCACGCTCAGACTGACTGCTTTGGGGCTTTTCCTTCCCAAAACGCACAATTAAACCCCGAGACCTCCACACGGCCACCACCCCTTCTCCAGATCCAACTCCAGCTGTCTCCAGTGCAACAGCGAAGAACTCGTGGAAAGAAAAACATCAGGCCCTGTCTTGTGCTTGGCAGCTTTGCTTCAAAGTGACACCTGGGCACAGTGAATATTGTCCTGTGCACCCCTGGACCCAGGCCAGCTCCGCATGGGGATCTTTGCCATCTATTTACTGCATGAGCTGCTGTCGCCTGGAGAACAGTGCCAGCTCTAAATGATTCTGACCACTTCTGCACCTCCAAAATCAGTATCTTATCTGCAAGTCCTGCTTAGACTTGATTTTCAGCTGAGGATGCTGATCCAGGCACATCAGAAGTGTGGTGGAACCAAGGTAATCAAGGAGACAGTGCATTAGCAGAGAGTAAATTATGCTCTCTATATTGCCAGAATATAGAGGGGTATTTGAAAATGGGCTGGAAATGGCAAGGCAGAGCAGAAGCAGATGATTTGTTGCTGACTCCCAGTTTTGCAGTGTATCAAAAATGAAAACTCACTACAAACATTGCAGAAAAAAAAAAATAATCCCACATCTGTGAGCGAGAGCTGAGCAGCAGATAAATCCACTGCTGGTAGTAACAGAGCAGCTCACTTTTATCCTGCTTTCCCAGGAACGAACACCCCACCAATGTACTTAAAGATCAGGGAATCCACCTGTCAAAAACTCAGCGATTTCTATGCATGCTGAGGGCTTGCTGCTAAATCCACTCTTCCCAAACGTTTATCACCTGTGAAACCATCTGGCTTCGAGGAAAGCACATGTTTTTGCCAAAAGAGAAAGTGCAAATACCACAATTTGTGTTTCAAAGACCGAACCACTCAAGCATGCCTAATTTCAACTGTTATTAGCTTTAATTACGTGTCAAGTAGCTGCTGTTATTAGTTTAAAGCTGTCTAGGAAGATGATAAATAGCACAATAAGAGCAAATATACGACAAAAATCAGCAAAATAACCTGCCTCGGTGACAGAGTGGAACATCCACAGGCACAGGAGCAGACAGGACAGGATTTGCCACACCAGCTCTGACTCCTTCTACCATCCCTGGCCAATTCTGGCATCTCCCTTTCACAGACATCCTGGAACTCCCATAACAGAGTTAATTCATTGGCATCAGCTGCAGTTCCAGCCACAAAACATCCAAGACCTGTTTTTTTTCAGATGTGCCAAAGGCAGCACAAAGGGGTGCACCCACCAATGGACAGATCCTCAAAGTAAATTAATTCTTGTGGGAAAGAAAGGCGACACCAGCAGTGAGGTCACTGCTCAATCAGTAAGGAAATTCTTTGAGCCCTATGAACATGAGAATCAAGTATTATGACAAAGATTTCTAATTCTTGATCACTATTTCACAAAGGGGAAAAAAAAAATCTTAAAAGGAGGGAGGTTTCATCCATACCCCAGTGGCATCAGGTACCCACGTGCTTTGGGAATTAATGGCAGCACTCCTTCCAAGGTTTTCCTTTCCATGTTGAATTTGGTGCCCAAATCTGAGCACACTGGGCAGCAGAAGTGCTCTTTGGCTTTTCCTGTGTTTGTGTTTATTTGAAACACAGCAGGAAACACAGGCAGCAAAGCTTCCTGCTGATTGCTTGGTTTAGTTTATAGCTTGCTGCTCACAGGAGAGTGTAACATAATTAATTCATTAACTGCAAACATTCCACAAACTGAACTGCTCCATGTTTATGCGAACTGCGAAATGTTTACGTGAATCCGTGAGTCACTGGTCCTCTCTGGTATCCTCAGAGGAGAATTTCCTTCAGTATCTAGAACAGGGACTGTAGAGAGCTCAGGCACAAGGCACACAGTGCCACCAGCCCCAGCAGCCTCTGACCCAGCTGCCCTCCCAGGACCCCCTCCCTGGGGGTCAGAGCTTCACCATCCCAGCCACTCCCACCTGGGACATGCTGGGTCCCACCACCTGAGAGCAGCGTCTCCACTGAAGTCCAGGGAGGTAAAAATCCTCAGGTAGTTTGGCAACACTTGGCAAAACCTGGAGAGGAGCAAGGCGGGAGCAGCAGGTGGGGCCCACCTGGCACTGGCCGGAATGTGCAGGTAGCCCAAGGAACAGAATGTGAGGAACGTGGGCCAAACCAAGCAGGGAGCCCAGGACTGACACGTTCAGGCTGAGGTTTCTGGAACAAATACATGTTTAATTTTGCACAGAGCCCGCCTATCCTATGTTTTCAACTGAGGCTATCAATTTCTTATGTCATGCAAATCAAGCTTTCCAAGGAAAAGCCACAAGTCTCTGAACAATAAAAGTGGGTTTGTTTCCAATGCAGTTGTACCAGTTTACAAGAAAGAAAGAAACCAACCCAAACTCAAAACCAGGAACACCCCAGACATTTTTGAGCCTCTGACTGCAGGAAACCTGCATTTCGGCTGCCCACATTAGTAACAGTCAAGATATCCAACGATCCCGTGAACGACAAGGCACTCCCTTTACCAGGACCTGAAGTATTCAAAAGTGAGACCTACCCCATCACACCAGAAGCTGTGCAAAACCATGTGACCTAAGGTGGAATTTCCAAAGTTTCCCAGTCCTTGGAGTCTCAGAGAATGGTAAATTTCCTCTCTTTAAGGGCAGCCTGTGCTGTTCCAGCCTCCTCCTCCATGGCTGGGTTTCAGTACAGCAGCTTTGGCCATCTGGCTTCATTAGACCATCATCCCCAGCTTCTTTTTGATGGACCAAAAATAGTAAAAGCAGCTTCCCTTTGGGCATTTATCAAGCTAACGGGTGGGTTGATCAAGGTTTAGCTTAGCTAATTAAGGAAGAAAACATCTTTGTAAGCTGCTGGGGCTTGATTTGCTTTCTGCCGCCTACAAACTTCTCCCTTGCTTTGGAACCTGTGCCTGGAGAGATCTGCTGCTGGGCCAACCTGCACCAGAACAAACCCCGAGCCAAACCCCGAACGCTGCCGCTCTCCTGCACTGCGGCAAGGAAGGAGCTTTAATTTATGCTGTCCCTGATCCATGGGTGGAGCTGAAACGTGATCACCTCCGAGAGAAAACAACCGGCACCAGCAGGATTTTGGACACTCACACAGACCCCGAAGTTGTTCTTCGTGGTTGTCTCGCCCAGGGAGGTTGGGCACATCCATGCCCAGCTCCCACCCTCAGATTGCCTGTCCAGGTTAAAGGGAAAAATGACTGCAGTGCATGGAGCAGCTGTGCTCAGGCAGCAGAGACCTAAAAGCTCTTCCTCCCACTCTACAGGAACACCAGAATATTAAAACCCTTGACCAAAAAGAGAAACCCACGGGCTCTCAGGTGTGCAGTGGTTGAGGATGATCTTGCATCGTTTAAGGATCACAAATACCTGCTTTAAACATTTCCTTGGAGGAAAGAAACCTTCTTAAATGTGATGAAAAGCAAAAGCCCAGCCTATATCCCAACACCTGAAGAACAAAACACCCTTCCCAGGAGCAGGAGGTGGTTACTGTACCCTTCCCACACGAGGAAATCCACATCCCCATGGCATGGAGGGGAGCAGTGGAGGTGTGCTGGAGACACCTGGCTGAAACTGAAGAAATTTTGGTGAAACTGGCTCCGACACAGACTTTCATGTGAACCCAGGCCGGTCAATTAATTTTCCTGTGTTTGAGATTCTCATCACTAACCTGCCTTTTCTTTCCTCCAGTTTTGTCCCTCTCCTCTATTTAGGACACAAACTCCCCAGGACACCGAGTACCTCTTGCAAAGCCTGTGCAGATGCTCAGCACAGTGGGGCCACAAATGTGACCAGTGACTTCAAAAGCAGTGTGACACAAACAGCAAATCTCAGCTGCTAACGGTAAAAGCAAAGGTATTTACTAGAGAGAGGCTTCAATCCTGTACAAAGCTGGTGCTGTGCTAGATGCCCACACCTAGACAGCACCCACCATCCCTGTTCCTGAGCAAGGAAGGGACAGGACATGTCTCTGCAGCAGAACAGACCTCACCCTGTGCTCGTTACCACCTCTGTGAGATGGCCCTGCCCTTCCTCAGCCAGGTTATGCAGCTGCTTCCAGAGTCATTGCAGCAAATATCCTTATTTTTTTTCCCCCCTCTTTTTTTTCCTGTTGAGTAATAAAGCAGCCTTTCTGCCCTGCTGTGAAAAGAATGGATATCTCTGGATATGTGCTTATGGAAGAGCTGCACTGGCATATTTAGAGCTTCTCTGACTGGCCAGGTAAATCCATCAGTGACACGCAAAAATGCTGCCCAAAGGGATCAGCTATCAGCTTTCAGGAAAGGCATAAGTGAGGAAAGCAAGCTACTGTCAGATGACCCCAGGATTAGTTAAGTGCAGTTGTTTCTCCTTGGAGAAGCTGCTGAATTTGCAGCTTTGGGAGCCTGAGTTATGCACAGCACTGCCCAGAGCTGCACTGACACCCACTGCAGCTGCCCACAGCCCAGCCAGCAAACTGCACCTGAAAACTGGCTTTGAAGGGTTTGGAAACCGTAGAAATTGGCTTTCCTGGGGCTTCTCCACACAAGCCTGTGAGCTCCTGGGTGTGCTGTGCTGAAGCTCAGCAGATGGCAGAAAACCTGGGAACCTCAGAGAGACCGAATCTCCCCACACAGCTGAGAAACAGAGCAACAAGTTGGTGTGCACAGAGGGAAGGAGTTTTGGGGTAACAGTCTGCCAGAGCAGGATGGAGAAGGGCTGTGGATGAGTCTCCTGGGGGTTGGCAGACTCCTCCAGAATCTCAAACTGCTTGGCTCCAAACAGGAGGAGCTGTGTGGCAGAGCGTCCCCTCTGCCTCTCCCGAGGGAAGGTGAGCTCCATCCCCGGGTCTGGACCTTGAACCAGTACTGCCACATTCCCACTGACAAAGAAGAGCTCACAATGTTTGTTTTCCTTCCTGGAGTCCTTTGAGATCAGTGCATGAAACAACAGAATGCCCTGTACCTCTTGGGTCTTCTCTTTGGCATAAACTAACACACAGCTCTGTGTCTTCTTTATTTCTGAGTGAAATAAAGAAATAATTTCCAGGAAGAGAGAGAGGATCTGCCAGGTTGGTTGGGAAAGGGAGCAAGAAACATTTGGGTGCAAGCAGGGGGACCTGAAAGCTCTGCCCAAGGCGATGAGAGCCAAAATCATCTGCCCGGCAGAGTGCATGACAGCTTCAGCCCCCTGAGATTTGGCTTCTCCTGGCTGTGGGGCCTGGGAGAGGCTGAGGAAAAGCCTGTCCCGAGCTGAAGTGGGAACGCTGCTGAGATGGGAACGCTGCTGAGATGGGAACGCTGCTGAATTGGGAACGCTGCTGAAGTGGGAACGCTGCTGAGATGGGAACGCTGCTGAATTGGGAACGCTGCTGAAGTGGGAACGCTGCTGAATTGGGAACGCTGCTCAGCCCTCTGCCGCTCCCGACAGCGCTGAGTTATCCTTGGCACGACTCCCCCGAGCTGAAGTGATGTTTATAAGGGTGCTCTTCTAAATGGAAGAAAGATAAACCCACGCTGAATCACATGGCAGACGTTTCTTTAGAGTGAAGTTTGGCCGGGGATGCGGAACAGGGATTGTTCTGGCACCAGCCAAGGCAGCTCCACTCCTGTGGAGGTTTCTCTGTCTCCATTCCATTTATTTATGTACTTCTCGTGAATGTGGAGCTCTCGTTCAGGGCTTGGCACGGCGTAGGGTGAAAGGGCTCACAGTGCCCACTGAGGGGGAACCCAAAACTGTCTGTGGACAGCAGAGTAACCACGTGGGAGAGTGGATGCAGAGCTGTGGGCGTGTGAATGTGGTCATGTCAGCGTGGAAGTGTTTGGAGGAGCAGCTGGACAGTCCTTTTGTGCTTGGCAGAGGCAGGTGAGTGGGGTGTGCACACGAGCAAAAGCATCCTCCTAACCCACTGTGTTAATGTTCCTGGTGGATCAGCCACAGAGATAATAGAGCTGTCTTTCAGTCCTGGAAAGAGTAAATGTATTCTTTGGGTAAAGGCTCACAGGACACAATCAAAACCCACCAGCACTGACTTCCACCCAAGGAATTTTCCAATATTTTCCTGGAGATCTGTATCACATCTGCTTAGCATCACCTCCACAGCCTCTGAGCACCTCCAGTGCCAAACCAGCTCAGCCAAGGCAGGGGAGCACAAGAGCCTGGTAATTACAGCACCTAAAACCCCCACAGGGAGGAAAAATTTGCCCTTCATCACTCCTGAAGCAGAAACATATATTGGGCTACAGCAAATTTCTATTTTCTCTGCACCCACTTCATTGGAAAAACCTCAGCAGCAGTTTGTCAGGAGCACATTACAGCCAGCAAACCCAGCTGGAGTAAGAAAGGGACAAGGGCTGGGTTCTGCACACACCAGGGGGGGAAAGCAGCACTTGCAAGCAGTTTATTACACCTACAGTGCACAAATGGATGTAAAGACTGCCCACTGACAGATCCAGTGGGGCTCAGAAGCTCAGTCTCTTAACAGCCAGAGACCCCATACCAGCTTCAAGCAGGTGACCTCAGTGTCCATACCCTCCTACAGCCTCCATGTGCCTCTCCATGCTGGGGGGATCTCCCTGTCAGTAGGGGCTGGACCTAATGGGAATCCCCACACAGAGCTCTGGGACAGATCTGCATCACACTGGAGTCAGAGATGAACCCATCTGATCCTTCCATTTGATTCATAATTCTGTGGCTGGCACGGGGGTCACAGAAGATGTGGCTGGCCCTGCAGACCACATGGCAGGGGCTTCCACACCCCCTGTCACTGGTGGGGCCCGAATGCTGTTAGTCACTGAGTGACAGCAGCAGAAAATCTGTGTAATTGGCATTGTAAGGCCTGTGGTTATCCTGCAGAGAATTGTACTTTGCTGGACCAAACCACAATCAAAGAGCTTCGTACAACTCTGCGGTTGAGTGCTCTGAGGCCCTACAGCAAATCACTGTTATTTGAAGTACTATAAATATGGCACAGTGCAGAGGCTGCTGCAGATGGGCACGAGCACCCTGCTGACCCCCGCTGCCCCTGGGGGACTGAGCACTGCTGCCTCCAGCCCTTGCCCACACTCTGCAGCACACGGACACATCCCTCAGAGCCCCGGTTCAGCTGGGGCTGGGATGAACGCTGCCCGTTCTGGCAGAGATGCAGGCGGGGAAAGCAGGAGACAGCACACAGGAGGGAGCAAATCCTTCTTTGTCCTTTTTCTTTCCCCCTGTCCTGACTCACTGGTGTTTTCTGTTACAATGCCCGTGGCATTCAGTACAGGAGAAATTAAAGAAGCTGCTGCGGGGAGAAGCAGCAGGTGTGCACACGGGCAGGAAAGGTTTCCAATAAGCACTTTAAAATCAGTTATTAGATAACAATGTGGTATCTGAAGCCAGTTAGATAATGGCACGTTAATAGCTGGCAGGACTGACAGAGTCTTTTCTGCTCACACAGGCACAACAGAAAGATGTGCTCTATCTCATAGCCATGCTGGGTGCAAAACACATTTCTCTGAGGATTTTCGCTCTCCCCCAAAGCACTTTGAAAACGCAGAGATCTGTTTGTCCCATTATACACCCAGCTCCTCCCTCTTCCTCAGTTTGAGCGAAAATCACCACAAGTGTGCTTGTTTATTTGCAGTCCCACACACTGCAAATAAATTCACTCATCTGCCTAATCCCCAGCCCTTTGCTCTTCTCATCAAACCAAGGTATTTACCTGCACAAGTTTGCCTCAAAGGATGGCAGAAAGAATCACCTCACGCTCAGGATATGGAAGCACACCCCAAGTCTGAGAAGTCAACCTCTAATTTTACAAACTGCTCCGTAACCCCGAATCTTTTCAGTGTTCAGGCCCAAAGGAAAAGGAAGGGAATTGGCTCCCACTTCCTTGGGCAGCTGCATTTACGTGAAGAGTGACCTTAAAAATCATCACCAATCAGTGAAATTCCTGTAATCACTTTGAGGAAAGCCTTCCTGCAAAGCTGGGGCTGTGACAGCAGGCTCAGCTACCCACCAGCAGCACTGCAGTAGACATAGGAGGAATTAAGTCCTCCCTGCTGCCAGCAGGAGCGGCTGGCTCCAGGACACTGGGATGGGGAAAGCATCCAGGTCCTGCGTTTTTTGAGGCCTGAGGAACAAATTACCATTTCAAGGCAGGGTGTCAAGGGATGGATGGCAAACGCTTTGGCTGTTGGTGCTACTACAGCAATGACAGCAAATTAAGTAGACAGATGTTTAGAAATCAAGACCATACACAGCAGGCAAGAAAGGAATCTGTATCCTTCCCGAGAGGAAGGGATGTTATCATCACTGATTTTTTTAGCCAGAAGTCATCCTGCAATGCCACATTTCATGGAAACATTACTTTGGCATCCAATACGGGCCCTTTTCAGAAGGGCTTGGTAGTGTAAACTTTCTCACAAGTGGACACTTTTCCACCTTATGAAGTCACCAGGGTTTTTAATCTCTCTCTCTGTCCAAGACAGAGCACAGACTGAAATCCCTGCAGAGTGTGAGGAGGAGGGCTTGGCCCAGCACTGAGACTGGGAGAAACCCATACTCACACAGCGCCTGCTCTGGAGAGAGCTCCTGGTTTCATCTCCCACAAATACCGAAATTTATTCCAGGTTTTTGTTTTCTTTCTCTTTTTTCTTTTTCTCCTCTAAGTAATCCTAAGTCTCCGACGGGACCCTGCATTTCGTTTATTCCAATCAGCAGCAACTCTAGTGGCTTTTGGACTGCAAAAAGCAGAGTGAAAAAGCAGACAGTGGTGGGAGAGAGAACACGCAGACATCTCAGTGCCAGCACTGATGTCACGCTGAATGGACATTTGAAAGAATTCAGTGTCTCGGTATCATTTGCTCCCAGAAGCAGCAGCTATCCAAAGCACTCCAGCATGATTTGCATCCAGGAATTCTGATCTCTACGTGCCCATCAAGAAGAACAAACTCTGGTTTGTATCTCACGTTGCAGGGTCAGGATGGTTAAAGCCCCCCACGGCTTCTGGTGTCCAGCTGTTCTATGGCAATTTAAAAATCATCTCTGCTGGCTCGAATGTGGCAGCCCCCCCTCCCCAGGAGGTGACCTGAGTCGAGGGGCAGGACTTCACGGGGTGACACTGAGTGGGACCCCCGTGTCCCTCCATCCTCAGGGGCATGGGCTGCTGGCACTGAGGTGCTGGCAAGTCTGAGCTCCCCAGTAAAGAGCAGGGATGTGCTACAGGAGAAAATAAGAGTATCAAAAGGCAGCAGTAAGTGGCACTAAGAGACGCTGTCCCTACCTCACCTCCATGGGTCAGACGCCACCCCAGCAGAATTAGGGGTGTGCTGCAGAGCTCAGGGATGGAGCCAGGCGTCCCTTGGGCAGCAGGGACCTGATTACACCTGTCCTGAGCCCCCTCCCGTGTCGTTCCCTGGCCTCAGCCCGTGCAGTGCCCGGTGCAGCTGGGCAGGAGCACAGATGCTCCCGCTGAGGGAAGGGCTGGGCTCCAGCAGCAGGACCCTCAGCACGGCCAGGAGCTGTGGTCTGGAGTGCTGCTCGCACCACGCGGGCACACGGGCACCACGCTGCCCTTGCACAAGCCACCGCCAGCATTGCTGGTGCCAGCAGGATGGCACACTGCAGAGCCTGGCATTGCTTTTCCCCACCACGAGGGTTTTAATTGATGGAGTGGGACCGCTGACAGGGCTGGGAATGCTGGGAGAAGCTATCCTGCAGGATAAGAGCGCTCCTACTGCTGCTATTCCACGGCTTTACCAGTGCATAAGCCTTGTTACTCTCAGCAGGTAAAACTCAGCTGCTGTGCTGACAGCAGGCAAAAGGCATCTGAATCACATCCTGCAAATGCAGCAAATTAAACTGGAACAAAGGGCCCTGCACCATTCTGCCTGTGACCTGTCCCGGGATATTCAGCAGGCACACACCTCATACCAGGCTTCCTAAAAGCGTGTGCCACTGCTCTCTGGGGCTGGTGCCACAGGCTGGGAATAGGTAAATTGCTAAAGTCATAACCGGAAGGGGGAACAGGAAAATCCTCTCACCAAAACCAAAATCATGGATGAGAGTGTGCTGGAGAAACCCTTGGTAGGAAGACAGGGATCCATATTCTGTGACTGCCCCGGCCAAACCCAGACATTTGGTAATTCCAGAATAATTCTCTCCCTGTATGTGAAGGACTTGGAAAGCACACACACCGTCCCCCCAAGCTGCAGTACATAAATACAACCAGGGGCATCTATATTCTTTTATCCAGTATTTATTTGTTAATATTTATTACCCAGTTATTAATTTATTAAAGATCAGCTTTTCCTCTGCTGGTCCCAGTTGAAACAGATCAAACAGTTTCACAGGAATGAGTAACTCTGGAGATGATCAAAACATAAAGAGAAATCAGCAGCTGTATTTCTCACTATAATCTGAGCTGCCTGGCTGTAGGATTTGCTTCCCTTGGATAGATGAAAGGAATTGTACTTTATGCTGAAGCACTAAAGCCACAGGCACGCTTTTCCCTCTCATGACCTCCTCTAAATCAGTTGTTCTGCACTATGGAACAGAAGTCAAAAACTCTAATTAAACTACCAGCATAATGCATTTGCCCCACAACACTTTTTGCCCCTCAGTTAATGAGTATGGGGAAGAAAAAAAAGGGCAAATAAGGGAAGAGTTTGCAGGCACCACTATGGATACAAGGAATCACCTTCATGCTCTGGGCAGCTGATGCATTAACAGCGTATTAGAAGTGACAGGTTCCAAGGATTCACGCAGTGGAGATGGTCCTCATTTGCCATAACAAAACAGACCATGAAAGTACCTGTCATGATGCTGTTAGCTGGTTCCTGAGCCCGACTGTGCATCCCGTGGCACGGTTTTTTTGCATCCAGAGAGATACTTTACCCTCCTTCCGTGCCCACGTAACTAACCAGCAAGTGCAAGGTGGCCAGAGCCGTGTCTCACAGTGAAGCAAAGACAATCATTTCTTCCATTTTCCTTCTTCTCCTCTCATGATTTAAAAGGACCCCATTATCATTTACTCAACTGGATTCATTTCCAGCGGGTCTTTCTTCAGAGAACGCTGATTTTTTTTGTCGTTAAGTTTCGACTGGACACCAGTGTCAGGTGAGATTTCAACCAGATGAAACAGACTCGCAGACCTGGATTCCTGACTAAAATTTTCACACTTGCAAATTGACACATTGGCTTCCTGCAAATCACTCACAGCAACTTTTCCCAAAGGCATTCCTGACAGCAAATGCATCAGCTCAGGTATTTGGGGATTTCACCACAAAAAAGGGTACAAAAAACAGCAGAAGCAAACGCAACATTTAATTGGACAAATATTTACCAAAAAAACCCAGCACCCAGCGCCTGTGGCAGCCATCCCACAGAAATTATACTCCTTGCATGCCTGTCTAATTTGGAAAGCCTGAATGAAAGGAAATCATCAGTATTCTTTGGGGGAAAACTAAATTTACCTTGAGTAAAATCTAGCTTATGCAACCAGCCACCAAAAGCCCTGCCAAACTCCCAGGCAGGCCTTGAGGACAAATTTTGCCAGCTGCAGGCTGCGGAAGTCTGTGTTTAATAAATCTTGACCCATCAGCAAGTCCCTGGCAGCAGCCTGAAGGGAGAGCGTGGCAGGTTTTGAAAGGCACCAGGCTGAGGGAGCTCACAGATTTACTTGTCACGGATGACAGTGAGAAACCTCTCAAAGGGTAGCCTGAGAAAATTGGTTTATGTAATTGCAGAGATTTATGTCTGTTACAGTTCCAGAAGTTTCGCTGCATCCTGGGGATCTCGGCCCACAGGAGTCAAAAAAGAGAGAAATGTAACGTCATTTTTGGATGGAGACAGTGGGATCAACACCCACGGGGTAAATAAAGTGTTTGGTTAGGATGGAACAAAGCAATCCCTCCCTTGGAGGAGGCAGAGGTGGCAGAAGAGCCTCGCTGCAGCAAACCACCCCGGCGAGCAGGAAAACCATCGGAGCTGGGAACCAGCAGCCACGTTTTGATTGATTTCCGTGGGGCAGAGAGAAGCAGCTCATTATCAAAGGCACTGAGTCTGCCAAGACTTCTCATTAGCAGTTTTGTGGTCAGCCTGCGATGATTTTCAGGGCTGGAATGTACTAAAGGCAGGGTGTTGAGGTCTCATTTAGGGGTAGGGTGTCTAGAGTAAACATCTACATCTCTAAACCACGAGGGTCCTTGCCGCAGCCCTGAATTTCCCCAGTGTTGTATAACAGTAAATCCATCACTTCAATAGCACCCCGACTGAGATTTCAGCGAACCAAATATATGAAAAATAAATGTCCGAGTCCATCTATGTTTTTCAGTGCACACGCAAGGCAGAAATAATGACTCCACAGAGATGGAAATCAAGGACTTTTAAAACCAGATTTGTCATTGCCCCATCGAGCTTCCAACAGGACATTGTGCCACCAGCTCCCACAGTTTTCTATTAAGTCTCAGGTGTAAAGTGATTTTTTTTTAAACACTGCGGTTCCTGAAATCCCTGGACTGTTGGAAAACATCGCCTTACTTTTAAAAAAATACATACAGTTTAGTTTCTAGCCCCTCAGATTAGCTCACAGGTGTGACAAAGAAGACCAAGAGAAACCCAGGTCTATTTTTTCATACTATCCTGTGCTACCTAAGTCGGTCCCAGCTGGAATTCTGGCTCAGCTCAAGGCTAATGCTCCTGCTACCCAGCACCCATGGATTCACTGCCCTGACCTGGCACATAGATCCTGGGCAAGTCTTGTGCCAAAGACAAGGGCAGGATAAAGATTGTGAAGAAGAACAAACTAAAAAAGCCTTTTGGGGTCTTCTGGTGCAGCTTTTCCTCAGCCAGACAGAATTTCTGGAGAAAGGACCACCATAAAGGACCCAGATCAAAACCTTGCGGTGGGAGGCTCGCAAGCCGAAAGGAATTGGGAAGGTTGGGTTTTGACTGACTGCACTTATATGTTGAAGACAACATGTTGGTAGATAACTTTGAATGAATAACTCTTTGAATTTAATGCCTGAGCTCTGGGCCAGGGCAGCAGCCCCTTCCCAGGGCAGGAGGGCTCGCTCTGGCCACGGACCCTGCTCGCTGAGGCAGAGGACTGGAAAGGCTTCACGTCAGCACAGTGCTGAGGTTTTCTCTGACTGGAAACGTTCCTTCTGTTATTCTGAACAGTCTGTCCACACTTCACGGCATAAACTGCTTTAGAAATTACAGCCTGGAATGTAAACCCAGGCTGGGCTGGCTGCGGGCCCTGGCTGCTCCTCCAGGCCCCTCTGCCAGAGGGTATCTGGTGTCGGCAAGAGAAGGAGGCACAGAAGCATAAAAAAGCAAACACCTGGCTCCAGCAGCCATCCATGCCCCTAACCAGCACTGTCTGCTCTGTGCCACAAGAGAGGGGAGAACAGAACCCACATTTTGGACTGTCGACAGCCAAAACCAGCACAGGGACAGAACACCTCCTCCAGCAATTACCCTCAGGTTTCCATCCACATCTGGATTTTGCCCCGATACCATAGAACTAAGCCCCTTGAAATGGCTTACTGATCCCACCAGCATTGGTGTGGAAAGCAAGCAAGGCTGTTTTGGGTGAGAAACACTCAGAACTGCCACTCTGAGTGGTTTGGGGAAGGCTCCCCAGGAGCTGAGAGCAGGGAAGTGCATGGACCATGAGTGTGCCTGCCCCGGCCTCAGCAGCAGGAACAAGCAGGATACGTGTCAGACCATCCCAAACACAGCCAGTGCATGGGAATGCAGCCAAGGGAAGCAGTCTGGTCCAAGGCCTGGCCTCCAGATGTTGCCAGATAAGACAAATAGCTTTGCACCGCAGCAATCAGACTTCTCCTCCCCTCTGTTAACTCCCAACTTATCGAGGGTTAAGAGGACTAAAGTTCACACACATTAATGGGGTTCAAACACAGTGATCCAAGCCATATTAAGGCAAAAAAACCCCCAAAGCACAGCCCAGCTAAACCATGCTAAAGGGTTGCATTCCTCGGCCCCCGTGATGGCCCCCTTTTTATCAACATACCAGCCAGAAAAGGGTTTCTGGCCCCGGATGATAGGCAATAATTATATCTTAACAGCAGTACTTGAAGGTCACATCTTCTCCACTACTCCTGTGTTTTTAATGTTAAACTCTCTACCACCATATTTAAGACCAAAGAGGGTTCACAGGGCAAAAGCCAAATATGTTAACAAGGTCTCATCACATAAAATTGCATCTTAGACCTCAAAGAGAACAAGTGAGAAACTGGGTGAAGGCAGAAGCCACAGTGATGAAGCTAATGCTGGAACTCTTTATCTCACAGAAAAAATGACTGGGTAGCTGCTCATTTGATGTGCAGCAATTAAAGACTAATTTACACAGTGCCACTTAGTGACAAGTATAATTATGTCCTACTCAGGGTACATATCAGATAATAATTGCCTCCAGCTGAGCTGGAGGTTGTAACCCACTAAAAGGGACTTTAATGATGTGACCAAAGATGGATTTGAGCTGGAAAGTTTGGGACTGACCAGAAGAGCACGGGAGCTGCTCACAGCTTTTTTAGGAGAACTGCCTCAGCAGCTTAATCTCCTCTATATAAATAATTGCACTGATCTCTGCGTAGATATATAACAAAGATAAGAAGGTACAAAACAAATTAGATTTCTAGGACAGATCATACAGGAATTTGTTCAATTCACAAGGTTCTGGTGTCGAAAGCTTAAAAAAAAATGTGTTCTTCAGTGTCTTATCTGGCTGTGGTCACTCTAAAATACATCAACCACCCCTCCCAGGATGCTGCTGGAATTAACTTTTAATATCCCTCATTGAAACAAAGCCCCAAAGCACAGAAACAAGCCTGGCTTGTAACACTTGCATAAAGTGAAGTCTCATGTTAAGCTGTGGACAGACTCGAGCTCTTCCATGGAGCAGAAGTGCTCAGCTGCACACTGGGGAAGAGACCTCCAGAGCGGCTGTAGCTCTGAACGTGTCCCCAAACCTCCTCAAGGAGAAGGAGGAATTACAAAACACGACGGTGCTTTTGAGCGTGCACTCAGTGTTTCTCTCCCCAGATCCCTCTGGTCTTCCCAGCCCCCAGCTGAGGACTGCAAAGGGAGAGGGGCTGAGATGAGGGTGTGGGAGCAGAGATGTGATTAGAGCAGCACCAGCAAAAGCCAGGTTGGTTTAGGGAGGCTTTGGGATGCTGTGGCTCCACACCAACCATCCAGCTGTACTTGTCATAAGCATCCTGGTGTTAAATTCCTGTGATTTGGGGTGTACTTCAGCTGGCAGCTGCATTGCACTGAGCAGCAAGGAGCACGAAAATAAACCAGGACAACAGCACAGGTCATAAAAACTGAGCTCGGTAATAATTTGTGCTGTAAACCAAGCATCCTTAGGGCTTCTCGTGGATTTTATCAGCCTGTTCAGGGGAACAGCATTAGTAGTAGAGGTAGTTTTGATTAACTACCATAACATGACTCAAATGTGCAAGTGCAGAAATGCATCAGAGTGGGATGTCAGCTCAATGGAACCATCAAAGTCACTTTAAATGAAAGCTCAAGGCATTTTCTCACACGTATTTGCCTTCCTCCTCCTCTGACGTGACAAGAGATATGAGTCAAATTTTATCTGTACTGCTGGTTCTGGTTTATAACCGGAAAAGGATTCTCCAGCAAATTCATTAAACAGGTGAGGTGGCTCGAGAGTTTACCCTGAGCAGTTTCACCCACTCTCACTCTCCTCATGGCCCCTCGCCGTGAACCACCCCACAGAGGAGACACAGCGTGACCTGGGGCTGTAGCTCCTCCTCACTGCTCCCTGAGCAGGGTCCCTGTCCAGGACAGCCTGGGACCCCCCCATTTCTCACTCTGCTGGGTGACAGCTCCTGGCAGAAGGCCAGTCTCGCTCTGTGCCAGCCTCTGCTCCTCCACAGCACCCAGATGTCACAGCAGGCCTTGGGTAACTCCCTCAGGGTGCAGTGGGGGGTATCAAGACCTGAGGTTTTACCTGGCACTTAAACTTCACTTGTCCTTGGAAGTGAAGGTCTGCTCAGGTTAGCTTGGGGTGAGGGATTCCTCTGTGATGATCACCATGATTTTGGGAGGAGGCCAGTGACTGCTATCATTAGACCAAGGCTGGATATAATGTCCTGTGACCCTCTGTGCACTGTTCCCACTGTAAAAATAACTTCACGTGGGATCATACCTCCAGGCAGGGGCCCTGGTAACACACACAGCTCAGTCCTGGCCCCAAGCTCAGCAGGGATGAACACCCTGTTCCTGCTGTTCACCACCCTATCTGCTATCCCTGCTTCCCTCACCCGCTGGATTCTCCCTCAGCTATTGGGACATAACCAGGCTTCCAAAGCCATCTCTGGCTGGTCTCCCCTTCCACACCTCCCCTGACACAGCCACAACAGCCATCCCTCAGCCCTCGTGTTCCCAACCAAACCCTTCAGCACACACCATCTCAGATTTTATGCCAGTTCTTGCCGGATTAGGGAGTTAGCAGCACACAAGGTCCCAGCACAGGCTCTGGGATGGGTGTGTTTGCTCATACAGACACATCCAGATGAAGCACCTTGTTAACTGTGTTGATAATGGACCCAAAGGTGTCCCGGGCTCTCTCCACAGAGCTTTGATAATTAATGCCTTGCACTTCCCAGGCTTCACAGAAAGCATTTATAATTAACCTCTTCTTCTTTCCTGCCGCACAGTGCAGAAAACAACTGTTGCTCTATCAAGAGCTCAGGAATATCTATTAAGCCATCTCAGTCAAATCAGGACAGAAGCAATTTAAGAGACAATTACAGGCAGGAGATCTGAACTCCATTCTCAACTCCAGACACAGCACTGAAGAATAAAATGCCTCAGCTCCCAGGCTCTGTGCCAAGGGTAAGCAGCATGTGAAAACCTCTTCAGTGCACAGCACAAATCAGAAGGCCTTGAATTGGAGAGGATGGAGCAAAATAACTAAAAACCCTAATTATCTAGGACTGATTGTTCTTATAATTGCTTGTTTCCAGGTTTACATCGAAAGCACTGAGTTCTTCATGCTTTAATCTCCGTAACTAAGGTCTGAACTTGTTCTCCTGTGAACCTCGTCTCACTTTTAGGGACACCTGATGAGTCCAGGCAGAATTGCTGAGCATACTGAGCACCATCTCAGGGCAATGGGAAGCACAAGGATAAAGGGAAATGAAGCTGGAGGGCAGCACTCTGAATAGAGCAGGGTCTGCAGCTGGGGCTGGAAAAACACCAGTGCCAGCCTGAGAAAGTTCTGACTGTCTATAAAGCTGGTGGAACCCACTACAAGCTCTGAGGAGGATGTGTGTGACCTGCAGGACTCACACAAATCGCTCCTCTTGGAGGGAATGTGGCAATGAAGCTATTCCCACATCCAGCAGTGACTCGTGAGCGATCACGGGAGGGTAAGGCAGAGCAGAGATCTGCAGCAGGCAAGGAAACACACTGTGCCTCCAGATAAATCACCAGATAAGCACACACAGCAGCAGCGCGAGCAGCAGTGTCAATACTGGCTGAAAGTCATGTAGAGAAACCCCCTGAGCGAACCAATGCACTCAAATCAGTAAAAGCACTAAATTTTGAGATCCGAAATTACCAGCATGCTCAGCAAACATCACACCACCAGCTGCAGGGCATTGTATCTCAACCCTTGTTCCAATTGTACCAAAAAAAAAAAAAGGATCTTTTTCAGTAATTCTGCCTCTTCTAATTTCTTCCAAATTGCATGTTTGTTTTTCAAAGCTGCCAGGCCAACACCCCGCCACAAACAAGGTGAAGTGTGATATTGCTCCAGATATTGCTGAGCTCTCTTGCTGGCACTTGCTGATGCTTCCTTGGTCTTAGGGAGTACAAAAAGCTCCAGCAGCTCCTTGAGCCGTACATACTGTCTTCTTCTATGCCTTACAAAGGGGGAATGTTTCATTCAGAAGCAACCGAGGAGTTAAAGAAAATATTACTCTGGTACTGAAGCTGTTAATCACACAGCACACAGTGAAAGCTGCACTGAAGGAAACCCTGGAAATGATCAGGAAAAGTGAGGCTGCCTTGCTGTCTCAGGATGGGCTTTGTCATCCCGCACCACAGGTTTTCCTGGCTGTCTCTGACTTGATGCTCATTCCTCAGAGCCCTCCTCCCGCTCTGAAAACAGGCCCTGCTTTGCATATTCCAGTCTACCAGAGGAAGAAAGCAAATCCAAACGCTGGAAAACGAGAGCGGCGGCAAAAAGAACAATGAAACCACCAGAAATATTTTCCCAAATGAAGCTGCAGCAGCTCCCAGCACCGAGGACATCTCCAAAGCCAGAGCACCTGGGAATGACCACGTTACTGAGGTCCCTGCATGTGCTCCCAGAGCACATCTTTGTTGTGTTTTCCCACTGCCACAGCAATCCCCCACAGGCGGTGGCACAGACACGGGAAGGGGAAGCAACCTCTCCACACTCCCTCAGCAGGGCAAAGCTGAAACGTGTCCAAATCCCAAATCCAAACCCTGAGTCCTGGTCCAGCACTCCAGGTACCGAGCCACGTGTTCACCCAGGTGCCAGAGGGCAGCGGGAACAGCCAGCACGGGACGTGCCCCCGCTGGGAGGGGAAGAGCATCGAGTGGCAAAAGGGTTTAATATTTCATTATCACACCATTCCCCGCCACTTCTAATGTTAAATTAATCCCCTGTCTGTCCAGATCAGCTAAACTCATCCTCGAGATAAATTAGGTCAGCAACAGCCTGAATTTAAGAAGAAAAAAAAATCTGATTGAATGTTGAAAGTTTCTTCCACGGCTGATTTCCCCGTGAATTATTCATCCCAGCAGCAGCTCTGCATTGCTCAACAGAAACATTCCTATAGTCAAGAAAGCACTTCACCAGCAGAGCAGGGCAAAATAAGCCAAATTCCCCCAAAATACGGTGGCAGGGCGCACCCTGTCCTGCTGTAAATCATCCTTCACAGAGCTGCATCCCTGCCCACCACCTTTGCCTTCCTTGTTCGGAACAACATTTTGCCTTTGAAGATTTGGCCTCAGGGTCAAAAACAGCCAAGAAATTCCACTGGGGCATTATTTTTTTTTCACCCTGCCAAAAGCAGATTGCTGCAACAGTCATTGATAAAGTGACTCAGAGCCTCTGTGAGCTGCAGAAGAAAAATGGAACAGCAAAACCTTGGGTCTTCCAAAGCTGTTGCAAAAACCTGTGTCAAATCATTTATTGGCTGTACCTACACGCACTTTAGTTGATCCTACAAGATTTTAAATGCCTCCTAATAGAGTGATGGCCCAGATTATCTTCTTACCTTGTATAAATGAATTTAAAACTATTTCAGATGGATAGACAATTCCCTGCTTGCAAATGAATGTGCTTCTATCACAGAGAAACCTGAAAATGTGCTCTAATATTAAAAATCACCCCTTCTTAATAACACAGACGTGGTTGCTTTAGAGCTATGCAGCTTTTACTTTAAGTATTAAACTATCCTCCAGGGCTTAAACCCCACAAGTTTTAAGATAAAAGATGCTCTCAAAGGTATATTTAATTGTTGTTAGATGGAAGAATTTAAGATACTGTATGGGAGATAAGCCTGTACAGAGCCAGAAGCTGTTTTCTAGTTCCAGGAGACAATAAATCATGCTATTGGTTTGTCTCTGGCCTCGGCTGGTAATAGATCACAGACATTTTCATACCCAAGTTCAAATAACACACAGAAAACCAGCCACAAAATAGTCACATCGCCAAAACACATCTTAAATAACATACGAAAGAAATGGCCACAAACCAGTCGGGGTGCCAAAATGCATCAAATGTTAAGCAGCCTGTGGTCTCCAGGATGTCAGGGTGAGACAGGCTGGTTGCTGATGGCTTTTCAAGAGAAACGCTGGGGGTTTGCAGGCCATCCCTGACAAAGTCACGCCACCGCAAAAGGAAACCGGCGCTCGGTTATGAGAGATCCTGGTTTGTGGAGCCATTTTGTGAAACTCCCTCTGAGATGGCTGTCCTAGGAGGGGTGTGAGAGGTGTAAAACGTTCGGAGTTGTTAACGTCTCAAAGGCAAAGAGCGCAAGCCAAAGGCTGCACGCAGCAGAAGCTGGCTTCAGCTGCCGCCCAGACCTCTCCTCGCGGGGACGAGGGGACACCAGGAGGACATGTGGTAGAAAGGGAAGAGAGAAAATAGTGAAAATCAGCATGTTGGGATTAAAAGTTCAGCATTTCTGGGCTGAGAGCCAGCTCCTCAGGCAAGGAAGGCAGAGAAGGGAGGTGGTGTCGTGGTCAGGACTCAGGGACGTGTGGCTGTGAGGAGCACAGTGGGGACCTCATCACGCCTTGAGATAAACACCAGAGAGTGGCCTTGAGCTGGTCCTCAGGGCACCCCTCACACCAAAGCAAACCCTTTGCCCTTGGGAGTGTAAGACTGCAGCACACCCAGGGTGCCACCCAACAGGAAAGCCACCACCTGAGTGTGCCACACGGTACACAGGCCATGCACAGGTCACCAGTGCCACCCCAGCGGGGCACAGCGTGCGGCACGCTTGGTCCCTCTGTAACCACAGAGGGGAACGGAGCGTGAGGACGTTCTTGTCTGGAAGATAATTCAAAGGAAAGCAGCAGGATCCAGCTTCAAAAACACCAATGAGTCAACCTTCCAGGGAGCTTCACCCCCTGAGCCCCCAGCGGTGACTGCAGCCGAGAGAAAGGGAACGGGGCTGGCATCGCAGCGCTGACCTTTGTGAAAACGGTGATGCAGACAGAGCTCAGGGAACAGTTCGTGCCTTCGCCCGCTAATTCCAGCCCTTCCACAGCTCCACAGCAGGGACTTGGTACCCAGCCCACGGGCACACAGGATGGCCCTGCTGGCACTCAGAAGGACTCGTGTTGCTGTAATTCTTCTGTGTTGAGAAGGGACGGAAAATAAAACCCCGTTTTCCTGAAGCGACCCTCACTCTCCGTGCTTGCACGGTATCCGCGGCACGCGGGCACCACACCAGCTCCAGCGGCGCCAGGGATGCAGACACTGACTTCGGGAGCCTTTCCCTCCTCCTGGTAAATCGATCCCAGCTCGAGCTGCTGGGAGCAGTCAGCAGGCACAGGCACACTGAGAGCTGAGGGGTGGGGGTCAGGGCAGACGGGAGAGCAGACACAGCCCGCTCCCCACAGCCCGGATGCACCAGCAGACACCGGGCGCTGTCCCATCCCTTCGCATTTTCACTTCTGTTGTACCTGGAATTTCTCAACAAAGCGAGGAGGAGGAGGAAAGCAGCAGTCCAGGGATCCCTCTGCTGGCCTCTGCTGCTTAGACCTACCACGGTGTGCTCCTCTGCACACCCCTCCTGCTCAAATGAGCACCCCCTTTGGAAATTCGGGCTTCATTAAAAGCAGCAGGCAGCCTTTGGTCCTGTTTTAACACGGATGCTCGGTAACAAATGTACTGTCACGTGCTGTATTCCTCAGCTCTGTTTTCAGTCCTCACCTCTAAGTTTAATACTCTCTGGAATTAGTAAGGCCTGAAAAATATCACTCCACATAGGTTCTGACTGAGGGCTGGGAGCAGGATTAGCTGGCTTCTCTCAGAAGGTGCCAAGCACCATGGGACTGGCGTGACAAATAGCAGGACAAACAGATAGGCTGGGACAGGGCTACAGCACAAGCACGACACTGAGCTGAGAGAGAAAAAGAGAAAGATTAAAATGGAGAAAATGTGAGACAGTCAGAGAAGGAGGCCAAGGAAAATATAAAGAAGACAATGCCCTCAAAAGTGACCAGAATATAAGGGTCCTTTACCCCGTGACCAACACTCAGAGGCAGCTCCAGCCCTGCCATGAAGGGATACAGCAGGAGCAGAGTTGATCCTGTATATTTACAGCTGTCCTTTACTTCGTATTTCCAGCTTTCTAATTCCACTGTTCCCAAGGGGACTCTAAAGATCACAGCTATGCTGTACACTGAGCTTCTGCTGCAGAGATCTCCACGGGCACAACTCTGAACTGCCAGTCTGAGCTGAGAGAAGTCTCTGGGACATGCTAACATTCAGAATAACAAAAACAAGAAAAAAAAGAATCCAAACAAATAAACAAAACCTCGAGGTTAATCCCATCCTTTATTGGCTGCTTTGTGATTCATTCAGGTTATGGCTAAACACTTGCAAATAGGAGTGAACTGATAAAATTAAACTCCCAGCTTATCATTGTGACAAGAGTTGCACCTCACCCGGGTCACGGATGCAGCTGGCTGCAAGGGGGACCAGTGGAACAGGCTGCCTGGCTGGCATGTGCATGAAGATGCTTGAATTTAAGTGCTCTTGTACCCTCCTGTGGGAGGGTTGAGAAGAGGGCTTCTTTATCCTCTAAAGAAAAGAAACAAGGCCTTCCTGAAGTATCCACTTCTTATGTTTAACTCTCTCCAACGTAAAGCTCAAGCAAAATAATTTAAAAGTTGCTTCATTGCCAGCGTGGGCTCCAGCTCCAGGGGAAGATCCTCACCTGCCTCCCTCCATACTAAAAGGACATCATGCCCTTTTTCCCCTCAGTCTCCAGAGCTGCTGCAAAAGCACAGCTCCCTCGAGTCACAGGCTGGCTTTAGGAAATACCACATAACTGAAAAACCTCCACCTCACACCTTGGTGCTCTCCCCACGGAAGAGCAGCTGCTCACGAGGCCCCACCCCAGGTAACACTGCAGTGACAGCAACACCTGTGACACCTTGGGGACTCTCAGTCAGTAAATGAAAGGTCCAAATCTTCTCACACCACCAGGAACCCTGCTCCGAGCTACACCTGAGGGTTCAGACTGAGCTCAGCTCTGAGACTTCTCTCCCCCAAGAATTGGCCTTGCTGCTGGCTGTGCTGACACAGGGCTTGTGCTGGCCTCTCATGCACTACTTCTTAGCCAGCAGCCACTCCTTTTCTAGCCCAGGCTCTCCAAGGTAGCAAGGTTTCCTATTTATTCATAAAAGCAAATCATATTTCCCCGTGTGGAGCAGGTGTTCCCATGGAAACGATTCAGACACATTTGTATGAATGGGCAATTTTACAAACTGCACAAAAATCCTTGACATCATCAGAGCTGAGGGCAGACCCGGGGACTAAACAAAGTTCTTAAACCCCAGTGGCAGCTGTGTGGAGATAAATAGCCATGCAGCAGTGGCAGGCAGACACAGGGGAGCTGGAATCTCCACTAATGCTGCCTTTGAGCAGTGGGACACAGCACACAAGACTCACATAAGCAGAGGGTGCCCGAAGAATTTCCTTACCAATAGTTTCTTCTACAGCTGATACCAGGTTTTGGACTCATATAAATTGTAGTGAAATCTCCCCCAAGACAGACCTGCACTCCCCCAGGAAAAGGTTCTCCATCACCATGAACACTTGCACCAGCGAACAGGGGGCTGTAGAGCTGGTTTCCATGGTGGACCTGCAGAACCCTCACAAGGAACCAAGCAGGAGAGTAAAGCACAGGCCAGCAAGGGCTCACAGTGCTCAGGTCTGCTTCAGCAGAACCACTGCTGTGCACAGGGAAGCCTTTGGCCTTCACCCGGGCTGGGTCCAGAAACAAACCTGGGGGCTTAAGCTTTTGCGTGGTCTGTAAAGAAGCTGAGAGTGAAAGGGGCCAGGACATATTCATCAGCACACTTGGCTTGGTCCCTCTGACAGTGTGTACAGGGGACAGCAGGAACAGGCAGCACTGGCCTCGGTGCTGGCTGGTGGCTCCCAGGGGTGTTAGCTCTGAGGCAGTGGCCACATTTGTAAAATATTAATTCTAGTAATGTTTCAGCCACCTTAAAGTGGAGTGCAGTCTTCAGTGGTCCCCCGGCCCTGAGTCAGACATGCAGAGAAAGGAGGCAGCCTCTCCTCAGAGGCTCAGGTGTCCCAGCTGTCCCACTGACAGGCCCATCTGGTTTCACAGTGCTGGGGTACAGGGGGGTGAATCTCCCCTCAGCTCTCAGCAGAGCAGGCACTGCCGGTACCCTGTGGCTGGGAAGGACAAGAGAGCAACAAGCAAGTCCAGAGACAACTGCTCAGAGACACCCACAGCACCACACGGTCCTGCTGACCTCTGCCACGGGCTCTCAAAGGACCCAGAGCTGGAGAAGAGGCAGGAAAAGCCATTCTTAGCTGAGGCTGCTGAAAAAACAGACTATGGTCTGGTCCTAGAGCTCCAGCTGTGGTGGCCACCACCATCACACGTGTGGCCCTGCCAGATGGGACCCAGCTGCCATGAAAGCAACATCCAAAGATCATGTTCCCAGTTCCCACTAACCCCATTCGAAATCCCTCCTACTTTGGAAAGCTACTTTGCAGGCCAGGAGGACGGGCTGAAGTAATCAGGCTTCATCTCCATCTGCCAGCTGTTTTCCTCCTCTCATTGAGATGTTTTACTGGGCACTGGAGCGATGAGACTGTTGCTTCCTTCAGCTGGGATTTCAACAGCAGCTCTGCAAATGCCATCTTACAAAACACAGAATCTCAAAGCAACTCAGTGCCAAGGTTATCAGATTTGGGCAGCACTTGCCAAGTAACACAAGCAGGGCTTGGAGATGAGATTGTTCTGACTGGCAAAACAAATTTCCATTCCTCAGTGGGGAGGAAAAAGTCTTTTCTATGAGAGATAATTTCTTTATTTGCATATCAGCTAATGATCTTCTGACATTCACTTTAAAGCTGCTCTAGAAAGCTCCTTCTGCTGTGAAAAGTTTGAACTGGTCACAGTCCAAACGGCACAAAGAGCAGGCTGTGTCTGCAGTGCCAGCACTAATCAGCAGGGATCCAAGCTCAGCTTTTCCATATGTGCTCCTGCCCTGGACGCTCCAATTTACAAACCAGGAGTTATTTTGTCAGCTCCTTTAAATTACAGGCAAGTGTCAGAACTACTTTAAATTATATATGTGTGTGTCATCAAATTTTAAACTGCTCATGGATAATTCACTGCAATGGGGAGAAAGGCCTCGTATAAATTTTTGGCCAAAGTAATTGCTCCCATGGCTTTGCAAACATACCATAAGTCAAGAAATTCACCAAATATGGGGCAAATTTGCACTCTGGATTAGTTCCAGCCTCACCCATAGTATTGGTTGTGGCTACAGCAGTGGGAACCTCTTATACAAACATGGAGGGCAATGAATTCCCAAATACTTCTGGCCAGAGAACCACCCTCAGATGTTGTCACAGATCAAGCACCAGGCAGGTCTGCAGCCCCCTTTCCACAGTGTCCAAAACCACTCGGGGTCAACAGTTTGGAAGCCACTTGTTTGTATCAGAAAAGCTTTTTCCTCCTTGAAATGAGGGTAAGATGAGCTGTTGGTATCTTGTAGTGGCTGCTGGTGAGGCTGGGTGCTCATTCACAGCGCAGGGTACCAAGGGTTGCTGGATCTCCTCACCCCTGTGCTTGCTTAACATCACCCCCTTTGGCCCCTGCGTTCTGTTATTTGCCACTAGACCAGCCCTTAATGCAACTGCTCCTAATTTGTGGGGAGGAAAATTGGAATTAAGCCAAGGCTTTGATATAGCACTGGCCTCGGTGCTGGCTGGCAATAGCTAATAAACAGTGCGACTGGAGCAAAAGGAGAGCATTTATTTATGTCTGTGGTAAACCCAGCCTATCCATACAATCTCAAACTCCTCATCAGGCTGCAGGATAGAATTCTTTAGCTCATGCCCACCAGATACAGAGAGTGGAAACTCCAGGCCTGCTCCCTAGGAGAGAGAGGTCTGGGACTCCTCTCTCTGCTCCTTTGGAACTCTGACTCAGAGGCTGTTTGCAGTGCCTGTTCCCTGAGATCTTGAGCACCAAACCATCGTTAAAGGTGCTGCCAGGTTTTATTTCAGGGACTCTGAGTGCTCTGCTGCCGGCAGCACAGCCCCTGAACTGCACACAAAATGTTTCTAGAGCTGCAAGGAGTGTCGAGAGATCCTTTCAGTAAACAGCATCACACCCAAGGATTTTGAAGGATTCATTAAGCAGATCTAACCACCCTCTTCCTCCAACTATTTTATTCCTGCAGTGGAAGATGCTGCACAGCTGAACTGGTCCATGCTAATCACAGTTTTACTGCATGCTCAATACATGATCTCAGCTACCACTGATCTGCAGTTTGTCTGTCCCAAGCAGGTGACAGGAATCCAAAACGTGCATAAAAGCATTTATTGTGGCCATTTGGGCAACAATAAGAGTCCTGAGGCAACACTGTGTTCAGGCACTGCTCAGTTAGACTGAGATGGGGACAGTGGCTGCCCGAAGAGAATTCCTAATTGGAGAGGAGGAGGAAGGAAGCCAGGGTGTGCCCAGGTGGGGAAGGGCAGCACTGCCACTTGCAGTGAAAAAGGACCTTGCAACAGGGCAAGAAGTGAAGCTCTCCCATTCTCCCTTGTCATGGCTGACCAAGATCCCACCCCTGCAAGTGTTCAGGGCCAGGCTGGGATGGGGTGTTGAGCAGCCTGGTCTAGTGGAAGGTGCCCTGCACATGGAGGGAAGGTTGGAACAATATGTTCTTTGAGGTCCCTTCCAACCCAAACCATTCTGTGATCCTGTGAAGATACTCCTCTAGCCTAGAGATCCTCCACTGCTGATTGTGACACATCCACACATGCCAGTGGAAAGCCAAATGCAGTGTGAAGTTATCCTCCAATATGCCACATTTTTCCAATCTGTGTTAAAAAGCACTCAAAGAGCCTCTTGCTGTGATTGAACTGCCCTAACTCCCCCCAAAGCTCCCTTAGCCAGCCTTTGTCTAAAGCACAGAGTGTGGGGCAGGATAACCCTGGAGCAGGTTGGAAATAGTCACACTACCCCACTGATCCCCCAGGCTGCTCCTCTCCAACAGCAAACAGGAGCCAAACAGCACCCCTGACCCCAAACAAGCCAAACCCACACGGTGCACCAGAAATTCGTGCTCTTGCTTTTGTTTGTCACAAGTTTTCTGTGCTGGCTCTGTGGGGTTTCTGAGAGCTCTCTGACCTCTGTGTGAGGCCACTTAGATCTCAGGTGGGGACAGCCCCTGGGAAATCACTTCTTGTAATTCAGTCTCGTAAACAACTCGGTAAAGGAAAGATATCTGATGAAAAACAAATGAAACAAACAATACAGATGATTAAACAACTGACATGACTCAAACCCCCAAACCAGCCTGAGATCTCAGAGGGGAGAAATGCAGAGATTAAAAACCTTCCCCTGAAGACAGCACTTAGAACAGGGGTGGTTTCCTTCCAAACTGGGTCACTAGTCCCCTTTTTCAGACTACTGCTTTGGATCTATTCCACCTGATAGGCCAGTTCTTCCACTCGGTCACATCCCTCAGGGAAGTCGCAGCCTTTTCCCTGTTTGCTTATTGGGAACAATATCAGCTACAAACCCGGATTTACGACTTGGCTGGGAGAGTAGAGCAGAGGAAAGCAGAGAAGGAACTGCTCAGTCAAACGAGATACGGCTGTGATCAGTAGCAGAGGTGCCAAGGGAAACACTGGAGGAGGGGAGGGAGGTCTGGACGTGCTGCTGTGCAACGCCTTGGGAGCGCTGGAGAAACAAAGACACATCCAGTGAACTTCCACCCTGGTCCACCCCAAAGGCCCCAAAGGCCAGGAGGAAATGTGACGGTTTAGGGCACGTGACCCACATCCAGCCTGCAGCACAAAGCAGTGTTTCAGGCTTGGGAGGCTTCATTGCTTTTGGGGTTTTCCCAGAGCTGTTCTGGCTGGTCATCCGTTGGTGGGGCTTCCTGCATTACAGTCTCCTCTTTCCTTGCTATCCCAAAAAGCAGTGTTGGGAAAACCAGTCTCCCCCTGCACCAAAGAAACACACCAAAGTCTCTGCAGCCTCTGCTCTGCTCAGTAGAACTTGTCTAAAAAAAAAAAAAAAGTGTAAATAAATATACATATTTCAGGGAACCATGTTCTCCCATGAGCTCTGTAGCTGAGTCAGGAAATTGCATTTATATTTGTTTCCCACTGACATCTTTTACCCTCACCTCCCTGTAAAAGCCAACAGCATTCCCCACCAGTTCTATTCCTTTGGCACCTCATTCTCCGTGTTCTACAGCCAGGCCCACACTCCCACACCCAGCACAGGCCCCCAGAACTGCACAGATGCTGGTGGTATTTTGCCACCCAGGCACCGCTTCAGGCAGACAGAACTGCCCTCTTCCAAAATCCAACTTGCCAAAGAGCCTGCAGAGCATCTGCATTTTCCTTTGACTGGGTGGATGTGCACGACATGAGGCAACGATAGCTAACATTTTAAAAATCCATATATTCTTTTTCGTTTCCTCCAATATTTTTTCTCTTGAATTTCTGTCTGAAGGGAAAGGATAGCTTCAGGCTGAAGCTCCAGTTCTAGATCAGTTAAAACCCACTTTTTTGGCTAACAAAGCTCTGGTTTCTGCCTGTGTGCTGAGCAGATCTGCATTCACCCTGCCCAGCTCTGAGATCCAAGCTACAGCACTGAGCTTTGGGTCACAGCCACTGGGACTCACCTCAAGAAATTCAGTGCTGATCAGGATAAATCAAACCTTAGGGTGATGCATCCTCTGGAAGTGCTTGTCTCTCCTTTCCTTGACCCGACACCAAGAGTTTCAGAAGCTGAAACTACATGGAGTAAGTCCAGGCTGGCGTGGGCTTTTGGACCCCAGGTAAAATGGATCCAGCACCTTCTGGTCAGTGACTGTGGCTGCCACATTTCACAAAGTTAAGGCAAAAAAGCCCCAACTTTTCAACACTTTCACACAGGAATGGTGGAGGAGGCCACAGGCACATTTCATCTGGTTCAGCAGCACGATTCAAACCTCATCTCTGGCTTGTGCAAAATGGCTGGAAACTCTTCCTGACCCCAGTTGACTTCTCTTGATTAACAGCCTCTGTCACTTTTATTTTGGTTACTCTGAACACAGTTGCTATTCTGTGCCCTGATGTAACATCACCAAGATCCAAGGAATCAAACCAGCCTGGGAAGTGGTGTGAAAAAAAAAACAAAACAACAAACTGTTTAAGACTAGCCAGATGAAAAATAGAAAAGGCTGAAAAAACAGTTTGGTGGCACTTTGAAGAGTGGGGATGAACAGCGTCATAACTCATGACATAACCAAAACTCCAGACAGGACAGAATTAGCTCCCTGCAAGCTCAAATTAAACCTCCTCTCTAACAAACCCTGATGTGACACAGGCTGGAGGTGCCAGGGAAGCAGCAGCCTGTGCCCACCAGCCCTTCAGCACTGCATGGCCCCGGGCTGGCAGCCACAGCCTCTTCTGTCTCAAAATAGCTCCCAGAGGGAGCATTCCCAGAAAAGAAGGAGACGGAGTGCAAAGATAAAATGTGACACTGGAGCGGATGCCAGGTATCTCCTCAGCTCTGTGATTACAGTGTAAACCCCACAGAACATTTACCACGCTGGGAAATGAATCACATCTGAAATTAATAATGGGTTTTCCCCAGGGAATAAAAGCCTCGTCCCTTTCCTGTACCACACAGGCGTTCAAAAACAGGACAGAGCCAGAGCTCTCCATCTCACACTGTTGTTTTGTAGACACTTTGTGTGGACGTGGAGTTACAGGGCTAAACCCATGGAAATAGTTCAGCCACTACCCAAAAATGCAGAGGGAAATGGCGCTGGAGGAGCTTGGGCAGACCCAGAGCTTCCCCCGCTGCGGGACACCAGTGCCACAGCAGCAGGACACGGGCACAGCGGGTTTGGGTGACACGTGCCACTCCAGGCTGGGATGGACACAGCAGCACCGAGGCAGCAGGGCTGCAGAGTGATGCAGGAAACAAAAAGGAAAGCAGAGTGGGATGCATTAACCCAGAACATTTCAGGTGGAGAGGGGAGCTCGAGCCAAGCCAAACCACATTTGCATTCCTGCACAACAGCCTAGGTACAGGGCGTTGAGATCAAAGACAACCAATAAAAGATAATTATTCTGGAGACTGGCTGAAATATAACCACCTGTGCCCAAGCTCTGATTAAGCACAGCCTTCCAAACTAATCTCCAGTGGAGTGCTAGTGGTTTGGGCTCGGACTCAGCCTCTTCTGGCCAAGGTCTGATGAATCAGAGTCAACCCACAGCCAACTCCCAAAAACCCTTCTGACATGTTACCAGTGCAGCAAGGGAGCAGGCCGAATGTAGCAATGTCGTTTGGGGATTTCACGTGGATTCTTTCCAATTGTTTAATTACCAGAGGAACTGATGGAGAGGGAATTTCGTTTTCAATGCAGCAGTTTCAGTGAGGAAGCCAAGTGAAGATCCCTTACCGGGACAGAGCCTGACAAGGAACATTTCTTGGCCATTTTGCTTCAGTCCTCTACCTACCTGTTGCTTTCTACTTTTGCTGCTTTCTACTTCTAGCCTTGCTCATCCTTTGTCTTCAAGAGACTCATCAGGAGCCTCTTTGGCTCCAATTTGTAGCTCAGATTTAATGAAGCTGTCCCTGCTCTGCAGCAGCTTCCTGCAGCACTGCTCTCAGTCAGTGCCACTCAGACAGAACAGCCCTGACCACAGAGATGCTGCTATTAAATTCTTCTTACCATGAAAGCTGAGAGCTTGTGCCCATTCCCCACCTACCCTGGAGACACCTCTCATCTTTGTACACCTCTAAAACCATGTCACAGAGGGGTGGCCTCAGAGCAGCACAACCTTTCGATGCTCATCCACCTCGGAGCTGCATTTGGCCTGTACATGACGGACCCCAGCCTGCCCACAGCAGCTGCTCCACACCCACAGACCCTCTCCTCCCTCCCTTCCCTGCTCAGGATTCGACCCCTTCTTTGCAACAACACAATCAGCCCTTCCACCCCTCCCAAGGAGGCCAGCGAGGGCTTTGGCAGGAGCCCTGCCCTTGCCTCATGCCTCTCCCCCCAGGCAGCTGGCAGGCACAGCCCAGCCTCAGCCTTTCCCTCAGCTCGTTTGCTTTGGAGCCCAGGCTTATTTTTGCAAGGTCCTTGCCCCAGGAACGTATTTCTAGCAGGCCATTTAAGAGCCTGGCCTTTTCCCTGCCCAGCTGACCTGCTGTCTGCTGGTTCACCTCCCAAAGCCCAGCTTGGGACCCCCCCTTCACACGTTCTGTTCAGTTTAGCAGTTTACTCAGTGAATGTTATGGTCAGCACCTTGCCCCGACCCATCACAGCTCGCAGCACTTTGTCACTCCTTCCTGCACAAGGGGCATGAGCCAGCTATGCAGGAGAGTATTTAACCAAGTAACTGGAGCCATGTCCTCAGCAGGGGCAGCCTGGCAGAGAAAAGAGTATTTTCCTTGGTAGCAAACACCTGGCAGGCAAATCAGCTCCATCTTACAGCTTGGTCTTGCCTCCCTTACTGTCAGAAGCATCTGCTCTGTATGAAATTATCAGAACACGACCCCGAGCATTTCCCATTCCTGACCTTTTTGTCTCATTTACATGAAAAAGACCATGGTATGTGAGATTTATGCTGTTTGCAATATTTGATGTTGACAGCCCATCCTTTGCTGCAACAGCAGGCTGCACCATCTGAAGTACATAACCACAGTCATAGCCCATTTCTTGGTAAACACTGCAAATAAAGTACCGAGCAGATTTTTCAGTCTGTTCCTGTCTGGTGCTTCTTGCCCATGGATGCCAAGCGCTGCAGGAGCCAGAAATACACAGCAGTCAGTGGGCTTTTATGGCTGGGGCCAATAAAACAAAACCAGAGGCAAAGTGGCTTGGAGACTTTCAGGGCCCGAGAAGCCCCGTGTTCTGAGGCTACATTCAATAGACTGTCAAGCAAAGCACTGCAGTCTGCCACCACAGGAACACAGCTGGGGTCCCCTTCTGCCCTCACCTCGGTGCAGGGGGGCTTCCCCTGCTGACTCCCCGGTGTCCTGGCTCTAGAGATCCCCAGTAAACCCATAGATTGTACGGCTCACATCCCCTGAAATTCCCAAATTCTAGGTGGCCAATGAACACTGTAACACTACATCAGCATTTTAAAGTCTATTCTGATCGTCTTCTTCATGTTTTGTGTCTTCCCCAAAACCTCCTCAGCCAAAGCCCGTGTGACTATCTCTTGGTTTGCTGGACCTGGCCTGCTTTGGAGCAAATTTCAGCCTCCTGCACTTGTGAACCAGCTGCTTACATCCCCTCCAGAGCCTTCTACTATTAATGCCTTTGCTGGTTTTTGGGTCTGCAAGTTTCTCTATTCCTCATTAATTGTGGGGTTTTTTCCATTTCACTTCCCTGGAGGTTGATATATTTCTCCCACTCCTCCTTGAAGATCCTGTTGCAATTCACAGGGCTAGTGATTGAAAAAGGCAAAACACACCCTTTTATTTCACAGTACTGTGGATGATTCCCAGTATTTTTGAGCATTTTTTCCTCCAAGGAGGTGCACAAATACAGAAAAGCTAAACACACTGAGCTCTGCAAGGGAGGAAGTCCATCACAGCTCAGAAAATGTGCAAGTCCATTTCTCCACAGAACAGTTATCCATGTTCCTAATTGGACTTAATGCTTATAATCACTCAGCTTGTGTTGAAGAGCCCTATTAACTCACCAGAGAATAATTATGCCAAGTCACCTTCATATTTCTCATTTAACATATTCCAAGAGATAACCAAAGAAATTAGGGAAAAGACAATTACAAAGGACAATAAGTAAGCTGGAGGCAGACAACTGAGTTCATGGCAGGCAGGGACTGCAGAGGCAGATCCAGAGCTGCCAGACATTCTTCTGCTCTGGGAGGGTTGGGAAAGGTCCGGGAGCAGGGCTGAAGTGTCACCTCCCCCTGCCAAGGAGGACGGGAGAGTTGTGCTCATTCCAGCTGGGACACACACCCCGTTCTGCCCGGGGACCTCTCCACACAGTGTTCATGCAGATGTGAGGTGATGCCAGCCTGGTCAAACTGGCCCAATTCCCTGCACACAGGATTTTATGCCAGCTCCTCTTAGAGCAGTTTACTGAGTTTTGATGTAACCAGTTATGAACAGGCACAAGTCCACAGCAGAAGTGAGTTATTAAATTTGTCACTGACCAGCAACCTCAAGCTCTCAAATGAAAAGCCTGAGGACAAAGGGCTTTTCTGGAAATAGACCTGATCCAAAACTCAAAGATCACATGTTCTTCCACGGTTTCTGTTTGGGTGGTTCATGGCTCTAATGCACAGGAGGCTGTGCAGAAGGCAAAGGGATGATGTCTAGCTCAGGATAGGGCTTCTGTCTTGTTGGTAATGATGCCCAACTTTAAATTATCTTTTTTTAAAAAAGGGAAAAAAAAACCTACCAAAAATCCCACCAAGAAATCCCAAAACACAACTCAGCCCATGAAACCTTGACACCATAACCCCCCTGTGTGCTGCAGGCTCTAAGCACCACGTGAAACACTTCCCTGCTCTTCCCTGCAGGCAGATCTCCAGCAGCACCGATTGCTGCTCAAGTCCAAGGTCTCTTATTTGGTGATTTATTTCTTTTTCCCAGCTCTACATTAAGAGCACACCAGAAGTGAGATAGTGACACACGTCCTGACAGGAATGCACTGAGTTGCTGCACATGGAAAGGAGGATGATAAGTGAAAACAGCTTAAAGAATGAAGGGCTTAAAGTGCCATGAGAGGGGCATTCACACTTTGTGGGTGTACAAATAGATAAGGACACCAACCTGATCATAACAAATCCCTAGTGGAGCATTTCACAGGCTCCAGCTTGTGCAGCACATCCTACTGCCACAGCAACCAGAATGCTGCAGGGCTTTGGGGTTTTTTTCCCCTCATTATCTGAACTCCCTGACAGCACAGAGAGGCAGGAGGAGTGGGCAGCCCTCCCAAACACACCGAGATCAGAGGATGGCACATGAGGTTACACCTCACACCTGGCAGGTTCACGTTCACCCCAACATTTGTTTGTGATTTCCTAAATGCCACTGAGGTGCAATAATGTTGTCTTGCCCGCCCAGCTAAGGCCTCTCTGGTATCTGGCATCTTGGAGGTCTTTTCCAACCCTGATAATTACATGGTCCCATATCTGGACAGTAGTGCTTGTTTGGATGGCTGAGAATACACCGCCCAGGAGAGGCAGTGGTGTCTCATAATACAGGAAAACTGTCATCCAGAAAAAAACAGAGAGACAAAAGAAGTAAAAAAAATCTCTTATCTTACCATTCCAGATTTTATATTTTGATCAATTTGAGATGGGGTCAGATTTTCTGCCTGCCCAATGATACTACTTCTAGAAGCTCCTATGGCTTTCTCCTCTTCTTATTACCCGGACTCGTTCTTGACAAACAGCTCCTTCCGTGAGGAATACATTTCCAGCAGCATCATGAACAATAACTGCAGTTTTTCCACACAGGGAAAGAGTTGTGTAGCACAACTGCCACTTCCCATACCAGGCCCAAGTTCAGCAGTGCCTGAGTGCTGACAGCAATGTTATCCAAACCATTTTAAATCTCATGGTTCTTACAGGGAATAGGAAGGATCTGAGTGATAAAAACAAACAGTAGCTGTCCTGCCTATTATGTACTATCAAAATGTAGTCCACAAATTCCTCTATTTGTTTTGAATACTGGCCTCACACACTCCTTGAAACCAAGAAGCCAAATTTTCTCTCTGAGCAGTGAGTTTCTGATGTAGAGCAAAGAGCCACTAAATGCCACTGATTTTCCTCCTTATCTGTAGATGCGTCCCAAGCTCTTCTCCACCAAGGCAAATCCTTTCACAAGGTGCCAAGCTGGGACAAAGCTGGTCCTCCCCAGCCCTCCCTGAAGGCTCACAGGCTCTGGAGCTCACAGCAACTTTATCAGGAGATTTCTTATTTGTACAGTCAAAACTGTTGAAATCTGGCCTTTGATTTCTTCCTTGTCATTATTAATATTAAACCATATTTTGTCTGCATTGTAAAAACATCCATTATGATAGACTCATTAATGCACTCCCTGGCTCTTTCTGAATTAAATCGCTGATAAATTCTATTCTTTAATTCTGCCTTAGTGGGGTTGATGGATGAGCACCACAAATGACTAGGAAGGAAATAAGCTGCTGCAGCTCAGTGTTAACAGCTGTTATCAGACACAATGGCCCTCCTCTGCTTGGATAGAAAGGGCAGTGAATGACCTCAGTGCCTCTGCCCTGCCTGGATAACTAACCAGCAGAACAGGAGCTTCGATGGTTCACTTAAAGGGGAAAGAAAATTTAAAACTCCAGCCTCAGCACCAGCTCAGTCTCTCAGGCTGATGTGCCAATCACCACGGTATTCTGGGGTCAGATACCTCCAAGACGCATTCACCAAATTTTCCTTTGACTGGGTGGATGTGCACGACATGAGGCAACGATAGCTAACATTTTAAAAATCCATATATTCTTTTTCGTTTCCTCCAATATTGTTTCTCTTGAATTTCTGTCTAAAGGGAAAGGGACATGATAGCTTCAGGCTGAAGCTCCAGTTGTAGATCAGTTAAAACCCACTTTTTTGGCTAACACAGCTCTGGTTTCTGTCTGAAATACAATCAACAGACTGAATTCTTTGCCAAAGGTTAGGAGTGACTCAAACCCAAAAGGAAACAAAACCTGCTTGTTTCTTACCTCAGGCGGTACCATACACTCCCACCTGACCCGTTCTGCAGTTCAGAAAACCACCCTGCAAAAGCCCTTTAACACCCGAAATGTTTGTGTGCCCAGCTGGCGGGAGGAGCGTTTTACGGATCTCTGGTTTTCCATCCAGGGGCACCTTCTGTCTGCCAGCACAGTGCCAGGGCACCAAGGAACCCTAGGGTGTGGGGAAGGCACTGCTGGAGCGATTCCTACTGCACTCATGAAGAGCTGGGTCACGCTGAAGCTGTTGAACTCAAGAAAATGGGATGATCCTTTTAAAGCTGTGCAACGCTTGCCCTGACTGACTGTCAATAATCATCAATTTTTGCATCAAGGAATGAACCCCGAGCATTTAACTAAATTAAGGTATTGCCAAATTGCCTCTAGGGATTCCGTTCTCAGGCAGAGGATGGACTTGCAAATAAACAGAAGGAGAAGTGGAGCCAGAGGCTATTGCTGCATTTAAGAGTAGTCAAGAAACATGACTTGGGCCTAGTCCAGTGTCTTCCAGAGTCTGGGATTATCCACAACTGGGCTTTTGCTGAGCCAAGCAGGCAGAGGACAACACACAACACTTAAAAACAGATAATCTGAGCAAAGCCCATTTATATGCAGAATCCACAACTGCCTCCAGGGATTCATTAGCGAAGGAAAGGAAATTTGCTTCTGTTTGTTTGGAACTCAGATTTATTAATGGCTGTGAAAAAGTTAGCACTCGCCAGCATTGCCCCGGATAATTTCTTGCAGAGCAAGTCTAATTTAAAGGGCAAAGAGGAGTTCACAGTTCAAAGTGAGAAAAGGATGAGCCAAGATTCAGGCTGGCCCTGATTTTATTTTGAAAGGGACCTTAGGCCACTGCAAGACATTACCCCCACTATTAGAGGGAGCTTTCATCATCTGCAATTTGTCTTCTAACCAAAGTATGCTTGCCTGGAGTGCAGTCTAATTCTGGATGTGAATTTCCAAAGATCCTCAATGGCTCTAAATTCCTCCAAGAGAGGAACATTTAAACCAATCCTCACTTTCCCACATATTGAGATTAGATTTGATCCACAGCTTGGGGTTCATGTCCCCCAGACCCTTGGGACAACTGTGTCCTTTCTCTGCAATTATTTTTATGGATTGTCATTACAGTTGATTATTTCTAGGACAAGAGCAGGACTCTCAGTCTCTGATTTCTGGCACTTTCCCCATATAATGTGTGCTCTTCTCCCCTCACTGAGGAGCCTCAAGTCTTCTTGGTGCCTCAGCAACCCCTTGGATTTCCCATGAGGAGTTACCCAAAAACTTTAAAACTTCCCTTTTCTGATAAACCTGACTGTCTCTAGGACATCTAGACTGATAATCAAAATAAGCATCCTGCTTTTTCTTTTTTTTTTGCTTGTAATATTAAAGACTTTTATATAAATCCTCTCAACAAGTATGAGAGCAGAAGTCCCAGGTGTTGTGCTCCATGTACAACATCAACTCTGATGCCAGCCTGTGAGCTCTGTGCTCACAGAGAGGAATGGACAAATAATAACACCCAGCAATTAACCCACAGTTATCTTCCTCAGAGGAGACCCAGGGGAAGATTTACTCAAGGTTCTTTGACCTTTTGGAAAACATAAATGAGCTATTTAATAAGAAATGCTTTCTTTCCACTGTCTCATCAGTATCAAATGTCTCATTGTCATTAGATCAGCCTGACTAATGGGATCTTAAATTCTCATTAGGGACTCTAAATGCGACTTTCATACAATGTAATTATAAAATAAATGCTAGTCAAAAAGACATGAAAGTGCATTTCATTGGAGAGTGCAATTCTTTCCAAAGTCATGTCAGAAATTTTTCAGAAGGAAAGGGTGTCCTAGTTCCTCAGGCCCTCAAAAAAAATTCTCTGTTTTTCTTTCTGAACCAGAAGCTCTTTGCTGTTGTTATTTCTGTATTGGTTTAGCCCAGGTAGCTCAACTGCATCCTATTTAAAATTCCAAAGGACTTGGCTGGGCATCTGTGGCAGTGTCACCGTGTGGCTGCACTTGCCAGTCACAACCCTCGGCTGTTCCAATGCGCTCATCGAGTTATTGAGGACTCCCATATTCCAGGGCAGGAACCTTTCAGTGGCCCAAGAGAGAGCCAGCAAAGAGGGATGAACCTCACAGCCCTGAAACATTTGATTCTTTAACTGGGGTCTCTGTTCACAACAGGCCAGGAAACTTCTGCCAAAGGGCAATATTTCCTATTTCCAGGTGGGCATCCACTCTGTATCTCTCCAGACCCACAGCTGCATCCCTTACTGCTGTTACAGGACACTGTGCCAATTAATTAATATTTTGGAGCTTGGATAAATTATTCCACTTACTAACATGTGCAGAGTTAATGCTTCACTGGTTTTGACTCGTTGCTAATAAATAATTTCGTTCCCGATCAGAGGAGTTTCCAGCAGTACAAATACTTGTGAGAAGCCAATAAAGGCCATTGCTACAGTGCAAGACTGAATTTATAAATGAAAGTTTGCTTTGCCCTTGAGTCAGAGCAATTAGCATCACACAACCCTCTCACAGAGCAGTGATGTGAGACTTCTCAGAAGATGCTTATTGTTGCTGCAGTCAATAGCTTACTCTGGGGAGCCCATTGTGCACCACAAACAACAGTTCAGACGAACTCCAGCACAGCCAGGCTGAGTTAAAAGATAACTCAGCTTAACCTGGTTCCTGACAGAAGCATCAGTTTAACACCCTCAGAGATTCAGGAGCAAGGACAGCGCTGAAGGGCGGAGCTGCGGGCAGGGACAGTCAGCGGGGCAGGGGGGAACAGCCCCAATCCCAGCACTCAGCTGCTGCCCCTGCACACTCCAGGCTCCTCTTCCCACATCTATCTCAGCGAAACTGGCTCAGGTGCCACTGTCACCTCCAGCTCTGAATGTGCCCATACTTCACCATTAGCACAAGAAGTGACAGGACAAGTTATATCCAGGCATCCTAATTCATGGGTTTATGGAGAGATCTGACAACATCCTCCTCCTATGCTCATCAGCAGCTGACAATAAAGGCGCCCTAATCGACTCCCATCCAATCTGTTTCCCTTCATTTCTTTCACAGTCTGTATTTTTTTATGTCACAAACACGGGACCTTGTTCTGGGAAATTTATTGTGCTGCTACACGTCCGGTTTTCCAGGGCAAGCTGAGGACAAACACCACAGACACCGATGCTCTTAAACCAAAGAAGACTTACTGCACCAACAAAAAATACTGCACAGAAAATATTATAGGTGTAGATACATTGCACCCTGTCTGAGGCCATGGAGACAGATCTGGGGATGGAGATAAAGCCCGAGATGAACAAAGAAAGAAAGAGCTGTAATGAAATCAATTGCTTTAAGACTAGAAATACAAGTCCTCCTTATTTTTTCTTTGGTGATAAACTTCATGACGTTGTTTTGACATGTTGTTTAGCAAGACCATCACCCTAAAAAACCAGGACAAACAGATTCCTTGTTTCAGATTCGATGTGAAAAAAGCGCCAAAAGTCAAAACTTTCCCATCGCAACACGGTCCAGAACACACCTCCAACATCCAGCACCATTTCCCAGGCTCAGCGTGACAAAAACAGTTCATGAAATGGCTCCACTGATGCTCACAAGCTTCACCCAGTTATTTTACAGTTAAAAAAGACTGCAGTGAAAACGTTTTACCTCTAAAGGTCAGCAGGATGCGTGAACAGGGATTTTTTTCCTGAAGGACCATGTTGTGGGGACACACAAGCTTCAAGGACTTGCTCGAGTCTGAACTACTCCAAGGTGAAAATTGTACAGTCCTGAAAACAAGTGAACCCTGGGAGATGAACAAAGAAGGAAAGAGGGAGAAGAAAGTGCAACTTCTGAGACTGGAGTGGAGGGTCACTGGAGCATTGAAGCTTTAATTAATGGTCTTTTCCTGGCAGAACTGCAGAGAGAAAAAAATACCTATAGCACAGCAGTGGTGCAGTCGTTTGCAAGCCTGCACTTCTGATTAGCATACAATAGCCAGGAATAATTACAAAGTTCCCACATTTATTATAACCTTGGGATACACTCACCTTGCTGGGCCTCTTTAAAGCACGCTGCTCAAAGCACTCTTCCCCATCAGCACTACCAGCAGGACCTAAAAGCTAATTTTATCTTTCAAGTTCGGCCTTCTTCTTCATGATTAGATATGATTTTATGTCATGGTAAGAGGCAAGAGCTGTCCCCCAAAATTCTAGAGAAATCAGCACTGTTGGAGAGTTCATAACTGGTGATGACAAAGCACAGCTTTGAGCGTGGGGGGGTTTCTCTCGAAGGGACAATGCACACAGCACACATGGACATACTCAGCAGGCACCAGGTGGGGGAAAAATGCTCTCAGAACCACTTCCAGGCCTTTTATTGGACAAGTGGTGCCTGATTGGAGTCGATGCAGAATAGGAGTCGCCAACCTTTCAAGCCTCAGCATGGAAGAGTCACCAAGAAACATATTTATAATGACACCCAGCAACTGCAATCTGTGTCCAAAAGGGTCCTTACCTCCCTTTGAACTCGAAATGGTAAAAATGGGTACTATGGTAGCATAGTACTTGGTTCAGAGTTTGCTCTATTTGATTCTCCCTCATCTCACATCCAAATTCTTGTAAAGACTCCTCAGGATGTCCCCAGAGGTATCAGATCAAGTGATACTCATAGTTCAGATAAAAGTCACCTGTGCAAGACTCCTAGGGCTGAAGGATGAGGCTAAACTGAAAAAGCAGATAGGAATTAAATAAAAAATTCTCCCCTCAGCTTGCATCAGCCTTATTCTACCTGAGACCAGGACACAGCATAGATGTGAAAAGATTTAATAAATCACCTCATGGTCGCTGCAGGTTAAGGAAGTGTTTCTACCAAGCACAGAAGCTCTAATAAGTTTCTAAAATATTATCTTCTTTTAGTTTTGTTCTCATCCTTTCCAAGCAATAAACACAACTCAGGGTTTATGAATAATTAATGCATCTATCCCATTTGATCCTTTGGAGCAAAGCATTTCCTGAAATTCACCTGTCAAAAATCTTGCCCATCTGATATGTTTTCTGACATCAGAAGGCAGGATACCCAGAAATGTTTTGGCTGTGTTGCTTTGACTCCTGAAATAAGGCCATTAGCTAGTTTTCAAAGTGTCCACGTTTTTGGCTTCACAACAGCCTTTGTAAGGAGGGTTCTTTTGTGTCTCCATGGCACTAGTTCTTTTCCAACCTCTTCTAGTCAAAAGCAAAATAATCCAGCTTTCATCCGCTTTTTTATGCTTTTGATTGCTGATAAATGTGGGCTACAACATTTAGAGATGAGTTCAGTCTGTGTTACAAAAACAGAGCACTCAAAGTCTATCAAATGTGTCCAGGAAAAGAAAAAAAACCCCACAAACTAAAACAGACTCTGAGCAAGTTTTCCCACTGAGAAATGGGGAACCATTTCCAACCTCTTGAAATAAAACTGAAATGCTCCCTTTTTAAGAAGGGATGCTTTCGAGCAGGAGACTTGTGAGAACTTCCCTACAGCAGAGACAACAAGGAACCCCAAGGAGCTGGAACTCCATTTTAGGGTGAGATTAACATACCATGAGCCTGGAATGATATTAATTCTGATGGAGTCAGAGGAGAAGGAAGAAGAGAGGTACATTTTAAAAAAGCTACTAAGGTCACTTGAGGTTGGTTGTCAGCAGAATGATGTTTGTTCACTAAGCATCCAAGAAAACTTCCAAAACTAATACAGCCAGGCCTGAGCAAGAACATTCACAGAATGAGGCTGTTTGTGCTCTCAAAACCAGCTCCCTTTCAGCTGGGCTTTTCAAGGCAGCTGAAGGAATCTCGGAGCCTAAATCCCACAGGGGCCCACCCTTATTAGCTTGTGCTCTTAGAAATAGCCTGTATTTCTTACAACAACATGTATCCACACTCTAGGCTCATGTGTTTCCAAGGGAAATTCAATCTTTTTCTCCCCATTCAGAAAGGTTCTTGAAATGCTGAACAGAGAGATCAGTTCTGCTTTTTCAGAATAAAACCAAACCAGGCTCTGTCTGGCCTGAGCGTGCATGGCAGGAGGACTTTGTGATGCTCAGTGCTCCCAGGGCTGAAAGCAGATTCCTCTCTCTAATAAAACCCAAATTTAGCAACAAGTGTATAAATATATATTCAGATACCAGGGGCTTTTTCCCCCACACCACTTTTCACCCACACAAGAATCCCCACACAAGCTGTGTAATTGCTGCCCAAAATGGCAACACATGCTCTGCAATTATCATTAGAGTTAATTAAAGCCTCCGAGCAGTAGGCAGCTTGAATTGCTGTTTACTCTCAAGTCTCTGAACATGCTGCAGGTAATTGAAAGAGAAGCATCAACCCAATATTGCTGATTGTCTTATTGGCCAGGCTTTGATAATTTGATTTTGGTCATCACATAGTTCTAAAAATAAAAAAATTAATTTTCTCTGAAGGCCTGAATCTCCCCTTCAGCACGCTCCACTAAGGTATTTTCACATTTCTGGGGCCTTTGCTGTACTGAATCTTGGAAGTTCTGAGAGAATCATGTCAAAAAGGAGATTATATACAAAAAAAATCTCACGTGTACAGGAGGGAAAAGTCTTTTCTGCGTTTCAGAGCACTGGCAGCAGGTGCCTAGGCCAGGTGTACGTGCCCCAGGATGTCAGCCAGAATGGGAGGGAGGCACAGGATTTGAAAAGTCACTTTGGATAATCAGCTGGAGGCAATCAATTTTTGCAAGACCTGAATATCCTCAGTAACAATTTGAGTACAGAAGAAGAAGAAATGCTCAACAACTCTATCCATCAGGGCAAAATATTTATAAAATGGACCCTTAGAGATGCAAGATTTGCCTAAAAGTAGAATCCCTCCCACAGCAAGGGCTGGTGGCTCTGGTTTCTGATCTAGCCCTGAAACCAACCCCACATCTCTATTCTGCTTCCCAGGCCCCATGCTCAGGACTCTGCTCCATGAAAATTGGGAGTCTGGAGCACAGAGTGGCCCAGGCTGGAGGAGGAAGACCCGAGTAATTTAGGTTCTGCTCAGCTGTCTCTGAATCAACCCCTCCTCTCAGTCATGCTGATAACTCTACACAGATGCCGTGCTACCCAGATCAGACATTCAGTGCCTCCCTTCCTCAAAGAAATGCTGTTCTCTTTCTTGTCTCCTGGGAGAGCAGCAGAAAGGTTATGATTACACCAATATTTTGCTACCAGCGCTGGAAACCTGAGCGGGTTCTACAAAAACACCCAAGGTCAGTTGCTGGCAATGAACCTCGGCTGGCTCCCGCACGTTTTAAAACACTTTGAAGGCTGCTGATGCCAGTGTGCTACTGAGCACGGAGCTATTTTTGGGCTGAAAGGGGCCCTGACAAAGGAGAACAGTGGTCACTTAAACACAGACTCTGACTCCATCAAAACTCATCTCTTCCAGACATCCTTCCTGCCCCAACCTCTTCCAAATTCAAGCGGAGAAGCGCACACAAAATTCACCCAGCTTTTTCAACTTGAGATAGAAGGGGAAAAGCTCTGCCTTAACTCTGCCTCAGCCATCAAGAAAAATGTTCTCCATGTCTCTAATAATTTCCTCCTCAGCTGCAAAGCTGATTTTCCAACAAGAAGCTACAGGGAGTGACATAAAAATAAATTGGCTTGTAAAAAGCACAGATGAAACATTACCCGGACACAGGAAAGCACTCCTCCAGGAAGATCAAACCCCAAATGCTGCTGAAAACAGAATGGGTTTTAATGGATGGCAGATCTTAGGTCAGCAATAGACAGAGAGATTAGTGGAAACCCGATTAGATCAAAGTCACTGAGCACGGCTTAGAGACCACCACATCTGGGCATGGCCGCTGAAACCCGAAGGCTGAATTCTGTGTTAAGAGGAATCTTTTTTGTGTGCCTTTAATCAGAGGAAGAAGAAAAGCTGTTTGAAAAGTGCTTTGACAGGTGTGAGGAAGATAAGCTGGAAGCAGATCACAAAGACAACAGTGTTTGATAAAGAGAAGACTGGGGATTATCACCACAAATATGCATAAGCTCCATTCTGTATAGTAAAGCGTGTCATTATTAATAACACTACTTATCCCTCTTAAAGCATTTTAAGCTTTCAAGTGCTATACAAATACTAATCACTAAGCAAAGGTGCCAAAGAATCCTTTCCACGTCCTGCTGATTGCACAGACTGAAAGCACAGCGAGTACAACGTGTACAATGGCAAACACAGGCCTGAACAATCACCGTAGTTCATCATATCACAAAAGAGATTGCGCTCCAAAGGGAGAGACATCGGTGTGCATCCATTAGGAACCTGCTCCTACCTGCTGCTGGGGGGGTGGGGAGCAGCAGACTCGCTGTTGGTGCTGCTGGGAGGGAGCTGGAGCACAGAGGGGAGATGGAAACCTTCCATCCGCAACACCATCTGCAGGAGATGAGGACAAAAATCTCCTCAAAGCAAGAAACCTGGGGAAGTTTTGCAGCTGTACTGGAGAGCAAAAGGTAAAGCTGGGACAAAGATTCAAGAGCAAAAGTAATATCATTAAACCAGCCAAGAAGGAAGGTGCTGGATCTTAGCAGATTCACTTTATCAGAAAGGGGGGGAAATCAAATAAGCGACTGGCAGTCAGAAGGGCTGGTCAGGACACAGGCTCCTTCCTTGGCAATGGGAATGAGGAACAAATGATATTAATTTGGGGTAATGATGGGAAACTGTTGCCAATTTTGGTGCATACTGGTTAGAAAGCTCACGTGAATGAATCCTTTCTAGTCCTTGAGTCCTCAGGCTGCCCAGCAGCGCGTTCTGCAGGAGCGCTCAAACAGAATGCACAAAAAGCCTGAGTCTGTCCTTCTCACAGCAACACAGAGAATAACCACAATTCCCACTGCTCAAATGTTAATCACTGCAGCTGCTGACCCTCCCAGGAAGGGCTGCAGGATCCCACCAGCCTGTTCAGGGGCACAATGGGGTTTTTGGTATGAGTGCTCTGCACCAAGGTGGGCTCTGTCCTAAGCACCCTTCTGCAACCAGTGCTAGTAAAAATGCTTCCTCATCTTAAACCCTCTCTCCTACTTAGTGGGTGCTATAAACCTGAGCTTTCTGGCCTCAGCTTTTAGCCAAACAGGAACAGAAAACTCAATTATTGGCAAACATGTGCCTATTTCTGATGCAGGAAGAACAGAGAGAGCCCCTGCTCTGGTCCTAAACCAGAAGCTGCATGAGCTGCTGGAGAGGTGCAGAACAAACTCAAGTGCACTTTTCAGGCAAATCCCATTCACATCCCTCCAGAAAAGGGCTGTGTTGTCTCCAAGGCAACAGGGAGGCAGACTTCAGCCCCAGATTAAATGAAATTATTTCATTAGCATTTGTTTCCTTATCTCATGTTTCATCAGTTAATACAGAAGATGCTACAGGTACCACAAAAAGATTCTTCCATGCAGAAAGGGGAAACACAACATGCAGTGGAAAGGTCCCAACTTTTTTTCCCTGAAGCTCTGGCAAAGCATCTTGGCCTTCATGGAAGAAAGATTAACACTTTCTGCGTTAAAAATGATAGGGCACAACTCATGAAAAGGCATCAAGTTTTTTACACCTGTTTAGTGATTCCCAGGGCTTTTTGCTTGTAAATACTCACGTGGTTGATTTAATTAGTTTGACTTGTAAAAACTTCCTGAGTTTAAGGGTCTTCAGTGTTTCCTATCTTAGGGACACCCAAACGAGCAAAGCGTAATGAGATTTGTCTCTGTGGCTCTTCTGAAAGTGTTGACCTTTTTTTCCCCATCTGAACAAACCAAGCAGGATCTTCACGAGACGGAGAAGAAAAGAACTGATGGATGACAGAGAAATAATTCTTTGGAGATGCTGAAGTCTTACCCTTGGTTATCTGCCTGCTGTCAGGGATTCATCCCATGAATGCACATGGTTGAAACACCAGTATCTCCAAAACACCACATTTGAGTTTGGGCTGTGAAAAAATCAGGTTTCATTTACTGAATCTCCAAGTGACAGTTTCCTCATTCATGTTGCTGCTTGGATGTCAAAGATTTGCTCAGGGGCCCGAGTCCAACAGGCACCAACATCACTGGGAACAGCCGTGGGATCACCCACAGGGTCTGCTTATACTTCAGCTCCCTTTCCCACATCACACTGGAAATGGCCAGTGCATGGCAGGACCAGCTCGTGCTGGGGAGGACAGTCAAAGCAAACAGCACAAGCAGCTGCCTCTCCTTCACTCTGCAGGAAACTTGGTCAAAGGCTGCCACATTTTTCCAAAGGAGTATTCCTTATTTTTCTGTTTTATCTCCTTTGCTCCTAAGTGCTCTTTCTGGTAATCCACTGCTTGTAGATTCCATTCTTAAATCTGATCATATTTCCCAAATCCCTTCTCATCAGAGAGCTGCCACCTACACATTGTGGAACGTTTTCCCTGGGATCACAGAAATCCTTTCCCCTTCCAAAAAAGCTCAACACTTCTTAGCAACAGACAGCAATACCACCAAATTGCTCCAGTGCCCTTGGATGTGTTTTGGATATTTAAAATTCAAAGGAACAGCTGTCAAGTGAGATGATAATTGTGCTGTCAGCGTACCGAAGGAGAATTAGTGAAATTACCCTCCAAAGAATGTATGCTACATAATCTTGTAAGCAAAAAAAAAAATAGGTTTCCTTATCACTTAGAAAGGGAGAGGTCTGAAATAAGAAACACTCCTCTGAAATCAATGCTATCTGAAAGATGAAGTGAACCACATGCATTGCTGGAAGCTGTGATAAAAGAGACGCACAGGAAGACACACAGGAGAGGCCAGCTGAGGCCACCAGGGACCGTGGCAGCACAGGGGCATCATTGCCAGACTCCAGAGCATTTGAGAAAGACTCCAGGCAGCAAATGCACCGTTGTGACCCTGCAAAGAGCTCAAAATCCCTACACCTTCCATTAATGCCCCTTACCTCAGTACGGCAATGCAGAGACATCTAAAGAACCTCCACATCTACTAAGCTGAGAACTGGGTGCTGTTAGACTGTCATTCACTTATTTTCTGATCCAAGTGACTTGGTATAAAGTCATCCTGGCCCATAAGAGGTGATACCAAGCCAAGGAGAGACCATAACACAAAAGGAATTCAAACCCCTCTGTTGCCATCGAAAGTTCCAGGACTGATCTCTCCGGCAAAATCTCAAAGGAGACTTCCACTTTTAGGAAAATCCCGAAGAGCTGTAGCAGAGATGAGCAGGGAATTCCTAAATTCCCACAAGGTGGATATGGCACTGAGCCAGGGTGGTTGAAATAAGATAAGGATCACAGCAACTCATTAAAAGACAAACTGCTCAAATAGGCAAGACAGTCCGGCTCCAAGTAAGTGATTTACCTTCTCCAGCTGGAAAAATCAACAGCAATTTTCACATTTTGGAGAAAACCCTAATCAGGCAGAAATGAGAAAAAGATGAAAATTGGGAAATGACTTGTGAAATTGCTGCATTTGTCCTGTGGATTTTCCAGCAGCATTTGTACAGAGCCAATACTCCCATTGCCTCCCCAGGATCAAAGACTCCCAGGCTCCAAGGCAGCTTTCACACTAAAATAGTCCTCGTTATTCCTCATAATGCAAAGGCAGAAGTCAAGCCCTCCCTTTCAGTTATTAAACAACCATTAATTGTGATTTCTGCTGCATTTGTAGTGCTTCCACTCCCACTGAAACCACTGACCTGAAGAGAGGTTTTTTTGTCTCTCCTTCACAACTCCTCTGTAAGGGGACAAGATTTAACCAGATGCTTTGCAAGCTCAGAGGTTTCCATGCTTTCTCAAGATGCACAAGGACCCTGGAATGAATATAAAAAGGTCTCATGCGTGCTAGACACATGGGTTTGAAAATGGAGAGAAACACCACTTTCCACGGATGGGCACAGACCGGCCTTTGGGATGAGGGCGCACACTGAAAATTAGAAATTGGAGCCAGGATGAGAAGCAGCAGAACTAGGCAGAACTGTTCATTGTGGTTAAAGCTAACTAAACATGAAACACATCTAAATCAGTCCCAAAGTGAGAGGCAGCAGCTGTCTTCATTTTAGGGGGGGAAAAAAGGAATTCTTCATCTGAAAGGTTTTGGCAGGTGACAGCCAGTGTCACAGCACACTTTGAAAAGCAGAGTCAGAACAAGGAGCCTTACAGAGCCCACATGTCACTGTCCTTACTTAGCCAAAATTTCCATCACATTCAGAGATGTTTGTCCAGGATTAGATACCAGGCTTTAGCTCAATAAAAGAGCCTTCATTTCTCACAATGAATGTAAAGTCACCCCCATTTTTTAGCAAAACTACCTTCTGCGAGGAGGCTGGACTTGAATCTGCTCCATTTTTTTCTCCCCACAAAAATGCTTGCACTTGGTTGAAAAAACCGTGGTTTCTCCTTGTGTTTTTTGGAAGAAGTCAATACTTTCTGCTGGAAAAAGGGTGAGGAGGGAGAAAGAGATGAAAGAAACGATCACTTTCCAACCAGCAGCTCCTGGTTAGGTCAGGGTCTGCATTCAAGGGGCACAAGAAAAAAAAAGAGGCAGATACCAGGGAATCACCCCGAAAGACAGCTCTACCCAAAGCCTCTCCAGCTGCTTCTCTGCTTCATTCTCCAACTCCCCTTGCAGAGGGAACTCACTCCACCTCACCCCCCTGCACGGTGTGATGCTACACCACGGATAACTGAGTTCTTACAGCAGCTCAGTTGTCTGCTCCCAGTATCTTCTGCTGCCTTATGAATTTTTTTCCAACAGGGCTTTTCATTCAGTGGAAATCTATTTCAAAGAGTTTCGCAGTGATGCTTTGCTCTTTCAGATTTTGAAGAATGGAAATTATTTCACCTTCACGAAACTGATCTCTTACCAAAAGCGCCTTGCAGACAAAAGACAGAAAACAGACAGATGAATAAAATACAAAGGCCAAGGAAAATGTGCCTGCTGGTGTAGCTTATCCTGAAGTAAAAAATCCTTTAGAACTCAGCCAGGTTAATTATCTATTGTATTCATCAATGACTTTCCATTTGTTCCTCCAGGCTTTCTGTAGAAGACAGCTCTTATAAAAACCCCCACATTTTTAAGCTGTCCATTTTATTGCCATTTCCATGGAATAAGAGAAAGGACAGAGAGGTGAGGCACAGACCACAGGAATGCTGTGGTAAAACAACTGCTCAGAGCCATCCCAGGAAGCCAAATAACCAAATGAACTGACATAATGTCCTGGGTTACAATGTATTCTATTACCATGAGCTGTTGAGACCCAGTACAGCAATGTTCCTTGCCTTCTCCCCCTGGACTATCCCCTGTTAATGGGCCCAACAATGCCTTGCCCTATGACTCAGAGGTAACCCGAACCTGGACTATCTCCTGTTAATGGGCCCAACAATGCCTTGCCCTATGACTGACCATCCCATTGTGAGATGCTCCGCCCAGGGGGGAAGGAACCAAGCATTCCCACCAGGATAAAAATCTGGGGCCTGGAACAGCAGGCTGCCTTACCTGCTGGGATCTCAGAGGACAAGGACTACACCACCACTGGATTTTCGGAGGAGGACCAGACTTCTCCTTCTACAAGATCACCGCTTCAACAGGACCATTTCAAAGAGAACTGCAGCTACCACTGCATTGGACTGCTACCAACACCCTGCCCGGCAGGGTGCCAGGTTGTACCCCTGACTCTGTCAGGCTTTAAACCAGTTTCTCTGTATTATTGTTTTGATATATATATATATATTAGTAAAAACTGTTATTCCCATTTCCTCATATCTTTGCCTGAAAGCCCCTTAATTTCAAATTTATAATAATTTGGAGGGAAGGGGGTTGTATTTTTTCCATTCCAAGGGGGGCTCCTGCCTTCCTTAGCAGACACCTGTCTTTCAAACTTAGACACATATTCAGACAAATGGGAGCCCAGAAGATTTGCTGGAGTGCCTACACAGATTGAACATTTCTAAACCCAAAAGGCCTTTTCCCACTTTTGGAGGTGCCTCACACCCCCCCCATCTCCATCAGACCCAGATGTTGGGGGAAAGGCTGCAGACCAGCATGGGGCATCACCCAGACCCTCAGCAGAAAAAGGAATAATAAAACCAAACCAGGTTCCAAATGTGTTTCAGCAGCAGGTGCTGATGGTCACACACCAGCGAGGGGAAACCAGTCTCTGGGTCTGGATTCCCTCTTAGCCAGAGTTGTGCAGCTTGTGAGACTCAAACTACTGAAAGGAACATGTTGCTCTGATTTAGCTGACTCTTTCTGCAGAAAGACTGGGTTGGGTTTTCTTAAAACCATCACTCCACTCCAATTTTCCTCTTCCTTTTTGAAGCTCACTATACCCAGCAAGTGGCATTGCAGATCAAGCTTGCAGCCTCTCATCCACACAACTTCCTGGCTGGGGAAAAGCAATCTTAGAGGGATTTATTATTCCTGTCCCTTATCAGTGGAAAGCAGGTGCGAGAGAAGCATCCATGATCCCAGGGGAACCTTCCACTTGGAAAACTTCCCCTGCTCTCACAGCATAATTGATAACCCTTTCACCTTAGATTTGGTTACTGAAACTACTCAAGTACATTTAGGGCGTTTCAGCCACACAGAAGCAGGAAATGTATAGATGTGTGTCCACATGCACATCTGAGGGTGGTCATACATGATATATACATTTCCTCTGGAAATTTCTAGGCTGAGCATTAGATCTGCACATGTAATTGAGAATTGCATTTGTTGTAACCAGCCCATCATGTTAAAAAATTTATTTATGACCGTCTGAAGTATATGTGGAAGATTAAAAGCCCTGCAAGAGCTGCTGGAGCTGTTGAACTACTTTTACCAGGACCCCTGGAAAGGCTCCCTCTTAAAGCCATCAGAGACCTCCCACCCCAAAACTTGCTGAGAACAGGCAGGATGAAATATCAGAGGGAGATAAGAAAGCTGGCTCTCACAGGGACCTTTTCCCAGCACCTGATGAGATACAGAAACACCTCAGACCTGTACTTTCAACAAGATGCTGCCATAGGGTTTCCCCAAGCTCAAAGCCACACAATTTTCCTCCTATCATCTTTTTAAAAATTATTCCCATTTGTAATGGTTCTTTGCCATCTCATTCAGTAGGAAATACCAACAGCAAAACGTTCCCTACTTATGCAGGAGAAGCTGATGATATTAAAAACTACGTGGCACAGCCTTAAATCTTTACAAAAGCTGTCAGATGGATCTTGGTTTCCTATCAATAAATCCAAAGTAGTGTTTTGTCAAATCAATCTTTTACCTCACTTTCCCTCCTCCTCTATGCAAATTTGGAGAGGGAACCACAGGCTGCTGGCACCTGTCCCTGGCAAGGAAAAGAGATACTCGTGTAAATAAACAAATCACCACCACTGTCTTTCTCCAATGTGTCCTGAAGGCCCTCGCTGTCAGACATCCTCAAACACACACCCAGTCCTGTTCCACAGGAGCTGGAGTCACAGTTTGATTGAACACAGCCCCACAATCAGAACAAATCTTTCATCATGCTCTCATGCCCAATTCCTTTCCCGTGTGATTTGCATTTCCTGTGTTTTGCCCCATTAACATTTTATCGTGGAGCACTGAGAGCTGTGTTTGAGCAGCCAAAGCCAGACAAAAAAACCCCCTGTGCGTTCCAGCCAGAGGAGATGGATTACACTTCAGCACAGGAACTGCATAACCACAATATGATTATATTTAAATACCCATCGTGTTATTTCAAATACTCCTTGATCGGCCAGGAGAGGTTCTCCAGCCCTGGCAGGGAGCACCGAGAGCTGCACATCACAGGCAGGAGCCGAGGAACCACCTGGCACCCGAAGCAGCTGCAGAACAAAGGGGAGAAGAAGCACCCACCACCTTTTTTGTTATTCCCTGGTAGCCGTACAATAATCCTGTTCTCTGAAGAGCAGACAGTTCAACCTCAGTAAAGCACAGCCTAACACTTCAAATAGCTGCTTCAGTAGGGAATCTCCAGGGATTGTGCATTACAGTCATATTTGAAGATATAAGGGGGGTAAATTATGCAGTGAAGCATTGCAGGAGAAACAGAAGGAAGAGAGACTGAAGACCTAACCTGGCAGAAAACCAAACAAAAATACATAGCAGAGATCAGGAAGAGGTTTAAAAAGGAAAGTGAAGTGTTTAGATGGCAGAGGAGCTTAAGCAGAATAGATGTTCCTTTTGGGAACGTGAGCTTTAGCCTGATGGATAACACACCTCACCCACAGCTCCACTGAAACCAGAGCTGAGCCTTAGAGCAATAAAGGAAATCAAAATATTTGGCAGGAAACCAACAAAGCAACAAACTACAAGAAAACCCTTTTTGTTTTTCAGTCCCTGCCGACTTTCTTTCCAGAGCATCCGCAAGGAAACTCCTCATCCCAAATCAAGTCAAGACAATTTCAACGCGCACCAGGAAGCCCTCTGGGCACTCAGCTTTGGGGAGCCAGGTAACCTCCAAGGTAAAAGCCACAGCCAGCTGATACATCTGTAAACTCCTGTCAGCAGGGAAATAAGGACGTTTGGTTCTGGGAGCAAACTGGATCAATTCTGCAGTGGTGAAGCCCAGCTGGAAGAGAGTGGTAAAGGGTTATTTTTTCTAATGAAATAAGCAGAAGAGAGTCACTCTACAGAACATTACCACAGGAATGAAAAGTAAAAACAAAGAGTGTCCTCCACACCCTAGTGTTAATTTAATGGTGAAAGGTTTAGGAAAATATTATAATATATACAGAAAAAAGGACTCTGAAAAAAACCCTTCATTTCAGATTAAGCACCAATGCACAAGAAGAAATACACTGACAATGCCAGCAACCCCAACATTAACCAGCTTTGTAAAAGCTCTGCTGGGATTAATGAGCTATTCCATTCTTGGAAGACCCCAGATCCAAAGCATTTTGCAGACCACATGAAATCCAACCAACACAGCAGTCACGTGCAGTCACTGCCAGAGATCCTTTCTAGCATGTTCAGATGGCTCCCATCCCACTCCAGCATCTGGTGGCACAAGAATATTTCCATGCCACCAGAAAGACACATATATTTATTAAACACATTTACGACAGACCGAGTGACTTAATCAACATCATACTATAAACCTCATAGAAAATATCACTCAGACTCCACAGATTTACCATTCTCCCTGCAGAATATGGAGAAAATCGGTACTTCAGAGCATATCTCGATAGTAACACACTTGAGCTACTATGGACCACAGGCAAAGACCCAACTTAGAGCCCCTATTCTCTTCATGCCCTTCACAGCACATTTTGTTGCCCGAGGAGTGAAACCACAGACTCAGGAAGAGGAAAAATGCCTGGGAGAGGCTTCCAGAGGACCTGAAGAGCCACTGAAGCGAGGAGCAGAGCCCTGGGATAAATAACAGCTGCATCACCGGAGCTGAGCTTCCCTTCTTCATCCTCCCCCCTTAAAACCGGCTGGGTGAGGGACTCAGACACAGCCCATCTGTGGGGCAGGGGGAGGTGACGCTGCTTGCTGACAAAAGTAACGAGTCTCTATTTTTATTCCAGATCCTCTCACCACATGAGGGATGTGTGTTCGCCCCGGCGGTCTCGACACCGTGCTGCTCGCGTTATTTACCGCCCAAAATTGCTCGTGGGGTTTGGGCTTCGTTTCCCCGCTCGTTATTGCTGGGCTCCTCAGAAACACCAGGCTGCTGGCAGCGCTTCCTTGTGTTGTTAAGAGAAAGAACCACATCATTTATTTTGGATGAACAAAACATTGTCACAGAGACTTTATTTTTTTGGCCACAACAGCTGCCCAGAAAGCTGTCAGAAGCAACCTTTTGTCTCCCAGTTAATCTGCACCGGGAAATGATGAAGTGATGAACTTGCTGCTGATAAACAGATGAGCATCTGCCTCTCTGCAGCTGAGAAATCCTCCCCAGCACCACGGGTAGCGTGCTGGGCCTGATTAACACCATCCCAGTGCTGCAGGTGCCTCACACTGGGATTAATCAGGCATGCACAGGTTGAACTCCTGGTGAACGCTGGAGAGGGCATTAGCTGACATCAGCTGTGATGCTCTCAGTTGGGTCCCTGTCTCCTAATAGAGCCTCTTCTCTTCCTAGCAGCCCAGCTATTAGCAATCAGAAGATGCAGTAATTGTTTAGGGTCCAATCAGCAGGAAATTTCATTAGCTGCATAGATGCAGCCTGTGCTTTTTACAGAGGCCAGGAGGGGAAAAGAAAAAATCCCCAGGTTTATTTAAGGAATATCTAAATGTTCTTCAGACACCTCTGTGAGTGGCCTTTCCAACCATGCTCTGTGATTCACAGACATTAAGATCATTAATTCCTTCCCAAAAAGGCTTCCCATAAATAGATATCACAGGAACTTTGGGTCATTAATTAAAGGTTTTTCCAGAGAAGCTGCGAGAGGAGCCTTTGGGCACCTGATTGCTTCAGCACAGGAGCAGGGGAGAGGAAAAAAAGGGGTTTAGGTGATGAATGCCTCCCCAGGGACATGGCCCGTGGGTAAAGCCATGAGCTGTTTGTCAGTGAGCAGAGATGCAGCCAGGAGACCTCGTGTCCTGTAGCTCCCAGGACCTTGGGTACCTGCAGTTGAGGGGCTCCGTACCTCAGTTTCCTTCATTTCTAAAACAGAACTAAATATAATTTTCTGCATTCAGAAATTTTGCTGAGACCCATAAGAGAAGAGCTCTTCAGCTTAAGGGGATGTACCTCTCCTGAAGTTTTTGTCTCGTATTTTTTGCAGAGTATCTGGAAGCATTTCCATCTCCTACAAGAACTGGCTCTCTGTAACTGGGTGAAACACCCTCTAACAATTCCAACTCTTCTGCTCTGCCACATCTCTTTTTTTTTTATGCATTAAAATAAGGTTTTTTCTGTGTTTCATCTGTCTATTCCTGTTCTCTGAGCAAGAAACAGGACTTCAGCAACCCTTCTGAATTTATTCATCTCATTTAACTCTCCTACTCTGCTTAAAGGTGGGTGGGGCCACTTGGAGCTTTTAACCTCTCCTTCCTTGTTCCAGCCTGGCACTGACAGGTGCCGTTCCCAAACTTGTCTTTTCTTCTTCTCAGGCTCACCCAGCAGCTCCATTAACCTGCTCTTACTGCAGTTATGAGTGAGAGGTCCACAATTTTCTTTGGTCTGTGCCCAGAAGCTGCAGCTGGATCTGTTTTCACGTGGAGATGCTCAGCGTGGTCTGAGACCCCTCATGGAAGCTGCTGCTCCTTTCTCCAGCTCTTTAAAGCTGCACACCAAAACACTGCTGGGCAGGGAGCAGCCCACGTTTGGAAGATTTCTTGCCCTTTACCATTCTGACTGCTTGTCACTGGTAGGCTCATTAGTAGAATTTTGCAAAGCTTTTTAAAAGTACGTCAAGGCACTTTATGAGGAGATATGTCGTTTTGGACTCTTAAGCTTTTTTATTACCTATAAGCTGCTGAAGTAATAAAGCCACACCAGTACCTTAAAGGAGTTTTCATCATGAAAATTTAACAAGAGAAGAAAGCAAGCCAATCTGAATTATTAGAATTGCTTTTTCCTGTTGGTTTGCTATTCACAGACCTGTTGGAGGCCCCAGCATGTGAAGTCGTGCTCAGACTGACTTCAGGCCTGGAATTCAGCACAACTAACCAACTAGACTGTCTGGAGACATCCAGACCTTGGGAGTGGATTGCATTTCCAAAACGTTTTTTTAAATAGTCAAAAAATTAACATAGCAAGGCAAATTCTCTGTGCAGAACAGCTCATTTGAAGGCAAAGCCAAGCTACAGGAAACGAAAAATATGGCTCATTGTGTTCCCCAGTTCACGTTTCCCTCCTTTACTCTGCCCAAACTTAGACTAATTATTCTTTCCAACAGGTTGTCAAAACCCTTCCTATTTCCTGTAGCAATCACTGTTGTTGCTTTAATACCTATTGCTGTTGTATATTTTAAAACTCTCTCTGAGCAAACTGGAGGCCCCAGGCTACTCGTGCCCTGACACTTTGCAAGTTCCACGTGGAAACAGGACCCCTAAGTCAGAGTTAAGACCTAACAGCAAAGTTTGGGATTGTGTGAGCGTGTCCCTCAGTTTGTGTTGCAGAGCAATCATGAATATCTGGTGGCAAATGGATTTAACTCTTCTCTGATGGCACAGAGAAGCCAAGTGGGGCACGGCCTCTGGTCCCACCGTGATTTCATGTCTGTGCACGTGTCATTAACAGCATCCATCAGCAGCTCAGCTCCTCAAGGAGAGGTTAAACCAGCGGGATGAATGCCTTCCCACAACACCAACAGTTTTCCAGCAAACACTGGGTTTGGGCCATGCAAAAATCGCCACGCCATTCCCTGTGGGCTCTACAGGTCTGCATCAGAGAAGTTCTGACTGAGGAGGGAAGGGGACTGGTGAGAAAAATTCCTGTTTTCAGCAGGTTATTGAGTTACTCGGGCATGCAGCATTATTGCAGCACGCTGGAATTTTTAGCTCTCCTGCTAAGTTCAGCCTTGACTGGGTTTTGTGTTACTCTTGAGTTCAAGAGCAGTCTTGCCCAGAGAAAGGGTCTGACTCAAAAACTCCCCAGCTGATCAGAGGCAAAGGGGAGAGTACAGGACAGCTCAGTCTTGATGGTGAAAGCCCTTCAGAGGAGAGGAGAAATAGCCAGCCAGCCATACACAAAAAAAACCCCAAAATACCACCACACCACAGTTTTCTTCAACTTCTCTTCATTTTTGCTCATTCAAGAAATACTACTGCTTCAGAGTGGAATACTCTAATAATCAAACACTGTTCTGTCCTTGGCCAGGACAAACGACCCCTAGTAATGGTGGTGTGGCCTCATGCTGTTTGAGACAGCAAACAGTGTGCAGGTAGCACAGCCTGATGGTTTGGGTTAGTCTCACATGCTCTTCTCCAGGTCCCACATTTGGTCAGGAGTGTGTTATCATCCTCCCTTCGAGGGTAGGGAATGGGTTACACCCTGCCACTCACCGGGGCCTGTCTGCAGCACTGGGGATGGAGAGCTCCTGGTCCTTCCCAGGGGAAGCTGTGCGGACACGGATGAGGGAGAGAACACAAAACTCCCTCTGCCATGGGGATAAGGTCATCACAGTTCCTCCAGTGGCCGAGCCAGAGGGACAGGAGCAGCCATCCCTGTCCCAAGGCTGGCTGAAATCTGCCGGCCATGGGATATCCCCCACAAGCCCTTCAGCTGACTGCCTGCTCCCCTGGCAGCACAGCTCCCAGAGATTCACCCACAGCAAAGGATCTTTCCCAGTCCAACAAAGAGTGCTTGAGCTCTACATTAGAACTAAAGATGCCTTTATCTCATAAAATAGAAATAACTTTACAACAGTGTCAACGTGGATGGCAGGGGTGTGAACTGCCAGCACAGACAAATACATTTTTCCCCCAGTCGTTTCACCTGCTCCAAAATCAAAACAGAAGAGCAGCCAATGGACCTGGAGTATCCCATTCCCTTCCCTGCCATTCCCACAGTAACTGTGGGTCACTCTCTGACCGCACTGTTTGTTTCTTTTGGGTCTGCTGCAGCCCCAACCAGCCCAGGGTGTGTTGGTGTAAGGCTCACGGGCGTAACAACCCTGGAGCCAAGGGATAAGCAGGGGAGAGCACCCTGCACCCTCCAAAACTGAGACCAGCCAGCACTGAGACCTCCTGGAGGTTCCAGTGGGATAAAGGGAGCTGCAGCCTTCAGACCTGTCCTGCTAAACGAAACAGGGTCAAGAACCAAACCCTAACACCAAATTAGCACCTCCTGCCTGGAGCTGTCCCCTCCTGTGGGAGATTTGTTTTGGAGAGACCCACATCAGAACAACCCAAAGATATAGCTGGATGTGAAATAGTAACTGATCTGTAGCCAGATGTTTGTGCAAAAATGAGCACACAGAAGAGAGCGTGAGCCCACCCACGGCTGCTGGAGATGGGTGATGCTGCAGGGGAAAAGCACAAGCCAGGAACACAGAAGTGGTTTTGGGAACACAGATGTGGTTTTGGGAACACAGACATGGTTTTGGTCTGGTGCAGCACGGACACCTTCTCAGGCTTTGGCCAAGTCACTTCAGCACTTTGCTGTCCAAAGGTAAAATGGAGAAAATAAAACACTTCCTTCTCACGCAGGGCAGCCATCAGGAAAAATGCAACTGTTATCATGAGGCTGAATACTACCGAGTTCAAAAGCATGTAATTATTTTAAAGACTTATTTTTTGAGGCTAAAATGGATTTCAGCAATATCAAAATGTAAAGGAAAAGAGCCTCTCTATGCCATTGTTTTTGCCCACTTCCCAGCTTGGGGTGATGCCAGCTGGACCTCCCAAAAGCAGTGCCCTGGCACACAGCAGTTCCCTGTCTCTGCAGCACTCGGGTAGGTCACACTCATCAGCTGCTGCTCATTGCAGACATCCCCCCAAACTGCAGTTTTGGCTCGCAGAAGATGGAAATAAATGCAAATAGGACACACTGCCGTGTTAACATTCAGGGAAGCGTGAACCCCCGGGCTCTCAGAAGCCAGCAGAGAAAAATCAGGAGGTTCAGCCCAAGGGAGCACCCTGCACTCAGGTGGTCACTCACAGACCACAGATAATCATCCACAGAGAGCAGGCTCCAAAAGCAGCTTCTCCGCAGGTCTCTGGTGGAATTCTGGGGAAAAAGTTGGCAGAACAATTCCTTGCCTTGCCAGGCCTTAGTCACTGCTGTGAACCCCCTTCATCCTCATAAACACAAAGGTCACCCAAACACTATTTCATAAAGAAAGAATCAAGTGCCAAGCCCTAAACTGTGGCATATTTTATTTCATGGCATGGAATGCATTTACTTCAGGGGGGTTTGTGGGTTTTCTTGTGAACCGTGACAGAAATGAATCCAAATAAAAATAGACAAAATAAAACAAGCCCTTCTCTAAAGTTAATTGACTGATGTGTTCACCTCAAAATGTTATACATCAGCTTAAAAGAGGACCTTTCTATAGAATGAGTCATTTTAATTAAGACAATTAATTCCAGTATTCTCGTTTAATGATTTTTTTTCTTTTTACCATTTAGAAATTCGTTTCTTTTAGAAGCTGGGTGACAGCCTTTGTCCAGCCTTTCCCATCCAGGACATTGGTGACTACGCACTGGAGACAAACTTGCTGACCAGCAGCTGCTCAGGAGGCCATGGGGAGATGGCAAATCTGGTCTTACCCACCACAAGTCACTTTTACACCTGGTCCACAGACACCTTTCCTAGAGTCAAGCACGGCTGAGTTCAGTGGCTGCAAAAATAATCCCCGATTTTTTATCGTTTCTGTTTTGAGTCTGGTCCTGCCCACACATGTCTGATGAGGGGTGGAAGATCCCACGGAAAACCTCCCTGATCATTCCTGGGGCAGGGAGTAAAGCAGTTGTCCCTGAAAAGCAGATAAAGCAGTATCAGGGCATTTGGAGCATTTGGGGAGGAGAATGAGAAAAGGTAAAGATTAGTGAAAGGTAACAAGTAGAAATGATCCACAGTGAATGACAGGGAAGCTTTTTAAGAGTAAATAAAACCACCATCCTCATCACCCCCTCCAAAATTTAGGGAAAACACAAAGGACCAAAGAAGATTTGATTCCTTGAAAGCAGTCCACCATCCAGCTGCTGTAGGACAAGGATTATTTTTATCCAAACCAGGGATTTCTAGGGAAGATGAACACTGAATGACATTTTAGAATTGTTTTCATAGAAAACAAGACATTCAGACTTAGGAGTGATGCTGATTCGGGGTCGGATGATGTAATTTCATGTCACTTAAGTGTAGTCTTTCCAAACAGCTCTGTTTGATTTCTTTTTTATTTTTTTTTTTCTGAGTGCAAGCAGTCAGCTCACAGGCCAGCAGACACGAGCAGCATGGCATCAAGAGCTGGTGTTGATGGGGACAGAGGGAGCAGTTCAGGACTTTAATTTGCTGTGAATAAAAATAAAAACAAGCGTCGGTGAGAAAATACATCGCTTTTACATTTTTTCAGTGCTGTCTTCCTTTCCTGTGCTAATGCCCGTGGCACTCGGCCTCCACGCGTGCTCTGCCAGGCTCTGTGCCATCCTGGTGTGATGCTAACGCTGCTCCTTGCCCAGAATGGATAAAGGTCTCTCTGCACCTTGTATGGACTGAATCTGCTCAAGAGACTCTGGAGTTTAGCAGTTCTCAACCCACTGGGCAGGGAACTATTCCCAGAGTGGAGCAATAATACACCTGAATTCCCAGAGGGCTCTGAATAGTCACAAATCAAATCAAGGCTGAATTACATCTTCAGCAATGGCAGAAAAGTGATTTTAAGCTAAAGCAAAAAAAAAAAAAAAACAAAACCCTAAACAAACAAAACACCCACATTTATAGCAAAGCCATTTGGGCAGAAAATTTGCTCCTCTAGCACCTGAGAGCACTTAAAATTCTGCCCAAACGCACCAGAGAACCCAGAAATCATGAAAGCCCCACAAGCACGGGAATGGAACCCACATTCTCAAACCCAAGGCAGGAAGATCTCCCACTGCTGGCACCGAGGCCCAGCAGAAGGAGAGGGATTGAATGCAAACAGGAGAGAACCACCACAGCTGCGGGGCTGAAGAGCCAAGGAAGGAAGCAGAAACATTCCCAGTTTGTGGCTGGGCACCAGCCTCTCACACCCCACCAGCATCACCACTCACCAAGGCGGTGGAATTCCTCCTGGCTGCCTGCTCCAGCCTGAGCTGCCCAGTTTAAGCAGCTTTGAAGGCCAAAAAGGTGGTGTTTTCATGACAACACAACTCCAAGGCAACAGCAATCTTGCTGTTAAATCCTAGAGGAGTGAAGGCAGCTGGAGAAGGTTTCCCCTCCTGCTTTGTCAGTAAAACACCAGTATCTGATTTCAGATAATAGAGGGGTTTAAGACAGATTTTGCCATTCTGCAAAGGAAAGACCCCGGTTTTATCAGTGTTGAAGGCAAACCTGCAGAGCCACTGCCTGTTAAGGTAGTTAACTGCCTGTTAAGCACAAAGATGTAGGAGTAAGATGATTTTAAGAAGAATTGAAGTAACACTGCTGACTTAGCAAGTCCAGCACCAAATATCTTCCTACCTGTGAGTTTCCTTCTCCCAACCCAATGCCCACTCCTCCTTTGCTTTTGCTGTCATTGAAGTAAATATTATTAACATGAAGGCTAATGCAGGATGCACTTTAAGCCCAAACTCCCCAAAACAGAGTCCCTGTCTTAGTTCCAGCATTGGCAATGATGATAAAGGGGAGTTTATCCTCCATAGCAAATAGTCCATAATAGGGCATTAGAATTTCAAGGCTTCAACCCTATAAACAATACAGGAATAGCACCAATTTGTAAGTTAGCATACAAGGAAACTGCACTCTGCTCACAGAACAGGCATGGCCACAACGAGAAGTGGCAATACTTACAGGTAATAAAACTCACTATTTGCAAACAGCTGCACAAAGCACTATTTGAGCTATTTCTCTCAAAGTATTTTTCCTTCTGTGGAAATAACTTCGCCTCAGATGGCAACGGCTTCTACCAGACGATTGCATTTCAAGGCTCTGTGAGCTGAAGGAGGCACCAGCCCTTCTCCCTCGCCCACTGCACCGAGCAGGGCCCTGCACGGGCACTGGGAACAGGCTGGAAAAGCGCTGGGTGTCACCCCACAGGTGGGCACTTCAGCGGGCACAAGCCCCAAGAAGAGGGCCCAGAGAAGCACCAGAAGTGCCATCAGTTCTGGGGAGGACTCAGAGGCCTGTGAGCTGGGTTGGGTGGGAGGTGAGCAGAGACAACACGGAGCAACCTTGGACGCCTTGGACGCCCGGCTGAGAGGGTCCCAGAAATTCACAGTATTGCCCTCAACCCAGCCAAGGTATCCCTGTTCCCGCAGAAACATGGCAGCATATTTGGCAAGTTTGTGCCATTCCCAGCCTCCAGCACGCTCGTGAACGCACGGCACCTCCGAGGGAAATGACCCTTGACGCTCACCAAACCATTTCAGTGACGGCAATGCCCTCCCAGGCTCCCCACAACAGATTCCTCTCCCCATCTTCCCCAAATAAAGAGTTTTTCTCATCGCCCCATTTCTCCTGAGTTAACAATGACACTCAGTGGTCAGGAGGATTCCCTGCAGTCTACACTCATGCTCCAGCATCCAACAGTTAATATTCATTGTATATTGCACACAGCAAGTGTCTTCCATGAGCTTCAGGATCCTGAGACAGGGTTCAAGTGATACAGAAAGATCATGGAAGGAAAGGCTTAAGAAAAAGGTGAAACCAAACCATAATCTCTTTTCCAATTTGTGCAGTGACCTGGGAAAAATTTTCCATCAATCCACATCCAGGCTGTTAAAAAAGCAGAGCAGAGGAGGCAAAGGCAGCTCCAGATCAAATTATTAAACAGAGAACATGGAGTCAGAGCGAGTCCCACTGCTACCACAGAGATCCAAACCACAAGTGAAGAGTTAGTTACTCATAATGTGAAACTTCTGGTTTGTCCTCCTCTTCCACCCCCAAGGATGGATGAAAAACAACTGCACAGCTCCAAACTCTGCCTCTGGAGCTAGGTTCTGTTGCTTTCTTGACACAACAGAATTTCTACCTGTGCTCCAGATCCAGTAAATCACAGTGTGATGCAGGACCAGAAGAGGATTAAAAGAAAACGCTGTTGTCTGTGGGCAAATACATGGTGGATAATTCGAGTCCCTTTCCAAACAGATTTAATCAGCACTTTGAAGGATTCCTCCACGTCTCCAGCAGCACAAATCACACCGGGACGATGCCTTTCAGTTTTGACCCAGACACAACAGAGCTTTGCAATGAATTAAGTGTTTGATTTACAACGTTCCTGTGCTGAAAGAAAGAACAAGCAATTAGATATCACGCTTCAGCAGTGTAAATTATGTATATCCCAGATTCTGTTTCTCAAAATAATTCTCCTCCTCCCTAAAGTGCTGTGCTTATTGTTTTTCAGGAAACGGTTTGACACCTTTTTTTTTCAATATATCTGGCCTATATCTTAGGCAAATGCACGAAAAGCAGGAATTATTCTTTTGAATTATTTTGCAATGTAAAGCACACACAGTTTTAAGTGTATTTATACATTGACAGAATATTAAACCATGTGTTTTACTCCTTCTAACAATACTAATTCTGTTCATTCAGGATTGCTCATTTCTCTTTGGACTGGAATATTAACACACCGGAAAGAAAAAGGTTTTCCACCCTATTTATTTGCAGAGAGAATTCATTTCACTCTTACCCAGGGTTCTGGTTTTTCTCCTACCTTTGTGGCATAACTGTGTTTTCCATCAATCCAGTGAGAGCATCACTAAGATATACCTTATTATTAAACATTATTACAGCGGCCAAGTCGAGCATTGAAAAGACAGGAAAGGCAAGAATTGGCGTTTGGCTCCCAGCATGTTCACAGGCACTGGGACATGAACTTTATAATAAGATCTGCCCCCCCTAGTTCTCAATATTTTATGCTCAAAACTGCACCCACTGAGCACGGTTTAGGTGCCCTAACGGCACCCCTGGCAGTGCCCACATCTCTCCAGTGCCATGTTCAGGGCCTCACCCGGCTGCAGTGAGTATTTGGGAATGCCCACCATGGATTTCAGCTGCAGGACACCAGCACGCCAAACAGAGAGAGTACTTAAAATAAGGACCTGGAAACCATGTGGGAAAACCATCATTTAAGCAACTTTCCCAGCACCCGCTCAGGGGTCAGTACAATCTGGAGGGGAACTGCACTGGCACAGGGACTCCCTGCAATGGAGCACCCTCGGGTCACCAGGCAGGGACAGCTCCTGAGCCATCCAGCCCACGGTGACAGCTACAGGACACTCCAACACACTTAAGGACAGAATTTCAGAGGCATTCAAGGTTGAGGCTGAAGAAGCCTCGTGTGGGTTGCACATACCCGGAATAAACGAGCACGGTTCAGCACTGATGAGCAAATTGCACTGGGCTTTTCTAGTGCTGAAAGGCATTTCATAATTAGCTCCACATCTCTTTAAAATGAATAGCAGCCTAGAAAACAGCATCCTGAAGCCATGCCCTTCCTCCCTGTTTACCATTCCAATGATGGAAGGGTAAATTAAAATGCTCCAGCACAAAGAAGCATGAGAGAAACTGAGGATTCTACCTCCCATAAAACTTTTATCAGATTCACTGGCCAAAAAAAAAAAATTCTGATTATTAAAGTGATACTTAATTTACAACTCAGAAAGACTCCAGCTGACAAAATCAGTTTTGCAAAGCTCTGACACATTAACATAAATCCCTGCCAGATTAATCAGCTCAGAAAGCCAGCAAACTGACCCAAAATGTGACTTTTGCTCGTAGAACTCAGCTCCACTTGTAAGATTCCTGCAAGATTGACTCCAGTCAGGAATTAAGCTTAAGGAAGGAACTCAGCTTGTAGCAAGGATTCAGGGTTGGAATGCACTGCACATAAGCCCCCTGCCCCAGAGGCACACGACATCAGCCAGGAAGGTCACTTCATTTACAGGGCAAGAGCTGAGCATTTCATCACACACCAACACCATCCTAAGCAGGTAATTACAGGCTATCTGCCAACTCATTATTTCTTCCTTTTCCCCATCCTCAAGCCTGCAGCTGCTACATAACAGCAATCACACTCTGACTTTATTCAGACCTTCAGTGAACTCACAGTTAACCAAGAAGTCTATTTAGTAAATAATAGCTGTTATCAATATTAATGGCAAATCCATTTGCATGTTGGTGGGGAAATTATTTACTTACTAAGACCTGGGGGGGCTGTTGGAAAGCAAATGAAGGTCAGAGATTAAAGTTGCTCCAGGCCTTGCTTAGCTCAGGTAACCCAGCAAACGCCTGGCTCCAGGGCAGTGGTTCCACAGTGAACCTACACCTCGGCCAGGTGATTACAACCAAAAAACTTCCAGAACAAGAGAAGAAGGAATTCTCCTAAATCTCCTGATCTCTTCCCCCGTCAGCCCTGATGCACGACAGAGGTTTTACCCAAAGCCCAGGCACTCCATGGAGTCATAAACCAGGATGGGGGGGTGTGGAAATTCTCTCCTTTCCAACCCCATCTTTCAAAGGCCACGTTCCTGCCCTGAAAATACATCAATTTAATCCTCTCCCTTCTGAATTCTTTTTGAAAACTGCTCCTTGGGATCTTGCATAACATCCGAGTGAAAATAAAGGAGAAGTAGAAAATAAAGAGATCATCAAAATAGGATCTCCAGGTGCTGGAGAGGTAGGAGAGGCGTATTGCATAACAGGATAATAAAAAGAATTTATTCCTGGCTCTTTAACTGTAGAAAACAAAGTATTTCACAATGGCGATAAGCGTTATAATCTGTTTACAGCAGAGAGACTAAGGCACAGCAAAGAATTTGTTCAAAATCCCACAAACAAGGAACCAGCATCAGGAATTGCCCCAGCCTCTCAGCAGCAGCTTCAGTGCCCCACATCCAGCCCCGCATCACCCAAGGACATCAAACAGCTGACTGGGGCAATCGAAACACTGGGAATGAAGAGGCACAAAAGGGAGATTTGTGTTGTTCAGCTACCCCGTGTGACATTCACTTTACAGGGTTTAAACACCTGCAGGACACGCGTCTTCACCAGACCTGTTCAGAGCGGGACGGATCGAGTCCCAAAAGTGGCTTTTTTCCTGCCCTCGTTTTCAGGGCAAGGTACCCGAGCACTCACACAGACACTGACGCTGCAAGTGCTGGGGCTTCACTGGCAGAGTTTGGAGCCAAAGCTCTGCGTTTTTCCCTCTGCAATGATTGTACCAAGACAATGGCTGCGCCTCTCAAAGTCACCGCTACTGAGACAGAGAACTGGGCAGGTATTTATCCGAACTTTAACTCTTAGATCCAACAGGTATCCTTTTCCCGTGAAAAATTTCATCCCTGTAGAAGGAAAAAAAAGATCTAATTTTTCTGGTTTCTATCAACCAAGGTCACTTTTTGAAAGAAAGCATTGAAAACAGGCACTTTGCAGCCAAACCTTACAAAAGTTCATGTTCAGCCAAGAACAGCCTGCTCTCAGTTCTCTGAAAAGTTAGAAGGGTTTGGAGATATGGATTGCTTTTACAAATAACAGCAACAGCCCAAATTCAGGTGTGTCAGTACCACATGCAATGCCCTGGGAAGGAAAGAAGGACAAAGATGGGCTGGGGGTGGCCCTTGCTGCAGGTCACCACATCTAGGCAGGACATCAGGTGTCTGAGGTCCAGAGAATATCCTTGGCTGCAAAGAAACTTCACCAACTCCTTCTGCACAGGCAGCAATCTGCCCTTCAGTCTCTCTTTTCAGTGCAGCAACAGGGACATTTAAACAAACAACAACAACAAAAAAATATGTATATATTTACACGAGGCCCTCTGAGAATTAAAATCTCTTTGCTTTGTCGTGCAAACACAGAGTTTTGTGGAGCACTGCAGGATTCCACCTCCCCACAATCCCAGTCACCCTAGGGCAGGTCGGGGGTGTCCTGGCAGCCAGTGTCACAGGAGTCAGGGACAATGCCACCCTCCCAAACCAGCGACTCCTCTCCTGGGCATGGCCGAGCTTCAGTTGCTCCAACATCAGCAACACAGAGCGTGCCAGAATATGTGAACTGGCTTGACACAAAGATGATTTCAAGACATTTCTGAACTGTCCAAGGCTGCTTTCATGCCTAGAAACACATAGGAAGCTCCACAAAGAATCACTTTACTTTTTCCTTGGGATCACGTTGATTAGGCTGTTTAGGGCCCCCGAAGGAAAACGCTGTTCACACACATGGCTGCAGCTGTAGCAACTGCCTGGGTGATTATTTCACTGGGCCAGGGAGGCCATCTGGATGCTGAAGATGTGGTCCAGGCTGACCCAAATTCGGCAGCACAGCCAGCTGCCACAAACCTTTCCCAGCTCAGCTTCCTCGAGACGCTGGCAGCATCCCCGCGATTTAGCCAGGTCCAAATCCGGGCTGAGCATTCCTGGACACCCTTCCCCTATCACACAAACTTTATGCCAGGTTTTTTTTTTTACAATTTGTAGAAAAATCCTTAGCGGAACTCCAGGAATTCGAGGCCACAAATATAATTTGAGTGAAAGCTCAGTGGGAAGCAAACCTGGATGCAGCTTTATGGCCAAAACAGCAACTTTTGCTGTGGAGCAACCACTGAGCCCCGAAAGAGTTAAATACAGCTAAACTTCCTTGCTGCTCCAAACCTGTAAAGTAAATAAATAACAGACTTTCCAGGCTGAGGCATCTCCTGTTATCAGCCTGGAGGGATTTTATATCCATGAGTTAAGCCCTAAGAAGACATGCTTATGTAACAGAACAGTTTACAGGGCACCAAAGAGCTCCAGGCATTGCTTTAATGCCTTATAAACTTCCAGGTTTTGGGGCATTAGTATTTACACTCCCCCCTTCATTACCTCCAAGATTTCCTGGGATTTTAGCATAGCACCGCAGCATTTTATTCAAAAAAAAAAAATCAGAATCTAATTTCCTGCCATGTTGGCACATGACTTCATTGCTCTGTCCAAATTAAAAAGAAATCAAGTGTCATGCTCCTGTTCACTGCCTTTGTCATCCACATGAAGCTGCTCCTGTTAAATAAGGGCTGAAAACAACAGCAACCCAGCACCTGCTACAGGGCAAAGCACGGGCTGTGCCCTCACCACCCTGAGATGTTGTGCCATTTCATTGATTCAGACAAGCAGAAAGCACGAGGCAGAGCTGGTGCAGCACCTCAGGCGGGCAGAACCTGCAGCTCCTCCTGGGCAAACTGCTCCTGGCTGCTGGTGTGTCCCCGCTGGCTCCCAGGGCGTCTCCCAAAATGTCTCACAAAGTCTTTTTGTTCTTAGGACGGTCTGGATTTGGAAACAATGTGCTCTGAAATGATGCTTTGGTTATGAAACGTACGCCAGTAAAACTGAATTGTGTAATAAGGGCTTCTGTGGCCGCGGAACTGGCCAAGGACCAGGGTTTTAACATCAGTGGGTTGAACCTTCAGGTGTTTGGTCTCTGCAGCAGCTCAGTCTTTGACCTCTCTCCAGCCACTTTTCCCTCTACATCCCACAGCTCTCATGCTCTACAGAGGTAACACCAAAATAACAGAGATCCGGAGCCCTTGTCTTGACCACCACCCAGCCAGGGACGAGCAAGGGGCACCTGCCCTGCCTCACACATCCCCCTGCCCTCGGCTGCCCGAGGACAAGGTTCAGCAGTGTCCACGTGGCACCAAGCCCAGGCCAGCTCTGTGTCTGCAAACCCGCATCAGTCATTCGGGGAAGGATCTCCAAGGGCTAAATGTCACAATGAAAAATTATTTGGTATTCATCCAAAACCAAAACAAATCGGTCTCGCTCAAGCCAGGACACCTCACCCTTGGATTCCCTCCAGGCAAGATCAGCAGCACATAACACAGTGTCAGGCTTTATAAATGTCACAGAACAGGCCCCAAACTGCTTCTGCAGTTTTGAAGGAGGGGAAGGAGGAGAGCCTGCTGTGCTCATCTGCCTTGGCCTCCCGTGTTACACAAGCCAGGGAGCTCACCAGGATTTACTCCAGGTGGAAACTGTCAGCATTCAACCATTCCTGACTCCAAGAAGCTCATTTTTCCAAGCTGCTTTCCTTCGGAAAAGATTGGTTTATTCATACCAGTTAAGCATTCTTTTTTGTATCCCTCTGGAGAGTTTCAAAATCCAGCATTTAATGCTGATGGGAGAGAGGAGAAAGAGGCAGGATTTTTAATCACGTCTTGGCTAAAGAGCACAAAAAGTGAGCTACTAAAACACCTGTGCCTTTGGGATATTCCCTGCAGTCGGAGGTTAGAGGGTTGTAACTGGGAGGGGTACAGCTGATAAGGAAACCTGCAGCGTGTCTGGGAAAGCAGGAATAGGGCAGGAACAAGTCAGGGTGGACCCCCGTGATGGGATGGGACAACCCACTGCCAGACACTGGAGGAGAACCCGGGAAAAAAGAACCAAACCAACCAAACGAACAAACCCCAAACAGGTTCTTCTCCTCGGTGCTGAGCAAAGAGGAACGGGCAGGAACTGACGCTCAGGAAGTTCCACCTGAACACGAGGAAGAACCTCTTCCCTGTGCAGTGACCGAGCCCTGCACAGACTGTCCAGAGAGGGCATGGGGAGGTTGAACCAGATGACCTCAGTGACCCCTTCCAACCTTACCCATCCTGTGAAACCCTTTCTGCTGCTCTTCAGGATTTCTCTGCTGACCTGCAACCCCTCTCCAGGCTTCTCTTGCTGGCACTGGCATCAAGCTAGTGGGGTGGATTAAGGTTCCCCTCCCTCGGAAGCTTCAGATCAAAGCCCTCTCGTTATGTTAAAAAGAAAAGTACGTGTGTGTTTTTAAATGAAAACCACAACGAAATTGTGCAGGGTACTTTTTTTTTTTTTTTTAGAGTCAGAAACCAATTAAAATCACCTTCCTTATAAATGGGCATGACTCATCCAGGCGTCGCTGTTGAAGTGCTGGATTTCTTTCCAGTAATTTAATAGCTGAAAGAGTTTATCATGAAAACAGCAAGCCACCATCATTAATATTCACACAGAGAAACCAGAGAGGTTTTACAAAATCTACTTGCATTTGACATTTCTCCCAGCTCCAAGCAGCGAGCACGCATTCCACGGGACTGTTTGTTCCTGGAAAATGCAGCCCCAGCTCGACTCCATATATCAGTTTGTCTAGAACAAACATTTTGTACTCACAAACAGCGTCCTAATTGACTAAATGAAAAAAGCAGAACATTTGCTCCACATAACTAACGGGGACGCACTTCCGTTGTCTCCTGCCACATTGCCAAGAATATACATTAGGATAAGAAGAAATACTTGGTCACGTCAATAAATCCCACGTGCCAGAACTCTGCAGAGTAGTTAGTTACAGTTTTCACGCCTGGATCTCCGCGCAGGTCCTCATGAAAACTGACATTTTTCTGATGTGAAGAAGTCCTGATGAAAACTGACATTTTTCTGATGTGAAGAAGAGAATCTGTGTCCAGATGGACACATGCTGCGAGTGAGAACTCTGTCACCTGGCTCGTGGGACTCTCCAAACTGAGGGATGATTTAATGCATGTCTTTGACTTCCTGCATGCTCCTTAACGCCTCAACGTTTTTCTCATGCAAACCACAGCATGAGGCAGATTTCTGTATTAATGCTCCAAATCTCTTTGATGCCCTAGGCGAGTCTATGAAAATTTTCTTGAATTCAAAATTTTTCAGAGACTGCGAATGAGTTTCCAGTGATGAGGGAGAAATCATTTCTTCTCTCACCCTAAGTAGCTCCTATTTGCTCACATCTCCCAGCAGAAGTCAAGGATGCTTGATTTAGGTTTTTTGAGGAATTGGAGGAAGATACAAAGCATCTTTATTGAGCAGCAAAATTTAATTAAAGTTCAACAGCCTAGAAACTGATTTTAGATTTCCCATACAAAAATGTTCATTCCCAAAGATGCCATCCTCAGTTCTGACTGGCTTCTTCACACCAAAATGATCAAGGGTGGAAGCATTTACATTGTGCACTTTAAAAGTGAAAATCAGTGCTGAAGAGAAGCCCCAGGCAGTCAGGAACATGAACCAAATGGTCCTGCTCAAAACAGGGTCTGCCGATGGGAGACACCTCATCCTGCAGCATAATCACACCGCTGAGCCCCGTGGTAACAGCTCACGTGACTGAGAGGTCCCTCAATTTTAGTTTAAAAGCATTCACTGCAAAAAGAAAGAGCTTTTCCACAGTCCAAGTGACATAACTGTTTTGTTTTCAAACAAAAAAAACTCCATTAAAATTGAGCTCCCCTGCATGGATGTGTTCTCTGCCCGGCAATTTCAGCAGACCCTGAGAGGCTCCATCAGACTGGGACTGCTCAAGAAGAGCTCCCCAGCAAAGCCATGCAGCTTTTCTCCATCCCCACCTGCCTTTTGCCTCTCCCTGACCTGTGCAAGGCACCAGCTGAGACAGGAAGATATTCCCAGAGCTCGCAATCCCCAGTGGATTGCCTCCACTGCCCAGAGGAGGCAAACCAGCACCACTGAGGGAACTGGAGATGGTTTAATCAAACCAGCCAGGGACCAGGCTGTAAAGAACCTTCTCCCTCCTTCCTGACACCTCACACCCCGTTTTTGTCTCTGCCACACCCCAATTCCCAGATTAATTATGCAAGACTGACACAGAACCCTCTTTTCCCTGACACTCTCATCTCACTCTTTTTACACACATGCATGAAACACCCTCCAAGCACTTTCTGCTACGTCAAATGCTCACATAATTTACTAATCCATTCCGAGTACATCCTCCAAGAGCCTATTCCTGTGTTTATGTTGAAGCACCAGAGCTGCCAAATCCACAGAGGACCACAGTGTCCAAACCAGCAGTTATTTTGGCAGTGCACAGAGCCCCATGTGATGTATCCAGCACCACAGCCAAAGCTCCAGCAGCTTTCTCTGATCTTCTTGGAGTGGAACAGGAGGTGTTTTTCTTAAGTGCAAAGCATTTAATATTGCAGCAGCCGCTAAACTCATTAAGCCAGCCCAGACAATGATCACATCATTACCATAATTCCATTTAAAGCACTTGCCTCTTTTAAGAGGACCCGCACAACACAATCGTTACAATGTTTTCCTGGCAGTTACCATCCTTGTTTGTGGAGGGAGTGAGGAGTGAATTGAAACGTCCTCATTTTTCTTTGATTAAGAGCTCAGTTAGGAAATAAAAGACTTATTGATGTCACCACAATATTTCAATGTCCCCATTTTTCCGCCGAAGACCACAGAAACGTCGCTGCACTTCAAAAGACGAGCAAATTGAGCTCCTTGCTTGTGAGCCAGCACCAGTATGAACTGTACTAATCACTTCTGTCCTGCTTAGAATAAAATTCATATTTCTTATGACCAGAGGGTGTTTTGCAAAGGCAGCAAGAGAATACTCAAATGGTTTTTATAGAATGCAAATGCAGCACCTGAGAATTCCTTGCCGTGTCTCACAAGCCTGCGTGCCTGCAGGAAGGCACAATATTCCCTAAGGAGCAGCATGGAGAGGAAAGGTATTGTGAAAATCCCATTACAGAGCCCTGAGCAGAAGTGCCAGGAAGCCACCCCCGACTGCTGCTGCCCACCCAGCACCTGCAGGGAAGAAACTGCCGTGCAGGTGATGAGAGACACATCTTTTGTGCCAGCCTGACAGCAGGGTAGAGCCACCCAGATGTGAAAATGCCTCTCAGAGAGCAGGCTGCTGGTCAGGTATCAGCTGCAGTGAACCTCACACTCATTTCTGAGCTAAAAAGACACTCTGTAGTTCTTTTTCCAGGAAGGACTGAGTGCTCTCACGTTTTGAAGCTGCCAGATGAAGGATACAGACGGGTAACTCCGTGTCAGGGGGAAAAGTAGGTTTCCATAAAACCCTACCTTGCCCAGCCATTCACTGGTTCCCTGCAGTTCATCAAGTGAGACCACAAGGCAGCAGGTTTGAAACAAAGAACGTGGAAATATTTTCTACCCACACCTGTGGAATTAAACTGGGGAAGGGTCTGCCCTGGTGTGAGGCAGCAGAAAGCCAGTGAGGAGCCAACACTGACTGTGCCCACACCTGCCCCTCGCTGCTGATCCCTGCTTGCAGCGATTTTTTCCTCTCTTACTTCTGATGGATACAAGAGCAGTATCAGCTTGCTGTGATTTCCTCAAGATCCTACAGCAGCAAATCCAGAAAAAAACCCATGAGCTTCGTGAATAAAAGATCTCCCAGTTTTCAATCTTCTTGATTTGATTCATGCTGGTAGTTTTTCTTTCCTCTCATACAAGAGTCAGAGCAAGAATTGAAGGCTACAGGTAGAGATAACACGGCTCAAATCAGCTCTCATCAGTGATAGAGGAGAAGCTGACGCTGTCCTGTGCATCTCTGAGTGCACATCCTTTGAGCTGTAGGAAAGCACATGGGCAAATGGCTTGGAGCGTCACCAGGAGCCAGAGCAAGTCTTCATCACGTGGACATGGTTACATTTCTCTGATTTCAAATTCAGGAGCAGGCTGACACAGGAGATCCAAAAAACGGCATGGGAAGAAAAGCAATTATTGAGCTGGACAAACACTGGGAGCAGCACGAGGGAAGGGCTAAAGGAAGAAATGCAGCGTCCTAAAATCAGGAGGAAAAAAACTAAGCAAAAAATTTAAAAAATTATCTATACTGTTAGAGGAAACAAGCATTCCAAATGTTGTCAAAAGTTATAAACCACGGAATCACAGGATGATTTGGGTTGGAAGGGACACTTTTCACTAGACCAGGTTGCTCCAAGCCTCATCCAACCTCAACTTGAGCACTTCCAGGCACGGGGATCTTCTTTTGCACCGGACCTGCAGCTCCTGGCTCAGGGTTCTCCTTACTCCGCACCAGAGGGCCCAAAGGTGAGTGAGTCCCTCCCTTCTGTGCCTTCTGCTGCAGCAAACTCCTCCTGAAGTTTTCCCACAGCTGGGGGAATCCCTACCACCTCCAGCCTTTGTAGATACCTGCAAGACTACCGAAATCCTGGACTCGCACCTTTTTCCCCTCCACAGATCCTACAACTGGGTTTTCCTCGACTGCTGCTTGTATTTACAAACCTTGCATTTCTGAAATCTTTGTTTGCTTTAGCTGAGTCTGGCCAAGGCGCTCCAGATTAACCAGGGGAGCTGTCAGAAAGGCTGATACGTGCAGAGCAAATGATCAGAAGGGGTTCATTTTCTTATGAAAAAAAGACTAAAATGTACCATTTTTTCTGGCCGTTATGGGAATGTGTTATTTCGGGGAGGAGATTCACAGCTCATGGCCAGAACACTTTGATATTGTACATTCTGGTTCTCCTCTTTGTGGGCTGCAAGTCTGGAGAGCTTCAGGCAGAGAAAGTGAAAACTGTGGTAACAAAGTCATCTGTCCTGGGTGTGCTGCTTCCTGCCCGTGCCAGCAGCTGGGAGCATCTGCTGCCAGGGGAAATTCTTTTCTAATTTCTTATTTATTTATTTTAAATTTTTCTCTTTTTTTTTTTTTATGAATCAGAATCTCTAAGCTCCTTCCAGAACACACGAGTTTGTGTTTCGCAACACTTCTCACTGGAAAGTCTCTCCCCACCACCCCATCCCTCCATTCCAGCTGTAAATTTAAGTTTGCCTTTAGTCAGAGTGGGACTGTCAGCCACAGGCTGTGCTGGATCATCTGCAAACTTTAAAAAAACAAAACAAAATAAAAACCGTTGGTACCTCTCCATACCCTCATTTTTATACTAAAACATCATAAGAACAAAAATTACACTGAAAATGGGAAAATGCTGGAGTTTGCTGCCTCATTATGATTAAATGAACATTTATACAGCAACCATGACATGCACCAGTGTCAGCAGCAACAGGGGGGGTTAAGGGGAATCACGACTTGGCTGCAAAAAAAAATGAGGTTGACTTGGATGAGGAGTTTGCAAAGGGAGTTCAGGGCACTTTACAGGTGCATTCCCACACCTCAGTGCTCCTGCTTGGGTCTGTCCTGCCCTAAACCAGGCTCGGTGCTCTTCACCCAGAGCCTGAGGTTTTCCAGGAGAAAAGCACCAGCACCACAGCAGCACACAGAGAATCTGGGCTTTCTGCACAGAGGGATGGAGCCCTTCTCCTCCGGTTCTGGAGCGAATTTTAGTGCAGGAGTGAAGTGCTGAGCCAGGTAACTCCTGCTGCCTTCCCTGCAACACCCTTCCAGAACGGATTAATTTCTAAAAGGTGTTTTGCTCCCCGAGCAGTTGTCCAAAAGCAGAGGAGAGAAAAGCAGCTGAATTCAAAGTGAAATAACCTGCTGTCTGCAGGAGCAGAAGGAGGAGGGAACAGGCAGCTCTGCAGTGGGTAAAGGCCACCGCAGCGTCCTCAGGGTGAAAGGCAAAGCTGGCCCGAAGGCAGATCCCACGGGCTCTGTGCACAGACCTCAAAGCGCTCAGAAAAGCAGAATTTCAGCTAAATACGTGCTTATTGCCTTTGCATTCCTAATTCCTTCCTCTGGCCAGAGAGAGGATCTTGTCTCGGTGGCATCCTGGGCAAACACAACACGGGCACCGACCGATACCTGAGAGACAACGTACAGATGTGGCAAAGGCAAACAGCTGGCTCTCAGCATCAGGTGCTGCTGACACTCCTCACAATTTGCCTCCAGTTTTTGGTGACTAATCTGAAACGCCTGTTTCAGCGAGGAAATTTTAAATGTCGCTGCTGCGCGTTTTCCGCGATGAAATTTGCCCTTTTAAATTTGGACTAGCAAAAAAAAATACAGACTTTCAGACTTAGCCAAAGTTCTGCTGGTTCTCCTGAGCAGGCAACAGATTAAAATACCAGATTTTTTTTTTCCATAAATTTTTAGGAGAGTTTTCTGTTGAAATTTTGGTCTCAATATCATTATTTCTTGATGGCGATAAAGAAATTTCGTCAGATGAAAATGATATTGTCCCAACTAATTCCTCAGAAGAATTCCCATGGGAAGGTGGAAGTCTGTGTTCCTGCAAAAAATACTTTTATTTTTCTGAGGAAACATTTCCTCACAAAAAAACAGACCCTTTGGTGAATTTTTAAAACGATTTTCAGAAGCTTTCAGATTTTCCATCTAGAAACAAGAATGCAAAAATCTCTAGACAGGTTTTTTTTTTTACATTTGGGGGTTGTGCACACAGACAAGCAGTGGCATCTACCAAATTTCCTTCCCTTATTGATCCTGTCACTGTGATAAAAGCTGCTGCACAGCAGAAAGGGATCCAGGCAAGTCTGAAGTGTGAATTGAAAATAAACCAAACAAGATTTCTCATGAGAGCCAAACTGTTAAATCTGCTCCTCCGCTTAATAAAAATCATGTTAAAAACAATGTTGTTGCAGTATAATTTCTGCTTCATTCAGACTTTATCTGATCAGTACAGAGACAATTTAACCCATTTCCCAGGAATTTCGCTGCCTGGCACGGGAATGCAAGAAGTCACTTTGACTCTTTCAGCTTTTAAAAAAGAACATGTTCATAAAAAATAGTCCACGAGGTCAGAGAGAGAACGGGATTCAAGGGATTACCAGTGTGTTGGAGTACTGTGCTTGTTATGCTTGTAGTATTCCCACCACAAGCAGTGTGGGATTAAATTAAATTAAATAAGAGATGTGAATAAACAGTGAGGATAACATGTGCCATTTCAGCCATTCCTGCAGGGAATTCCACGCTGCAGCACATCCTGATGAAGGACTGGAGAGCACAAACCACCCTGCCCTCCTTGGAGGGCCTCCTTGCCCCGAGCCCTCCTTACGCCCTCGGCAGCCAGACCTGGCCCAACCCAGGCCCCTGCTTATCCCAAGGGGCCAAATAAAACCCCTCAGGCTCACAAATCACTTTTGCCACTGCAGCCATGGGCACGGGGACAGTTTGTGCAATTTTGGCTCGTCCTGACGTCCTCTGCTCCCCCAGCTCCCAGCCACACTCACGCCCACCCACTGCACCCCTGGTGAAGCCAGCAAGCTCCTGGCGTGACTCCTTCATCCCCCTCCAAGGTTTCCTACAGAGCCACCCCACCAAACCTCAGCACATCCACCCTGCATCCCACTCTTGCCCTGGCTGTAGTCAGTAACAAAAGGAGAAGTAGGTAAAATGAGAAATTAGGCAAATCTTTGTTGTTTTCACCTATTCCCGTGATAACTGCTAGAGGGTAAAGATCAAAAACAAGCATTCCACCACAACACCACCTCCTCCTGATGCCTTAGGTTTTAGCTTTTATATTTTGCAAATTCTGTATTCTCTGTGTTCCTAGGGTGTAACTTTGAACTGTCTTGCAGCCTGTTAGCTGCTGTTCTCTCATGCTAAGACAGACATAACAAAGCCTCTCCGGGCTTGCTCTTCAAGGACACTCAGGACTGTCCTAGGCCCAAGATGTGTAAACCAGCATCTTGAGAAGGGGGGCAAGTTGGGGGGGCGGTTACCTTATTAGCTAAAGTTTAATCGGTGAATTTATGCCGATATGCAAATGGACCAAACCCATAACAGTGGGAAGAACTCGTGACTTGTCATCCATCTTGGGGTCCATTCTGGAAATAGCCTCTGGCTCCCCAGGGTGCACCTTTGAAGGCCTTTTAAATAAATATCACCTTTATTCCCTTACCCTGTCTAGTCTCTGTTTCCAGGTTAGCCTGTTTCAGGCATCACTCCCTTCAAAAAACCCCCACTTTGGTGATCATGTAACGTTCCTTGATGTCCAGAAACATAACACCAACCATCCAGTTCCAAAATACCTGTTTGAATTCCAAGCACAGCAAACAGTTGCACACAGATGGAAAGGACAGAGAATGTTTTTTAAAAACCCCAAAATGATAATTTTAAGCAAATTTAAGATCGCAACACTCTCAGCTGCATCAGTGGTGGTGACCAGGTAGGGTACCAGCTCTTCTGTCTGTGTGCAACAATAGGGCAGAGCTCTCTGCAGACCTTCAAAATAATTAATATGGGCTTTTGTCCACAAAAAAATTGCATTGTGTTTCTCAAAAAAAAATCCTAAGAACCTATAACTTTAATGGACCACATTTCTTAGCAACTGCCACACTCTTTTGCTGACGGGGAAAAACATAATCAGTGCTAACATTTTGTTTCTGAAACACAGCTTCAATTGTCATCACAGTTTGAGTCACCAGCACAGAGTATCAGCCTGTAGCTGGCAATTTTAATTTCCCGCTGGTGCAAACACATGGCCCAGTTCCAAGCCCACAACTTGTCTACCAACACGTGAAGTGGCACAAACTTACATTTCAATTAAATAAATTGTTCCGATTCTCTGCTTTCAGGAGCGATGTGATAACCCCGAGTGAAGCTCTTCCATTTATCATGCTGAAAGGTAAAATCCCAAAGGGATTTTACAAATTGCATTTTATTGCTCTCTTTTTACAATATATGACAGATAGAACATCTGGCTTGAGATCTGCCTTCAGTTTTGGCAGAATCCTCATGGGCTGCAACTACAAATGGGTTTGCACGAAGCTTTTTGCACCACCCAGAAGCTGGAAGTTTGTAGCCAGCCCCCCAGGAAAGCTTTCTGCTCTGCTCAAGCAGATAATTCCCTGTTGGTGCTGCTGGGAGGCTTTCCTTGCTTTTACATTTCAGGATGGAAACGAGATGTGCACAAGAGAGGCTCTCAGGTCCTGGCTTTGTGCATCACACAACACCTGGCAGCCCTTCACCGTGGGGACAAAACTGCACGGTGGGGCAGGGAGAGCGAGGTAAAGACAGGCTCGAGGCTGGCATTTGGTGACGTGGCCCTGGAGAAAAACCTCCTGTTTTCTCTCTCTCAGTATTGTTTCCTGCAAAATCAAGAACGCCACTGCAGAAGAAGAAATCCTTGTGCTCGTATATCAAAAGGCAGCACATTGAGATGAGGCACTTCTCACACTGCCATGAAAACCCTCAACTCCTCTGTGCCTACAGCTGCTTGGAAACATCACTCCAGCAACCCACAAAGCACAAAAAAAAGCACCAGTTAATGTTCTTTCTAATGATCTGTACAAATCTGCAAGGCTGAGCTTTTTAATCAGAATATACTCTGGAGAGCCGGGAGCAAAGGAGGTAGGATAGGATTACCCCTTCAAACACCAAGAAAGTGAAGATGTTCTTCCCTCTTTTCTTCTGTCCCCTGGAGGTCTCTCCTTAAGAGTTTGAGCAGTAAAGAAATAAATATTTTGTCCTCGAAGAAGGTTGAAGTGATATTTAATCAGTAAAAGACTTCACTGTAGATTGATTGTACGGATTGATTTTCGAAAGTTAAAATCCATTTCACTGAAGACCTGTCTGCAGACTAATTAAAACCACTTTCTTCCTCAGTTAAGGCTGCCAGAGACCAGCAACCGTGCCTGAGGAGCACCATGGGCAATATATATCTATTTTTATATCTATATCTGATATATTATATATATAGATATAAAACCATATATATATAGATATAAATATATATATAGATATAAATATATAGATATAAACCATATATATATAGATATAAAAAAATATAGATATGTATATAGATATAAAACCAATATAGATATAAAACCAGATATATTTATATCTGGTTTTATATCTATATTGAACAATGCAGTTATTCTGTAAGCAGCTGCACTGTGTTGGTTTATTCACCTGTGCTGCTGTTTGAAAATGCAATGGGCACAGCACTCAAGTGCCATTTCATGTGCTGCCACCAAATCAGCTTCAGAACCATTTCCTGCCACCACATCAGCTTCAGAATCATTTCTCATCTTCTGGAAGGTCCCACCAGCTCTGCCACCACGATCATGCTGGGGTTGGACACAGACCTGCACTGTAGGGACACCCTGGGAGCTGCTCCCCGAGCCCTGTGCCACATAAATACCTCATTTCTGTTCAGCAATGGCTGGGAGGGAAGGAAACGGGAGAAAAAGAAGCAGCAGGCACCCCTTTGTATTCACAGCAGCGCCGTGAGGAGACACACGTGAGAGACCAAGGGACTCCTGGAATCTGAGCAGGGATTTTGTGCTCCAGAAGGGGTGGCAGCTGTGGCAGGGAGGAACAGGAAAACACAGAGAGCTCTGGAGGCAGCAAGCCATATCCCAGAGAGGAAGTGTCTCCTTCACACTTATGGCCATCATTTCTTTTGCTTTCTAATCCTTCTCTCCCAACAGTATTTTGGCTTTTACTGGGTTGTCTGGCTCTTGCCAACAGAGCCCTTGTAACAGACCCCCCGAGACCTTGTTGGAGAGACCTACGGGAGCTCCCAGCCTGATTTAATACCCGGGAGGTGATGGCCAAGGGCTCTTCCAGGACAGGGAGGTTAAAGACTGATGGCCTTGGGTTAAAACAACACCTCCTATCAGCTCAGATTTGCTCTTCAGCAGGGGCTCCAAGAGAGGTGAGACTTTGCATCCCTTAACACCACATCTCCCTCTCGTCTTCCACACGGAAAAACCAAAAGCAATTTCAAAACAATCTTTCTTTTTTTTTTTTTTCCTTTTATCATTTTCTTCCAAAACAAAATACTTTCTCGAGGCATTCTGAGTGTCAAAGAACATCACAACCTGACAGGCTGGTTCCAGAGCTTTTCCTTTGGGCTTGTCATGCTCTGGAAACCTCGGTGATGCAGCTCCCAAGACCTGGGGTCTTAAAATTCTCCAATTCAGAGCACCTCAGAGCTGCACTATCTAAGAACAAGCAACTACAAACTACAGCTTTGCTGTTTAGGGGCACTTTGCCATGAAACCTTAGGAGGTTTTACCTAACTTCTACTGTTCTTTTACCGTATTAATTTTTAAAAAACTGAAAATGCCCTTATTTTGAAGTTTAAACACTAATATTTCTAGGATTCAACAGGTCACAGTGAGGCTCTAGTGCATGAAAATTTCATACCTTAGCGAAAATAATCTTATAATTAATTAATTTCAGTTAAAATTAAGAACTTAAGTGGTTATCTCAGATTGCTTTGCTCCATAAAAACGTGATTGTACCATAGAAATATTTATATACTGAAACTACTAGACAGTGGTTGACTTTTTTAATGCCCAGACATTTTTCCATCAAAAATATGTGGTTTTAGTAAAATAAATATTTTTATATGGAAAATACCAATTGAAAGGATACTAAAACGATATTTTTAATAAATTAACCTTCATGGAAAACTGAATGGACTTCTGTTTTTAATCTGAGAACATAAGCACTCCCTTGGGGAAAAGGGAAGAAACTCAAAAAGGCAAAAGGAAACAAAAATCCAGGGAAGGAGAACTGAAAGCTCAAGACTTGCATTGGCAAAGTGGCACTGGAAATTCAGAGAAAGAATGCTTTTGTTCAGGAACTGCTCTGGGAAGTGCAGGAAGGGGGAAGCAGTGGTCCAAGTTTTCACAAACCCCGGGAAGGCTCCTCTCCACCGGCAGCAGCAGCCAGGAGGAACCGGACTCGGGAGAGCAAAGGTCTGAGCCAAAAGGGGTTTGTGTCAGTGCAGGACAGCCCCACATCAGAGCTTGTGACCCCAGGCTGTCCCAGTGACGCCACACACATCCCCCAGCTCTAGACACTCCTCCCTTGTGCAAGCTGGGAGAAAACTTCAAGGTGGTTTCACAGCCCAAAATGGAAAGTGAGGGGGCTGAGTGCGCCGGTACCACCTGTGGTCCACACGGACTCCTTAGTGCTCAGGCGCAGCAATACAGACAATATTCAGTGCTGGGCTGCAACTTCTCCTTCCTCCTTTCTCTGAGGGTTCATTTTTGATCATCGCTGCCCTTGGTCAATGAGGAGCCAAGGCTTTGGCTCCACTCTGGGCTCCACTGCTGAGACAGCTGAAGGGAACAGTCTGCTTCCAAGTATGAGGTACCTTGAAAAGCACCAGAACACAAAACATCTCCACGAGCTGCTGCTGTTCATCACCTCTCGTGGGCTCCAGAATGTGCTGGCTCAGTCAGCCAGAGAGGGTGGCACAAGCAGCAACCTCTCCCTTTCAGCTCTGACACCCTTGTGGCACCTGCAGCCCAGGCTCAGCCCTCCCTTGTTCCTAGAATAAGACTCTAAGTGGGATAAGACAAATGTGTTCTTAAATACACCTTGACTAATATTAAAATTCAACCTTGTGAGGCCAAAATCACTCCCAGTGAGAGTAACTCAGCCATATTTCCTTAGTTTGCCAGCCAGGCAATTAGGCACAATTCTTGTTTGTACGCAGCAAATCAATAGCTGCAGTTGAGCACAAGCGTTGAGCTGTGATCACTCTTTCCAAGGCAAAACCACACCAATTTCTACATGATGATGAGTCTGCCACTCACTCATCCCACCTGGCAGTGCTGAGAGTAGCTGTAATTCCTGATCCCTCTCCCAGAAACGACTACGCTCACAGAAGTGCACGCTGAAGGGAAAGGATATCGTATTTTTCCTCTTTTCCTCAGGATTGCTTTCTGGCTTATCCCTTCCAGGACCACGTTTCAACAAATCCAAGAATTTCTGACAATGCAAGAGCTCATTTTCTAGCCCCACTCGCAGGTTCTTGATGAAGGTTTCATTACAAGCTCTGTCCTTCTGGTCTTCTCAAGTTTAAAGAATTTGAATGGAGGTGTTTGAACACACAGTTTTTGCAAAGGAGTGGAGGGGAAGAAAAGAAAACAAAACAAAGAGCTATCTGCTCTACCACTTCATTTCATTCAGAGATTCTTTGCAGCAGAGAATGAATTCTGAGTGTCAGTAACATTGCATAATCCAGCCACCCACCATCAGGCTGCTTAGCACAAATTTGGCTATATTCTTTCCCCTCGCCAAAGTGTTCCTGCAGCAGGCCCCTTAATTGGCAGAAAGGCTGCTGCTATTCTGGCTGTGGAACACATTTCTGGGGAACACTTTGTTCCGCCGCGTCGAATTTTATTCTCGGCAAGCTCTTCCTCCCTGCTCCGGAAAAAGCCGCGGACACCAGCGCGGCCCCAGCCGCATTCCCGGCCCATCCATCGCCCATCCATGGTTCCACCACCCCAGCTCTCGCTGGGAGCCGTGAGCGAGCATCCCAGCCCCGCTGCTGGGAGCAGAAGCCCTGAAATAACTCCTCTCAGTGGGCAGCGGGAAACGCGCTCCGCACGGGGCTCGTGTCGCGGGGAGTGACGGGAGCCGCGTTTGGAGGCTGATCTCCAGCCCAAACTTGGGTTTATTTACAGCTTGGGTCTTTCTTCTGCCTCGGTTCCCTCAATACAAACTGCACATGATAAAAATCCCTATGAGACAGGGCTGCTGGGCAGATTTAACACAGAGTTTTCTCTAATTTTCTCCTTCCCCTCAGCCCATCAGGCCTGGAGGCTGCTGTAACAACCTACTCTTCTCCTGATCACAGGATCACAAAATGGCTTGGGTTGGAAGGGACATTAAAGCCCATCTGGTTCCACCCCCTGCCATGGGCAGGGACACCTTCCACTACCCCAGGCTGCTCCAAGACCCATCCAGCCTGGCCTTGGGCACTTCCCGGGATCCAGGGGCAGCCACAGCTTCTCTGGGCACTCTGTGCCAAGGAAGAATTTCTTCCTAATATCAGATATGAGGAGTAGGTTTGCTTCTTGTCCAAGTTATCAACATCTCCATTGAGACACAGCGACTAAAAAAGCAGTGGGAGGTGTTTTGAACCTAGACTTCTGCAAAGGGCAGGATCAGGATTGTTTGGGGTTTTTTTAATGTTTGAGAAGTACCCATTAATGCCATTGATGCTCATTATTCCTTAAAGCTAGAAGGCAAAACCTTAAATGCCTCAGTCCTGGTAGCAGGCTGCAGGCCTTTGAAATGCCCAGCACAAAAGCACAGTCAAGTACCCTGCTCCCAGACTCAGCTCTTCTACAGGACCAAAACCTGCACTGAAATGAAAGAAACAGATGTGCACTGCCACAGAAAGATGGAATAACACAAGCTGTAACATCATCAGTGCTTATACGTAACTTTGGCTTAAAATCATTAACCTTTTATAGCTTGCTTTGTGGCTGAGCACTTTCATTCCACATAATGTTCTTCTGAATACAAAAGCACTCCTGAGTGAATTTAGCCTAATGAGAGAAGCCTGTGATGACACTTAACATCATCCATTTATCTTTTGAGAAGAAACAGCATTAAGTACATTCCCCATACTCAGAAATTTGCTTCAGCATTGTTCTCTGCAGTGAACTCAAGCCCAGGCCAGATCCATGAGCTTCAGCTTAGGTGTTTTAGCCCGGGCTTTGTTGTTCTGTGGGGACTGGTTTGACATTCACCACCCGCCTGCACTCCTGGGACAGGAGTTAGCTCAGGGTTAAGGTTCACAAACCAGCAAGGGATCAAAGGGTAAAGGCTCCACAACAATTCTCCCAATACATCCACTCAGAGGCTGCCTTAAAGTCACCAGCAGCGACTGATCTGTGTCAGGAGCTGCCAGAACCAACCCAGGTTTGTCCTTCCCTCACCCTGCTGCTGTCAGGGGCAGACCTGCTTGCTCCACACCTGTAAATACCTATTTCTCTCATCATCACCCCCCCATTTCCTGAGCCTGGCACAGTGGGAACAGCCAGGCTCAGCTCTCTGAAACAAAAACCCACTGAGGATGCAGAATTATGTTTGGCACCAACTGCAGTCAACGATTTTAACACCCCCATCATTGTTAAACGTGTATTGGGTGAAGAGCACACCTGTTTCTGCTCCTCATTCTACCTCCCAGATTGGGTTTTGTCCAGGGCTACCTAAACTGAGCTTTTAGTAAAATGGCTTTTTTTTTTTCTTGTTAATATACAGCAAAAAGATCTTCCTCTTAGGAACAGCAACTTTGTATTTCTCTGTTGAGAAACAACACGATCAAGAAAGAAAATGACATCAAACTGAATATCTACCCTTCCTATGCCTAGTTATTAAGGAAAAAAAGAAAAAAAAAAAAAAAAAAGATCCAGTAACTTTAAAGGAAGCACAGAGCCATTTTGCCAAAGAAATAGCTTGACTTGAAAAATTAGAATAATTACTAATGCTCTCTTACCTTGCTGATGAAGTCTCAAGTGAGCTTCAGACGTAAATTGTCCTGTAAATGCAGCACAGCTCGAGCTCAGAGAAGCGCCTCAGGAAAACACTTGGAGAGAAGTGCTCGAACTTAGTTTCATTACATAGCACTGAAGATAATTTGGGTTGATTGGTTTCTGAATGAAGCCAAATGAGCTGGTATAATCCATTTAAGGTGTTGCCAGCTCCAGAAATTAAATGTAAAAACCCTGAAAATCAGTGAGCCTGATTCCTAAAAGTGAGGAGGAACAAACTAAGAAGAGCAGGAAACCATCCTGATGCTGGAGCCCTTAAGTGATGCAACAAGTAACCAAGAGAAGTTAGAGGTACTTTTAAAAGGTAGCAATTTTTTTTTTTTAAGTGTGTATTCTTCCTAAGTTCAGCTCAGTTCTGGGCTGTATGGAGTTTGGAGACATTTCTAGTGACAGCAAATACATCAGAGCTTAGAAACAACTTGAACTACATGAAAGAAGTACTGAAGAAATGTTCATCCACACAACAGGGGCTGCAGGCAAACCCTTAATTCTGTCACTGCCAAACTTGTGACCCGGGAACTCATAGAATTTGTGTAAAACAGATTTTCACTCCTGGAGGTGAACGTGCCTCAGGAGCCACAGGCCTCTTTTTGGGAAGAGTTGGGGTGGGCACCAGTGTTACCCCATACCTTGTTACCCCACTCCTAATTGCACAGCATTCCAGTTCTTAATTATCTCCTCGTTCCTCCTGCTCTCCCTCCATGTGCCCTGGTCCCCTCAGCTGGCTTTGTCCTCCTTTCCTCTGGGGACACCAGAGGAGCACCCAGAGCACAGCACTGCGGATGCTCCAGCAGAATGAGGTGGGGTCATTGGGGGATATTTCCAGGTGGGTGCCTCAGCCTGGCCCGGCCTCAAGGCAGGCAAAGTCTCCCTGGAGGGTGTGACAGAGGTGACTGACGTGGTGGAGCCCAGCACGAGTGGGGAGGTGCAGGAACAGGGATACACCTCCCACATCACCAGGAATCTTGCCCAGATCCTGCCTGGCCAAAGCCACTCTTTAAATCATCCTGGTTTTTCAGGAAGAAAATGGCCTCAAAGGTGAAACAGAATGAAAAAATTAAAATCAAACTCCCAGCATGGCAAAAGTCTGGAAAACACCCCTGCAAGCCAAAACCCAGGTCTCACGGGAAGTGCTGAGTGTCCTCAGTCCTCAGCAAGCACAGCCACTGCTGCACCCTCCCTGCGAGGGTGCCCAGGGACTCCTTGGTTTCAGTGCCCTGCTTGGCTGCACGCTGCCAGCCTTCCCCTTGGCTCATCCCACTCCCAGGTTACAGCAGGCAGCAGCCATCCCAGTCAGCCCATTTAGCTTGGGTTCATCCCCCCCAGGTCCAGAACACAACTCTAAACTTGCAGCAGAAACTTCTACCAGAGACAGAGTGCACAAAAGCCCGTTTGCCTCTGGCAGCAGAAACTCTGAGTGTTTCTTAAATCAGAAGCATCAAATGCTCTCAGCTTTATGGGGACTTCGATTCTCCTCCACAGAGTTTGTGAAGCCTGCAGGTAAAGTGATGGAAGATATCCTGCCAGAGCCAAACAGCCTCAAACTATACAAAGACAGAGACAATTTTTTTCATCAGTCTGCCTGGATTGCCTGGCTGGATTAAGAATGAGGAAACCCCTCTACCTCGCAGGGTAAAACTTATTAAATTGGGGCATTTTCTGATGGTTGGAACACAGCTCATCCCAATGAGAACAGCTGGAAGCATTAATGTGAACTAATATAAAAGTAGTCAAGTACATTACAGTGATTGTCACTCAGTCAGCAGTAGCTGTGCAATATGAATAAAAACCACATTAAATCTGTTCCAAATAATTGGCACAATATGTTTATGTAGGACTAGGGCTGCATATTAAAACACACCTGATTTGTTCTTCATAAGCAATGAGTATTTACTACATCTGTGATAGCTGTATAGATTCAGACCTCATTTTTTTAAATGATTAATTGGTATGTAATTAGCATGTATTACCATACTAGTTATACACAGCCTAGTTGGGAATGCAAATATAATTCTAATAATTACATAACTAGTTATGCTTTCAAGAGCCTAATACATAATGCAGTGCAGACAGCTTCCCTTGGAAAACAGCACATAACACAGAGAAACAGTTAAAAAACGCCTAAATCCTCTTTTCAAAGTGGACTTTGATCTAAATCAAGAATTCCTAGGTTTGCTAGTGTTCCAGTGCAGAATTTGTGCTGCTGCCATGCTCCAACCCTGCTACATGAAGCAACTCGAACAGATCTTTGCATCGGCCTCTTCCTAGGAGTAATGGAATTGCCTCTCTGAGCACTGTCACAGGGATTGGAAGAGCTTTTTTCCTTCACCATGAAATGCCTCTGTCACACTGCTTGCTTCTTTCAAATGCAGAACTGATGTGCGAGGTTCTGGAGGTGTGTTTGGATCTCAGCAGAGCTGTGGCACCTCAAGGACTGGGCAGAGGTGACGCCTCCAACCGAAGTGCCACCACCACAGCTGCCAGACGTGAGTAAACATCTCACCACCTCTCTGGGAGACAAATATTCCTACAGTCTCCTTCCCTGCAGTGCTGAGTTAATTCAAAGTGTCAGTGCAGAGAACAACCCCAGAGCCGCTGGCAACATGAAGATTAGGAGAATCAAGTGGTAACAATCAGTGCTTGCATTCAGTGTTTTACCAATAGCTAAGAAAAGTCTTGAAAGCCCACCCTGAATCCCAGCAGGTCTGTCAGGTACTCTCCCACCTTTTTTCAACTCCACGCTCCCAATGGGGAGATGTTTCTGAACAGAATAGGAAGGGGTGGGGGGAAGAGAGATCTCTTTGGAAAGTGATAAAACAACATACTTTCTGCTGTTTCTCCCACTTGGGAAAGTTGCTTCAGCCCACAGCTCACCAGCCTGAACCCTGAAAGAGAAAAGCTGATTATACCCCTAGAAGAGAATCTCTCTTTTACCCATCTCCCACCCAAGCTATTTGGGGTACAATGTAGGGCCCTTTCTCAGCAGTCAAATCCGCCCTGATGCTGACAGGTACAGCTGCTGGTTGGCAGTTGTGTCCCCACACACCCGCCCTCTCCGCTCAGGGGAAGGCACAGTAATCCCAGCCCCTTTCCTGCACTTCAGCAGAAAAATTCACCCCCTAATTGGTGGCTGTGATGAAAACCTGTCAGGTCCAATCCCTTACTCCAACACCACCTCCCATCTTTTCTTTCTAAGGTCCCACACCTCACACATGCAGGCTCCTGACCCTGTTTCTGCAAACTTAGAGATATTCCTGTCTCTACGAACTATAGCTCATGGTACAGGAACTCTCCTGCAACTCTTGACAGGACTAAGCAACAGTCCTGCTTCCAAGCCCAGGTGTATCTCTCAAGGAGATGAATGCACTCGCTGTGTCTCTGCCCAGAAGCTACAAACACAAATTTCTGTACCTTTGGCCGAAGATGCACACCCTGCTCTCACCTCCCCACCGTGGGCCATGAGTTTGCAGCTCGCTGAGAGGAGGATGGTACAGGAGCCCCTGGCCTCAGCTCCGCCCGGAGCATCCTGCAGCTGCAGTTAATGGGGGCAAAAAGGCTGCATTTGTCAGCCTGACAAAAACAGCCCCGAGATGTGGCATTTTCTCCGAGCTCAGTGACTCCCCACGCAGAGCTTCCTCTCTCCAAGCAGCGCTTACGCAGCCCCGCAGCCGCGTCTCTCTGCTCCCCACCACCGGGGACAAAAAGCCCGCAGCTATTCAGCTGCACCGACCAGGCTCCCCTCCCTGGACTCTGCCTGTCACAGTGATGTTTATCTTTCATTTCTCCCCTTGAGCCCAGCGCAGGAAAACCCTGCTGAAGATAAATCCCCGCTTTTAATAACGCTGAACTTTGACGGAAGCAGTTTTTAGTTGAAGATTTGCTGATCACTCACGGCAAATAATAAAGCCTTTGGTTTATAAACAACTGTGCTTGTATCACCTGGCCTCTCTTTTTGTCACTCCTTGCTCTTGGTCTTGCAGAGGTGGCTGAAGTAGCTGGGTCAGTTATTGGGTCAGCCTTTGATTGTGTCTGTCCACTGCATCTGCACATCCCCGTGGCACCACGGCCAGAGTGACACTGACAGTGCTTCCTGAGCCAGCGCTGACCAGCACAGGCAGCAGCAAATTTGATGGTGGGAGGATGACAGAAGCTTGGACAGCTCTGTATGGAACCCACACTGGCACCACACCCCTCACCCAAATGGGAAAAAGGGGGGTTCACCTCTTGTGGCACAGCTGTGTTCAGTGTTCACCGGACTCTGCAAATCCCAGCTCACCCTTAGAGTTGTGTTCTTTACACCAAACCCACCTCCTGGGGAAGGCTGCATCCACCAAGTGTCTCTCCTGGACCTGTCTCAACACCAGCAGTGCACCAACCCCCTCTTCCCAATCCCAGGTATATTTTATATTTAAATGAAGAACTAACATTGCATGTTTTGGGAGGAAATACTTGTGACTTACTGCAGACAGTTAAAGCAAAGGCACAAATTCCCATCAGGAAGCAAGGAATGGTGTCATGGCTGTGAAGCCTCGTGGAGCCAGGAACGTGCCCACTGCAGTGGGAGCTGATCATATGGCGCAGCAGATTTTGGCGTCCTCTTTGTCGTGTGTCATGTAGTTCAGAGCTTTTGTGCCGACTGCCAGGAGACAAGAAAAACACACAATTAGTGGGGGAGGATCAAATATTCCATTTCCTAGGCAAACTGTAGGGGCCTAAGCTCTGGGCCATCTTCAGTAATAAAAGTATTCGTGTTTTTACATATATATGCTGATCTAGTCCCAAGCTCATTAGTATAGAATTGCAAATGTACCTGGCTCTCTGCAGCCTGCGGGGAAAAAGATGTGCTCCTAATGCTTGGTTCTTAAGGCTCTGAGTTTGTGAACATTGATTTTCTGATTGCCTGCAAGTAGCTATGAACTGAAAAAATTAGTCCAAAACCCCCTCCAATAAACAAACAAATCCCTGTGTTTCCTTTATTGCTGTTCCTCTCTGGTGATGCTGTTCATCTTCATCAGCCATGGCGAGGACACGGCACAGTGACAGGCGGGAGGGAGTCCCTGGGGACAGCTGGTGACACAGAGCCAAACCCTGTGCCCAGCAGCTCGTGGGGCTCCAGCAGCACAGCCCTGCTGAGGCCCTGGGTGGGAAAAGGACTGGGACAAAGCTCTTCTGAGGATAATTTCGGGGCTGGAAGTAGAGCACAAGGAGCAAACCCTCTGCACCATTTAAAGGTTTTTAAAACCAAGTTTAATACAGATCTGGAGAGACAAAGTCTGATCCAAAGGCAATGGAAAAACATCAGGAGGACTTCACTGCTCTCACTAAAGCTTGCATAGGTACCCACACAGCTGGAGTTTCACTGCCTGCAATCCCCCTTCCGCAGCAACGTCTGCCACTGACAGACTCCGACACACACCCCCACATAACGAAGCCAGAGAAACTCTAGAATGAAAATATAACAAATGGTTCTCAGCTTCCCCCGGAGGCACCAGAACGCGGAGACAAGAGGCAGCTTACAGGTGAAAGTGGTAGCAGTGAGATTCCCCGCCCGGCGCTGCTGGGCTGCAGCACAGCCTCCTTTACTGCACAACACACACCTGCACCAAGCGCCTCTCGAGGAGCTCAGCAGGAAGAAACCTTCAGGAGAAGGTAGATAACGAGGAGAGAAGTGACCGAGCAGAGGCTTTGAGGCACACACGGAGCTATCACCCTCAGCCCAAGAGCTGTGCCAGGACTCAAAGCACTCCCGGAGAGCTCTCAGCACCGCTTTGCGATGCTCTGGGCGTGGCTGCTGCTGGAGGAGTTTAAATAATCCGCCTTTGAAAGGGTGTTGTGCTGCCAGCCTCCAAGGCAGAGCCACCGCTCAGTTCAAACATCCCCAAAGCTGGACCCAGCTCCGTTCTTGTTTGGTTTTTAATCAGTGGCTTCCTCCAAAGCCCACTGAAATCCAGCAAAAATCTCCCACAGGCTCACAGAGCTCTGAACCAGCCAGCAAGCATGAGGCTTGACCGGGAATTGTTCCTTTAGCAAAAGGAGATTCCCTGGGCTTCCAACCTTTTCTCACATCTGTCAAGAGTTTTTATATAATTCTTATAAACCAGTATGAAACAACATCCATTCTATTAACTGTTCCTCCGAAACAGTGCAGGAGTTTCCCTCTCCACCGTGCTGGATGCCCCATCCTTGCAGATCCCCATCGGTTCCTCTCACAGCTCCCATGAAATGCACACTGCTCACCTGAAGGCAATTGCTCGCTGTGGACCGAGAAACATCACAGAAGTCAGGAAATAAGAGAGAGTTTCCAGCATCTGAAGCTCTTTATTAACAACAGGCTGAGTTGTGGAGATGGGAGCGTGCTGTAGGTTTTGCACACTCCAAGTGGAGTTCAGTCTGTCGGAAACCAAACCCTCTTTGAGGGAGAAATTTGCAGATACAAAGTCTCTAATTTTTCCGTCAGTAGAAAAAGCCATTAAACAGGAATAAAAGCCTTCCCGCCTGGAACAAAAACAAATCAAGCACCAAAAGCAACACTGCGCTGAGCATGCGACTCCCAGAGCTCCTTCAGCAAGACAAAAGGTAACTCAGGTTGCCAAATCAATCCTGCTGCTCCCCCCAGCCCCTCCCTGTGCTCCAGACCTCTGCCAGCTGTTTGGCACCATCACTGCAGTGCCCAGTCTGTGCAGATGCTGTCTGGTGTAACAACAAAAACCTCCCTGGAGCCAGGACAGTCTCCTTTGCATTCACGTGCATGGTAAAGGAAGAGGGTTTTATGGTTTTTTTTCAGTGTACAGTTCTGTCTTTCAGGGGAGGAGAAAGAATTCACATCTAAGTGTAATTGCAGTGGTTTGAGTTTCTGCAGGAAATGACTTGGGGTTCTTAAATATGTATTTTTGTCCATTGTAAAATGATCTCAAATGCTTTAACACAAGGAGAAGATCCTAAAAATCCAGAGTGGCTGAAAGTCACCGTAATAGCACACAATTTACACTCTTTATCTTCTGCAAGAAGCAAGGACAAAGCCTTTGATCTCCTCACCTTTTCCCATGGCCACTGTGTTCTCTGCCAGCTGTGGTCTTCAGTGCTGCAGGTCCCCAGCTTACTGCAGCACTGCAAAGGTGTTTGATGGCTTTGGATGCACAAGAGGTAAGGAGCAGATTTCCTGGGCTCGTATCTGTCACACAGGTGCTTGAAATGACACAGAACTGGACTCAGTGACCCTGAGAGTGCCTTCCTATAGGCAGCCTGCAGCTGCCTGCAAAGGGAGCAGCCACCACCAGCCAGATCCCTGTGGGCACAAATCCATGTGGCACCTCAGACCTCCCCCTGCCAGGGACTCTGCTGTCTTCACAGGGCATCAGGAACCACAGAGCACTTGCTCAGGAGTTCTGTGATTAAGAGGCACAAGTCCCTCCTATGTTCTTTTTATCTGGGAGGGTTTTTAAAACCCATTCAACTACATTCCTGAAATTATGCTGACTGAAACCTGTTCCACAGTCCTCTTTAGAGATCTTACAGAGGGTTCTCTCCAGTGGCTCCTCCAGAGCTAGGACACTTGGATCTCAAACATCTGAGTGAGGGGAGAGAACTCTAACTTTGAAATAAAATATACCTGTAAATTTAAATTTAAGGGCACATTCAACTCTATAAGGCAGATTTAAACATAGATCTTAACAACACATTCAGAAGCCGGGGATCAGATTTGCTTTTCCTCGTATCTGTGCAGCTCGGGAGTGCCCCCACTGCAATCAGTGTGCACAGTCCCTGCTTTCAGATAATCCTCTGCACCTGAGTGGTGACTGGTTCAGAAACCCCAGCCCTGTGCATATTGCAGAGCATGAACACTGCTCCGATGAGATTCACTGGCCAAGCTGCAGGGATTATACACCAGAGTGTGGTAACCCGAGAAAAGGATCCTGTGTTGAGGCAGCAACGCAGCAACGCAGCCAAATCAGTCTCTGGCCATCCCGTGGGACAGCGAGCTGCAGTTGCTTTCAATACCTCTTTGTCACCACTTCCCCTGCAAAACTGCATTCCACTTACAGGCTCTGCACTAACAGATGAGAACTGAGCCTCCACGTTTAGGATTAAGAAATGAATGTATGGATCTCATCTGACAGCACATGCTTGGGATCTGACAAACCTCACCCCTGGGCTTCTCCAGAGACATCCCAGTCTCTGCCCTTCTCACTTGGATACTCTGTCAAGACCCCTCTGAACTTGGCCAAAGCAAAATACTTTCCTGATGCTTTGGCAAGTGATCAGTTAAGTCCTTTCACTTCCTGCAGGGTAGGAATCCCGTGGGAAGAGGATCATCCATGTGGTGACAGGGCACAAGAGTATCACAAGAAACATCAGTGCCCACCTGGCCAGGCAGAACTTGTACAGCTAAAATCAAACTCAGCCAAAGGCTGGACCTGTCCTCCACAGCACCTCTACCTCAAAGCTCACATCGAGGACACAGATGCAGCATTTCACATGCTCCCTATCCTGAACTCTAAATTCACTCTCAACAATAAAATCCCACCCAGAATGTGCTTTAGGAGGACAAGGTGTACCAAGATGGTGCCTACCAGGGAGCCTCTGCCTCCAAACACTCCTTGCCTACCTTTTGCCCAGACAACACTTAGTTTGGAAGCCTGTCACAGCTGAATGGAGCAATGAGAGCTGCCTTTCAATTTGCCAAGGCAACAGCCTTCAGCTGCCCACCATATATACCTTCACAGCCAAACAAAGGAGCACCAGTTATTCACAGAGGAAATCAAGGGCTTTATAAAAAAAAAAATTGGACATGGCTGCTCAAACAACCCTCACCACATAGACTGCTACTGTCTGCCTCCTAACAAGCAGGCAAATTAGTTAGGAAGTTCTAAAATTAGGTGCTGAGCACCTGAAAAAAAAAAGTCTATTCAAAGCAGACAATAAAATGCCACATGGATCTGTATTTTAAGATGGCTGGGTATGCTCAGCATGAGCTGTACATGGCTCCAGAGGGGAAATGTTGCACCTGAAGTATGTGTGCAAGGTATCGTCCAGAGCAGCTGTGGCTGCACCACCCCCCGGAAGAGTCCAAGGACAGGACTTGGAGCAACCTGGGATAGTGGAAGGTGTCCCTGCCCATGGCAGGGGGTTGGGACTGGATGAGCTTTAAGATCCCTTCCAACCCAAGCCATTCTGTGATTCCATGAGTCCATGATTCTATGTTATTTATCATTTTCATACCAATGCTTTTTAGAACATTACAAGAAAACCACGTAGGGAATAACAGATCTTGAGGTCCAGAAGACAATTTGATCCTTGATGACTTGGCTTTGTGTGCAAGTCCCTGAGGATTTACTCTGACAGTAATTATACACTGAGCTCCCTATTCCTGTTTGATTAAAATTAATCTTCCAAAAAAGCACTTGCAGTCCTTACTTAGACAGCTGGAGACATGGAAAATTCACCACTTCTTCTGGTAGCTTGTCACCCACACTGCTGAAAGATGTGTTCCTTGTGTACACAAACAAATGGGAAACATCGGTGTTCCAGACTCCTGCATCGTCCCCCTTTTAATTCTGATTGACCGCGGTTGTCACACGCCCCGTGCCCAATTCCACCGGGTATGAAGTGCTCTGTTAATGCCTGTGAGCGTGCAGAAGAGGCTCAGAGCGTGGTGAGAGCAGAGCGTTGAAGGGCAGAAGTGCCTTTTGTTCAGAGAACAGCTTTTGCCGTGCTGCAGAACAACTTCAGGCAACAAACTATTTTTGAAGAGTTTAACAGGTCTAAGTTCCCATGGATACGTGTGTGTATCCTACATTTTCAAGGAAACAAGTGTTTCTCAGGCTCACTGATGCCTAGTGTTGCTTAATTAAACATTCTCGTGCTGGAAGGAAAACCAGGAAGCTGAAATTAGGTATTTACTAAACAGATGGAGTAATCTGTCTAGAAGAACATATTACTCTGCTTACCTCTAACACCGCGTGTGATCACCCAAAACAAGCCAGAAAACAAAGTATCTGTTCTGTTCTCTCTTTGCCCTCCGTCCTGGCCACTAGACGAAGACAGATAAAAAAAATAGAGAGAGAACAACTTCAAAACAAAAAGGCGACAGGACTGCAAAAGTTGCACGCAACCTAATTCTCAGAGATGATCTATTTATGCCAAATCCGGATCTTACTTGAAGTCTGTGGCAGTCAATCCCCCCGACTGCCGTGCAGGCAGGATTTGGCCCCGGTGAAGCATCCGCCTGCGTTCCCAGCTGCTCTGTCCAGCTGCCGCAGAGGAATGCGGGGCTGCCGAGGGCGCTGGCACGGGATGGAGTCCAAACTTCCAGTGAAAAGCAAATTCCACCTCAGTACTTGGATCTGAACGTTGTCAGTGCGACGGCTGAATCTGATAAAGTAACCCCCTGCCTGACAATAATTCAATTTGGATTCTTCTCCCTCACCAGCATGCAAACCATGTTTGAGCCAGCCCTTTATTGGATATAGCTTTGAGCATTTGGAGGGCTTCGGAGAGAGACACGAGCACTGACGAGCAGTACCAGGAAGGACAGCAGGGTTGTGTTTGTGTGTGTGTTCACTTTGCAGCAGATTACAATCAAGTGCTCAAGACAATATTTTTATAGGGCTGAATCCTGCTCCTACAAGTCAATGAGACTTTCACTGCTTCGTAGCACGCCACAGAGAATTAGACAACAGTTTGCACAAAAGCACTTTCAGGAGGGATTAAAATGAGCAAATAAACACATATCGGTCGTTTTAGCACTCTGGTTTAAACAGAAATGTTTGAAGGTGTAAAAGCCAGTTAATTCCTATTGGAAATCAATGGTAGGCGAGAGAACACAGCATGCTGGTACCCTTGGAAAGTTGTCCTTGGACTGTGGGCTGCCCTATCTCTGCTTTCTCTAAAATAAGATGGAAATGTAAGGTGTTTATTGATTTTGCAGCTCTCCCCACACTTCTTGCCTAAGGGTAAAAGTTGTTTCTGTTAACCTCATATTCATCCCACTCTGTGCTTCCCCCTCTTCAGAAGAACCAGCCACTGCTAAAAATTTTATGTCTTAAGACAGCATTGTGCTTTTCAGGCTAAAATTCAAAATACGAGCTGTTTCCGGGGAGTAAAGAGGCTATTTCAGCCCGGGCTCGGTATCCACCTCCACCTCAGCCTCTCTCCGAGCGCATCTGGAGCGCCCTGCGCGGGGCACCTGCGGAGTGCGGCTGCCTCTGGCTCTCCCTGTCGGCCACTGACACCTCTTTGCCTGATGGCTTGAAGCACAGAGCCGAGCCCCATCGCCAACGATGCCACCGCGGCAGGGAAGCGCCAAATTCCAGCGGAGTGGCCAGGAAAACTTTTCAGGCAGCTCCCGCAGGCTGACGCTGCCCGGCGGGGCTCGTTCCGCGGGGGGCGCGGGGCGCTCCGGACACGCTCCCGGCTCGGGGAACCCCGTTCCCGGCGGGGAGAACCCCGTCCTCGGAAGGGAGAGCCCGGTTCCCGGCTCGGGGAGCTCCATTCTCGGCTCGGGGAGCCCCGTTCCTGGCGGGGAGAGCCCCGTTCCCGGCGCGAAGATCCCCATTCTCGGAAGGGAGAACCTGGTTCCCGGAGGGGAGAACCCCGTTCCCGGCTCGAGGAGCTCCGTTCCCGGCTCGGGGAGCCCCGTTCCCGGCTCGGGGAGCCGTTCTCGGCAGGGTCCCCGCCCGGGCTGAGCGCTGCCGGCCCCGGACCGCACCTGCCGGCCCCGCACNGGCGGGGGGCAACGGGACGGCGGCGGCGGCGGCGGGCGGCGCGGGTGCCCCCGGGGGCGGCCCTCTGCTCATCCCCTCGGCCTTCGGGACGGTGCTGTCGGTGATGTACGTGGCCGGGGTGGCCGGCAATGTCTACACGCTGGTGGTTATGTGCCACTCGGCGCGCTGCGCCGCCCCCATGTACAGCTCCATCGTCAGCCTGGCCCTGGCCGACCTGCTCTACCTCTCCACCATCCCCTTCATCGTCTGCACCTACCTGGCCCAGGACTGGTACTTTGGGGACCTGGGGTGCCGCATCCTGCTCAGCCTGGACCTGCTCACCATGCACGCCAGCATCTTCACCCTCACCCTCATGTGCACCGAGCGCTACCTGGCCGTCACCCGGCCCCTGGACACCCTGAAGCGGTCGCGGGGCTACCGGAAGGTCACGGCGGGGGCCGTCTGGTCGGTGTCGCTGCTGCTCACGCTGCCCATGATGCTGATGGTCACGCTGACCGAGGGGGGCAAGGCGGAGGGCAAGGTGAAGAGGATGTGTGCGCCCACCTGGAGCGTGGATGCCTACAGGACCTACCTGACCGTGCTCTTCAGCACCAGCATCATGGCCCCGGGGATCATCATCGGCTTCCTCTACACACGCCTGGCCAGGACCTACCTGGAGTCCCAGAGGAACCCCCCCCACAAGGAGAAGAGCAAGAGATCCCCCCGGCAGAAGGTCCTCATCATGATTTTCAGCATCGTGCTGGTCTTCTGGGCCTGCTTCCTGCCGTTTTGGATCTGGCAGCTGGTGCGCCTCTACAGCAGCTCCCTGCAGCTCACCACCCAAACCCAGAAGTGCATTAACTACCTGGTGACCTGCCTGACCTACAGCAACAGCTGCATCAACCCCTTCCTCTACACCCTGCTCACCAAAAACTACCGGGAGTACCTGCGCAACAGGCACCGCAACTTCTACAGGTTCACGTCCTCCTTCCGCAAGAGGGGCTCCAACCTGCAGTGCTCCTGGGGACGGTCCATGTCCTCCAGCAACCAGTACGACTACAGCTCGGAGGCGCTGGGCATGGCCACGCTCAAGGACAAGTGAGGAAGAGGAGGCGCTCCGGACACACCAGGACCAGCAGAGCGTCCGGCCAAGGTAGGGCTTTGGGACCCCCTAGCCCTGAAGGGCCCTAAAAACTCATTTCTGGTGCTCTCTCTAGCGAGGGGCAAGAAGTTGTGTGAATCCAAATGCTGCGAGATGAGTCTGAATTTCCATCTGGCTGAGGGCTGTTGGGGGGGTCCTGCCGGGAGCCAGCAGCCGTTTCGGGACAAACCCTGCAGGGTTTTGGGTGCAGAAGATGAGGGGGATGCTCTGTTCAGTTCTGCCACAAACTGTTTCCACGCTTGGCTGAGTTTCGGCTCCAGCTCCGCACACCGTTTCTCCCGTGTGGTTTTCTCAGTGCTGTCTTTGGGCTGCAGCTGGGTCAGAGCTGCAGAAATCTGAAATTGTATCACTTAACTGAGCTGCCGGCCTTGGGTTTGCCCTGTGTGTTACCATTGTCTGTTTCTGGAGTGTGTAAAGAGACCTTTAAGCCCCTTTTCCTATTTCCTGTTACATTACGGTGCACTACTGTTCTATCAAGCTTAAAGTCTCTATTTTAAAATTCATTGCAGCAGCACTTTGAACTCCAAGCATTCAAAAACCACAAGGTAAGCTGTCAGAAACCACAGGATTACCTAAAAAAAAAAAGACATTGTAATTTTTTAAGGTTTCCATCTAAGGTGGTTTGAATTTGCCACTGATTTTTTTTCTTTAAAAAGTTGGTCCCTTTCTTAAAAGTCAACAGAGCTTGAAAAACCTGAAAATTTACTTTGGAAGAAATAAAAAATTATTTATAATTCTATCACTCAAAGACCTGAGGCTCTAAGAAAAATGACTGAATCCTGTATCATGAAACTCATCATAACAGAGACAAATTTTTTCATGGCATTTGATCAAAACCTTTTTGCCTCAATGCATTCTGCTCATTTTCTCCCTGCTTGGCGTCTCACAGTAAACCTCCACCACAGATCCTGGAGATGCCTGTAAGCACTTAAACAATTGTAAGGTGTCCGTTTATAAATAAATGCTTATTAAAAATGGACCATCCTCAGGTTTCCCCTCGCCTGGTCTCTTCACCCAGCTCAGGGGGGTGTATTTATCAGGGCAGATGCTGAACTTCCCAGCTGTGGGGGATGAAGTCGGGTTCAATATTCCTCTTTCTTGTTCTGGGACAGACTCTGGGGATAAGAAAAGCAGGGTACGAGTTGCACAAACTCTTGTCAGCAGCTGGTGATGCCCAGGGACTGCAGAAGCAGCAGCAGTGTAAGAAACTGTCATTTCCACTTTTTATTACTTATTCCAACCCCCATCTGCCTGGGCAGGGTCCCGCTCCAGCCCTGCAGTGCTGCTGCATTCCCATGTCCCTGGGTGATGCTCTCGTGTCCCACACCAAACTTTGGGGTGTGCTTGTGCTACAGCAGAGATACAAAGTGCCAACACCACGGCCAGGGGCTGGGAGCAGAGAACAGGCACAGAGACACGCTGGATTTTAGGCACTCAGCTAGCAGGAAAATACACAAGCTGGATGAAGGTGTTCCTGTGCTGGAGTCAGGCATTCTCCTGGGATGCTTTTTGGGGAGCAGGGGAATGAGTAACTCACCTTGCCCATATTACTTTTAACCACGGGACTGTCTTTGAAACACTGGTGATCACTTTGTCATATTCCAGTGCTGCATAGACTCCAAGCTGGGTGTCATAAATAGTCCTAATGTTGTCCATTCCTTATGAAATAGGGGGGCTAACACACAATTCATGTTGGGAATTGGCAGGGAGAGCAGGATTCAGCGGATTTTCAGAACAACTTTTCAGGAACTAATCGGTTTTTTAATTACTAATTCTCAAGTCATTGTTACTTTTCCTCTGGTTCCCATTTCCGAGGTTGGATGTCACTCCCATACAACAATAAAAAGGTAAGACTGCTCTCAGAAGGAGTTGAGGGAAGGCTGAATTCATTCCAATCCATGAATGTCATGTGCAAGGTGTGTCTGGACAGGAGTCCTGGCAGAGCCAGGCATGGCTGCATCCCATGAGCTGTAGAGGGATCAGAAGGAGTTTTAGGGACTTTGCTTTGTACTTTGACAAAAAAAAAAAAAAAGTTAAAAAGCTGAACGGCCTAAAACCATAGTTATTAATAAGAGGGGGAAGCTGAAAAGGAGTTCTTGCATAGAAAAAAAAGGGTGAAAATGCAGAGCAGATGGGCTCTTCAGTTGTAACCTAATGTGGGGATAAGCAAACAGAAGGGGCTGATTTGGGATCCACTTCCCCAAAACACCTCTCAGTCCCCTGAAGAGACTCTGTTACTCTGCTCAGTGTCACCAGCAGTGTGTAGTGGCTGTGCTTTCTGTGCCACATGGTGGGAGCATTAAACATCAAAGGGTTGATGGAGGGGCATCCAGATGAAGGGCAAAATACTGGATATTTCAAAAAAAGCGTGCCCAGCCGCTCAAGGAAGGTGATTCTCCTCCATTCTCCTCCTCTGCTCCACTCTGGTGAACCCAGCCTGCAGTGCTGCTTCCAAATCTGGGGTCTCCAACATGAGAAGGACGTGGAGCTGCTGGAGAGAGTCCAGAGGAGGCCATGGAGATGCTCCCAGGGCTGGAGCCCCTCTGCTCTGGAGTCAGGCTGGGACAGCTGGGGGCGTTCACCTGGAGAGGAGAAGGCTCCAGGGAGAGCTCAGAGCCCCTGCCAGGGCCTAAAGGGGCTCCAAGAGAGCTGGAGGGGGACTTGGGACAAGGGACGGAGGGACAGGACACAGGGAATGGCTTCCCACTGACAGAGGGCAGGGATGGATGGGATATTGGGAAGGAATTGTTCCCTGTGAGGTGGGGGAGGCCCTGGCACAGGGTGCCCAGAGAAGCTGTGGCTGCCCCATCCCTGGAATTGTCCAAGGCCAGGCTGGACGGGGCTTGGAGCAATCTGGGATAGCGGAAGGTGCCCAAGGCTGGGGGGTTGTAACTGGATGATCTTCAAGGCCCCTTCCAACCCAAACCAACCCAAACCATTCTGTGACCCTTACATTTGTCACTCCGCGGGTTCTCCAGCCAGGATGTGTTAAACTGCCCAAAGTCAGCAGTGTTTGATCACTTCGGGAATGTCCTGCTGGAGCCAATGTTTCAGCTGAGTTCCTGTTGTCTGGAACTGGGAAAGCCTTGACTCCTCTTGGTGTGCTCACGGTTTGGGAATGAGGGGATTGTCCTCAGGGATCTTCCTTTAAGCCCAAAACCAAATTAATCTGGTAGCTGCCTTAGGAAGGGGAGTGCTGCTGCCTGTCCAGAGCACAGCCCTGTCTGGGGCTGACACAACCTTTAGGTTCCCTGTGAGGGGCAGCTTTACCTGCTCTCACCCTGAGGATTTTGGGGAGGTTTGGGGCTGGGATCTCAGCGTTCCTAAGCACATCTCCCTGTGTGCAGGCCGTGCACACCTGCTGTAATGCAGCTCAGGCTATTTCCCACATGGGGGAGAGTTCTTACCTGTCCTCAGCACTGAAAAGGGATCAGGATTCCCCAAGTCATGAGATTAAAAACATCCTGTGTCCCCAGCCACAGAGGTTACAGAAGTGGGTGAAAGTTGAGATAACCAGAATGTGCATGGTGGGACTTCGCAAATTCTATGATTGGTGTCACTCCAGGAAAATCTGAAGCATCTCAGGCCAGGGCTGAGTGGCAACAGGGAAGTCAGTGGGGCTGTAACTGAAAAACATGCGGAGAGTTCCTTGAAAACAATTTTACTTTGGCTATTTTGCATTCCAGGAAATCAAGTTCTGTGTACCCTGGGGTCACATGTCATACGTAAATCATTGTAATCCTGTGGTTCTTAATGCTTGGGTGTTTTTTATTATAAATGAAATGTTGCTGCAGGTTCAGTGACACAGTTACTTCTTCAGAAACACGGGAAATGGGATTTTTAGGAATGGCAGCAGCCTTTTCCTTGTTGGGCCAGAGGCTGTCACTGCAAAACTCCGTACGTGCTTTACAAGAAAGAAAATAGTTTAATCAGAGTTTAATCAGAGATTTTTTCCCAGTGCCCCTTAGGATTTAGGGGTTTATAACAAAAAACCCCAACCCAGACTGGGAAAGGGAAGCAGTTTCATCCTGAGTGCTCTCTTCTTCCTTTATGGTGGGATATCCTCAGGTGGGAGCTGCTGCAGCAATGGCAATCTTTCCACTTTTCCTTGAAAAGACCAAGGCCACTCCTTTGTGGGGCAAATGAGAGCAGTTGTTTCCATCAGACACAGGAGAATCCATCTGAACCTTACGGAATTTTTGCAGCCTTTCCCTTCAGTCACTTTTTTTTTAAAATCATCTTTCTCCCCACTTTCGAAAAACAATTCTGCAATAAATGCTCAAAAGCCCCACATCCCAATTCCACCACGAGTGCAAGCAAATCAGTAACTTTTTAACTCCTCTTTCAGCAGCCGGGTTTGGTGCTCAGTGTGTGACTGAACACCAGGGAAGGGAAGAGGGGACTTGATGAGCATTTTGCACCTTGAGCTGCAAGATGCACAGCTGGATTAACTGGCAGGGCGATTGAGCTCATGACCTATCATAATCTATTATAATCTACTCATAATCAGCAGGATTATGAGAGAAGAAAGCACATAAAGCTCACGTCAGAGCCCAGCCCTCAAGCCCTGGGTGCAGAAAAATGTAGAGAAATCCTCAGAGCAGCCCCGTGAGGTCAAGAAGCTTTGCCAGGAAGTTTGCCTGGTTTGAGGACACTCGGTTTTTCCGTCGCATTTCGGAGTCCCTCTGGTGGCAGCACCAAGTTCCCATCCCGAGGTCTCGGGAAGAAAATTTGCTTTTTAGTTCTAGGCTTTAAAACACAGAGGTTGCCCCAAATCACGGCACAAGGTAACTGCATAAGAGCGTTTTACACCTTAAAAGTAGAACTTTACTACGGCACCTGGAGGGGAAGAGAAGAGAGAAACCCACTTCCAAGAGTTAACTTTCCTCTCGCACGTTCCTTCCCGTGCCAAACCCAGGCTAACTTCACTCCTGTCATTTTGCACAGCATCCTCCCAGCCAGCACCCACAGAAACACCCAGAGCTGGTGACTAACTCCAGTTTAGCCCAGCTGGGGCTTTTCTGCCTGATAATATTGGGGTTTTTCTGTTTGTTTCTGGTTTTTCCCGGGGAATAGAGAGAGGCTGAGTTAATTCCTGTGGCTTGCGAGAAATCTATTGCTTTGTCTGCAAAAGAGTAGCCACAGCTTCGCAGGGTGCCAGCACCCTGTAAAGTTATTGTTATTAGCATTATACAAGTTTTCTGCCCTTGTTTGGGAATGGATCTAAAGCACAGCAGGGAGGAAGGATGCGTCTGTTGGTGGCAAAGTGCTGGGAGGGGCTGGGTGGCTCAGGCTGAGCTTTGTGAAGATGGAGGAACTCCTCCCAGCCAAACCTCTGGGATGCAGCAAGCTTCTGTCACACACCCAGCACTGGGAAAAGTTATTAATATATTAATATTATACTAAATACAGGTCTATTAAAGTCCTAAATGGGACATATATCAAAAGGGGGGGTTTTTTAATCATAAATATTTCCGCTCAGGAATGCAGCTTTCTGCCCACACTGAGGTTCTGGCGTAGTATAAATCACCTTTGGGGCAGATTAATTTCAGTTTAACAAATCTGAATGGTCAAAACTGAGCTTTGTGATACGTGGTCACAACTGGAGCCGTCTTGTCCCAAAGAAAATGCTCCCAGTGGAATTTACCAAAGCAAAACTTCTGCATCATTTTACTTTGGTCCCCCACCCGAGAAAGGGAGAATTAAAAGATGAAAGGGAGAAGTGAATCCTGTAGAAGTCTTCTGGCATTTGGGCTCTGCTTCTCTGGTTCTCTCCATTTATAATAGAAATTTTAATTTAAATGAAACATTTCGGTGAGCACTAGGAACGCTTCTACAGCGAGAGATGAGGTGAGGAGTTAAAAAGCATTTATTAAAAAATGCTGAATTACTGTGGAAGATCCCACCCAGACCCCTCCATCAAGATACCTGGAAGCAAAGTAGTAAATAAGTTTGTGCACAATCAAAGCACCAGCAGCAGCAGCCATGCTTGGCAGAGGGAACAGTTCTAAAACCAAAGCCACGCTAACGCTGGAGAAGTAAAATCCGCCAAGCTTGTTCCAGCTTGTTTTGGCCAATCTCTCTGAGATGCTGTTAGTCTTTCCTTGTGCATTCCTTTTAGGATCTTGAATTCAGCTCCTGAATCCTTAACTAGAACCAAACATGATTCCATCCAAACAAAGCAAGGGAGATTCCTGAAGCTAAACGTGGTGTGTCCATAAACACAGCCCGTTAGAGACAGTTACCCCTTCATCCGTGTGCTCCTGCAAGCCAGGGACGTCCATCAAACTCACAGCCTTCTACCTCTGTTATTCTTTTAAATATCAGCTTGACATTTGAGAAGCACGAGGCTGCCTCCTGCAAGAAGCCTCCCAGGAAAAGGCACTACAGAGCAATTATTCTTGGGTGCACTGAACCTATCTTCCAAAAAAATCTGCAAGAATGGAGCAGGTAAATTAACTGTAATGAGGTAATGCTGAAAGGGGAGGGACAGCAGCACCCTTGACACGTGCAGAGAGGACACCTAAACCTTCTGGGAGATGCAGGTCCTGCCAGAAAGGCTGGGCACAGCAGGAGGCGGCAGCAGCTCCTGTGCCAGGCTCCCACAGCATCCTCCCTTTGGGGAGCATGGGCTGGCAGCCAGCCCCGGCACTGCACTGCTCAAAACCCCAGTAACCCCACAGGTTTACACCGAGTTTCTCTTTTTCCTTTGTAACAGATGGGTTTTTTCTTTCGTTTAACACCACAGAAGGCAATATTTTACAGAAATGGCTTTATTATAAAATCAGCTGGAGCCCCAGTTACCTCCAGCCACCACTTCTTGAAAGCAGCTTCTTGCCCCTGGGCACTGTCCAGGCAAAGGGCTGGTAGCAGGAACAGTCGAGGAGTCTGCAGCCCCTGCCTGCACCGTGCCCTGCAGCCAAGTGATGTGTTTACCTTCCTTCACATCCCCTGCTGCTGGGGACTCAGAGGCCTCTGCCCCAAAAGCTCTTGTGCTGTTGATAGCTCAGGCAGGCTTAGAACAAGAGAGTGAATGAAAGCCAGGAGAGGTGTACAAGGGTTTGATGCTGGAGCTGGCTGTGGAGGCAGCACTCCACAGTGCTGGAGCTGAGCAGAGGGGTTCACTGAAACGGGGCAGCTCAGAAGTCCTGGCTCCTCCTAGAAAATGACCTCAGGGAGGTCATTTGGTCTTGTGCTGCTGTTCGTGAAGTGCCTGGAAAACAGCAACGCTATTCCCAGTGTCTGTGCAGGTGTTTTAAGGTGTCACTGTTGTGTGGGACAGGTTTTGAGGTCGCTGGATGAGAGCTGCTACGTATGAAGGGGAAAAGGTCTCCTTATAGGGGTAACTTGGGGTTCAGGGTGGCTATTCATGGTCAGACAGAGGAAATGTTTGTGGAACCTCTCTGCTTTTGATTTATGGCAGCTGGGCAGTGAAGATGGCCCTTCACCCCCAGCCTTGGAAGCTGTGCCCGGCTGGGATCACGACTGGAATGAGCCTCCTGATTAAAGCCACCATCATTTCAGTGCATCAGTGCCCTTTTTACAGCCCCTCCTCGGGGAGAAACAATAGGAGGAGATAGGCAGGGAAGCAGAATCTCTTCTTCACCTCTTGGGAGCCTCATCCCCACGATATGGGCTGGGAGCACTGGGATCAGTGGAGGTAAGGGCAGAGCCTGTGCCTCAGCCTGCTCTAAGGGCACGATATCCATGCAGAGGAGGCTGGACAGAAAGAATTATCCCAATACCCATTACTGACTGCTAAACACAACAGAACTTCCCTGTCATTTTGCTGTTGGCATCCTTTTAGAATGATTAAATCTGTTGAGGAACTTCTGCCTGCCTGAGGCACAGCACAATTAATTCCCAACAACAGAAGCAGAGGAAATTAGAACCAGCTAACTTTGCTTGGCTGCTTTCATGTGTTGGGTTTTCTTAATATCAAGGCGAGTTTATTATGGAAAATGTCCCTCAAACTTCAAAGCATTGCTTCTTCAATCCTTGCAGCAGCTTCTTTTAGGCCAGATGAGAAAGTGAAGCCCCACATCCTGCAGTGCCCAGTGTTAGAGGAAAAGCTCCTTGCAGATCTCGTTTAAGAGGGGAGGTACCACAGTGGAGTGATGAGGACAGGCCTGGAGCATCACTTGGGCTTTTACTTCCATCCATGTAAAAGAATATTTTCTCTCCTGAGCACTGTGTGCTCTGGGGTATTCGGTATCTATCTCTGTTATGCAGGGAAAAAAAAGTGAGAAGTTTTGGGTTTAGTCCAATGAAACACAGGAAAAAGCTTTAAAACCTGTAACTTCATGGTATGGGGAAAGTGTTTGCATCCCCCAGTTCCAGTTCTGGTGTTCACAGTCCCAGAGGGGCCCCTGGAAGCAGCATGAGAGGGACCTCAGGTGTGGGGAGAAGCGCTTTGACAGCCACACTCCCTGCAAAACGCAGACGTGAAATCGTGGATGTGTCACCCTGAGTTACTCATTAATGAGAGCACAGGGAAACGGCTTTAGGCTGGGAGGAGATGAGGAAGGCAATGCTGCATCACCTCCGTGCTGCCTCTGGAACTCAGGCTCTACAGCTGGTGTGGGGGATGCAGGAGGAGGAGATGGGCACCGAGGGGCTGCGGGCAGAGCCTGTGCCCAGGCACTGCCCCACGGGTTTGGGGACATCTCCCCTCGTGCCAGCACCTCTGTGCAGAGCCAGCCCTTGCTCTGAGAGCCACGGGCCCCTTCCAGAGGCAGCCGAGTCCCAGCCTCCCCTCTGGCAAACCCTGTTCCCTTCCTGCCCTGCTTGCTGTGCTCACAAACAAACCTGCTCTGCACAGAGCAAACCCTGACAGTGCAGGGCGAGGAGTCCCAGAGGCAGCGTGGGGCAGCAGGGATGGGATGTCTCTGCCCCTCTGGGAGTGCCAGGGCACAGGAGGAAATAGAGAAGCTCTCTGGCACGAGCACGTTAGCTTAGAGATCAAAAAAAGGCATCAGAACAGCCTCTCAATAGACACTTCTGTCTTCTGTCACGTTCTTCAGTGAATGTTTATCTCCAGAGGGCTCGAGGTGTGTGTTTGAGACTCAGCCTGTGGAGGGTCTGTGTACAATTACAGACCCCAGGCCAGGGCTGCCTTCACAATGTGCATTCCCACTGCTCACCAAAGATGAAATTCCCACTGCTCCCCTGCCTGTGTTGAGAGGAGCTTGAGCAGAGAGATCCTGGGCCAAGCCTGATGTTTGGGTTATATGCTCAGCACAAACGTGTTTGGTTTTACCACGTTGCTGTCTTTGCTGTTCTTACTTTAACCTCATGGGGTTTATTCTTCTGTCCCTGCATGTTCTGTGCCTTCTGTGTGTCACATTTCCTCCTCAGCAATAACCTCTCCCTGGGACTCTGCTTCCACCCTGGCTTTGCTCCACAGCTCAAACCACCACCCACCACATTCTGTGATACCCCAGGGAGAGTTTCAGGGCTTTGGGGACATTTCTTACCTCTTGGATTTCAGAGCTGTTTCAGGGTACCCACAGAGAAGGCAGAAGCCTCTACTGATTTCCACAACCTAATCAGAAAGTGTGACCCTTATCAGCAAATCCTTCAGCTCCATTAGAGAAGTTATGTCTGCACAGACAGGAGGATGATTTAAGAAGCTTTTCCTTTGCTGCTGCTCCACCTTCCACCTCCTCTGTCCCCTCTCTGAGGCTGGTACATCTGTCTTTGCAGTTTTGTAATTTTAAAAGATTGTCATTTTATTTTGTAGGGTTGAGGGTTGGTTTTTTTACCAGTCAAGACAAAAGTAATTATTTCTTGTCCTGATCAGGTTCCCTGCCTACCCCCAGGCAGCTGAACTGATAAAACTGATGGGCCTGAAACGGAGTGCATGTGAAGCATCTTCAAATCTGTTTTAAAAACCATTTAAAAATTATTCAGTGCACTTGAGCTTGTTCTTGTTTAACATATCAGTTAAATTCAGGTCAGTAAAAGGCCAAATTCACAATCCCAGAGACTTTTACTCTGCTGCAACTGGGAAAAATCTTGTGTTCTCAGAGGGTTTGGGCTTTACTTCTGCCTTCTCCTTTCTGGTGAGTGAACGAGGCAATGGCTTCCCCCTTCTAGAGATGCCCATTAGCCCCCAGAGAGGCTCTGTAAAGCCTCCCTGGGGGCAGAATAACCACGGGGAACTTTTATATCCCTGCCAGAGCACCCATGAGAACGGAGCACTGCAGCTCCAACCCACGCTCATCATCTTCGTGATGGATTTTCAGTCTGGGAGGGACACTCAGACGCTCAGCATGGGGGAACAGCTTTCCTTGCAGTGTCTGGCAACCTGTGGGGGCTTTTTCCTGTTCAGCTTTCAATTATTTGACTCACACTTGATGGACTTCATTTCCTGGCACATTAGCAGCTGGTGGGTTCCAGGGCTGCAGTTGGCCAGGAATGGAGAGTAATTACTCGCTGAGCTCATTATAATTGTTCAGTTATTGAATAATTTGGAAATGCAAGCAGGAGGAATATTTGGTTAATTAAGAGCTCGTTTAACCACTGCTAAATTTAGCCTTCCAAAACAGTGCTCACCTTCCCCAGATTTGGAAACCTTTGGTCCTTGTTCCCTCCCAGCTCAGACCCTCTCATGTTTGGCTCCACCTGCATTAAGCTCTCTGAAGCTGCCATCAGCCTCCAGCAAGAGGTTTTATTAAAAACAACCGAATTGTAACTGCTCAGGTACTTTTGAGACCAAACTCTCCTCCAGTGTTAAAAACAGACATTCTAGACAGAGGAGCAAAGCCTGAGCATTTAACAGAGCCCAGGCAGTGTGAGCAGCAGAAAATCTGTTGAGCCCTCCACGTTTTTTGAGTTGCTGCTGGTCCCACACATTTGCTGTGCACGTGTTTCTTCTGCTTGAGGGGTTTGATAATTTAAGGTTTAGGAAGCAGGTTTAGCATCCACAGGATGCTTTCTGGAGCCTGGACTCACTTCCAGAAGCTGTGGGGAGTCTTCAAGGCAGTGCTTGAGACAAAAAGGGGTTTCCAGCTTACTTTCATGTCCTCACTGTCGCCCAAAGAATGTCAGGTGTCTGTGTGTGAATTCAGGCAGGCTTGTAACCAAAAAGGTTGTGTTTGAGGACCTCTGGGAAGAGTTTTGAAGGATGGACTTAAATGGGAAGTAGCATTTCACTTGAGTGTAACTTCATTTTAAACAATGAGTTAGTAGATTTAAAGTAATTATTTTGCTTTGGGCTTGTTGTTTAAGTGTTTTTATAGTTTGTTCTCGATTATTTTAATACATGATATTCTTCATGCACAGTCAGTGGGGTGTAACCACTGCTGCCCACGGGATGTGGCCATCAGCTGGCACATCCTGATGAAAAGGGGACCTTCCTGCCAGCAGGGAAATCAGAGGCAGGTGTTCATAAAGGAGAGCAAAGAAAAACCAAAGCCCTGAAACCCCTACTGACCACGGGCAGATTTATCTCCTCTGCACTTCCAAAGTGACAAACGTTCAAAGCCTCCAAGAGGTCGTGGCTCCTCCAGTCCTGTAGGAAGGAAGGAAGAGTCTTTCCTGAACCTCATCCTTCCCAACACGCTTCAGAACGAAGTAAACTTATTTTTTCTGCAAGGCAGAAGACGAGAACAAACCAGATCTTGTATCTGGGCACACAGATACAACACATCAGTCTTTTGCAAAGGCATCCTTGAACTTCTTCTCTCTTGCTTTCAGTTCAAACGCTGCAAAAAAAAAAGGAAAGTAATTTTTAAACAGGTTTTTCAGGGCAAACTCTGTAAGGTAAATGCTGCAGAACAGAAGAGTCATCAAAGCAGGTTGATTTTAAAACCTGACAGCCTTGACAGCCTCCTGGCAGCAGCCCAGAGCCACGTCAGTTCTGCTGGTACCCATGGTTACCACATTGGTGAATGAAACGAAATGGAATCCAAACCTGTCGAGAGCTGTAACTCTCACACAGGCAGGACAAATGACCTGGAATGAGAACTCCTGGAGTACTCCACCGGGTCCTCAACTGGATATTTTGCCAAGATGCTTTGAATTAACAGAGCTCACCCATTCTGCGTCTGGGCTGCTGAGAAAATGGAGCCCCTGGTGGGCTCCAGCTGATTTTAAATATCCCCTTCTTTTCTGACAAGAGGACAAGGCATAAGGCAGATCTCCAAGAGACTCTGTGATTTCAGATAGAGAAGTGTTATGGGATAATCTCTCATTGCCCCAAAGGAAAAAAATCAAGTTAAAGTATGAGCTAGAATTTTCCCTTCAGTCAGTAATTTCTTCTTAATTAATAAGGCAGAGGCAGCTGCTTTAGCAAAACAATTAAACAGCACCTCAATAAAGCAGCTGCTGCCTCACACCAGGCAGTGACTTCCCACTGGCATCTCCCAGGTTTCTGTGGTTGATGGAGGCCACTGAGGCAGCCACACTCTGCCTCTGTTCCCCTAGGTTTTCTGCTGGATTTTGGAGGTCCTGTGCTGGGAAGAGGATGACAGCAAAGCTGTCAGGGTCCTTTCTTCCTGCTAAGTGCCCCTGCCAAAGCATCTTTCCATGGCACACCAGGGCAGGGCACTGCTTTCCCAGGAGACTCCTTTCCTTACCCAAGAAGCTACAAAAAGCCAACAACTACAGAGTCCTGGCAGCAGAGGATGGCTGGAGAAGTGCTGCAGACTGATCTCAGCCTTCAGTATGAGGTGAAATGTCTCCAAACTGCTGTTCCAGTCTCTGCTTGTGAAGGGATCCCACCCTCTGCTGAGGCCCCTGGGACAGCAGTTCCTTCTACCTTTCCCCATCCCGTGTATCCATGGGATTTCAATCCCTGTCAAGCATCATTTGGGGTGTCAGACCTTGCCATTCAGCACTCAGTGTCACCCAGGTTTAGCATTTTCTCTTTCCCAGCACCTCTTCAAGCAGCAGGAGGTCTTACCCTTCCCATCACCTGCAGTGTGTTGCCGAGTCCCACAAAGAGCCCAAATATCCTCTCCCAATCCCCCCAGGGGGACTTTTCTTCTACCACCACCTCCTTGGAGCGTCCAGATGTGTCCTCCCCATCCCAGCTGCTCACTGCCCTTTGGACTGAGAGCCAGAGCAAAGCCTCCAGCCCTCACCAGACCCCCAAACCTCCTCCTGGGGTGGTCCCCACCGCGCACCTCGCGCGGGGCCGGGGGACACGGGGGTCTTCTTGTCTGGAGCGGGCGCAGTCAGAATTCTTGTAAGCACCAGTTTTACTGTCTCCTCCCAACATAAACTGCACAAACTGATGGAGCCCTGGCCCCGAGGATAAACACCATCCCCGGTGTTTAGAGTAGCTGTCTCCAGAGAGGAGACAGGGCAGCCAGGCTCACACCCTGGGAGTTCCCCGTGGGACACAGGGGGTGGTCTGCAGGCTGGTGGCACCTCCCTGGCAGGAACCTTCCCCTGCTCTCAGGATGTGCACAGGCACAGTCCACAGGGAGCAGAAAGACTAGAAAAACACTCAGGGATCATCATAACCACCTGGAAGTTGTTTTGCAGAAATACAGAGGATTCGTGGCACCTGAGGCACTTGCACAAATCCTTGCCAAGGACTGGCTCCAGCCTGTGCCCAGTCCAGAGGGAGCTCCCAGCTCCAACACACCAATGCTGCAAAACGTTTCACTTTAATGAGTTTTCATATTTCCGATTAGTTTCAGCTTTTTAGCTGTTCAGGAATGGTAAATCCTCATGTGGTTAGGAAGCATTCGTGGCTATTATCTCTAAAAAGAACTTCACTATTTACAGTCAGGCTCGTACTTATGAAGGAGACTGAGATTAGATAAACTCATTAAGCCAAGCATTCCTTCCACACCTGTGTTCTTCCCAACAAAACAAGAATTTTTCAATTTCAAGGCTGTTAATTTAGAGGCAGATTTTACTTGTCACACTGATGCAAACCTGAACCCCTGGCATGCTCCATGACTAAAGCTGGCTCAGATGTACACAAGGCTGTCCTCCCCTTCCAGGGCCTTGGACACAACTGGAAAACCCGTGTCTGGTGAGCTGGACTACTCAGAATGCATTCAGCAAGCAGGTGCTGCTGTTAGAGAACTAAAACCTTATTAATTTATAAGATTTGGAATATCCTTTGTCTCCTCTGTAGTACAAACAAGCCCTCAGCAGCTCGTAGGAGGAAGCTGTGGATGTCTAGAGCAGGCAGTGACTGAACCTTCTCCCAGCTCCACATCCGTCCCCTGCACGTCCATCCACAGCCAGAAGGGAATAAAACCAAGGGTCACTAACCCTGTTCAGCTGGCAGGCAGGGGACAGGCAGACAATGATACCTGCTTTTTAAATTAATTGATCCACTGACTCACTCCATTTCATTCGTTATAAATAAGGCTTTAAGGCTCAAAGATTTCTGGTTTCTTTGTTCTGTCATGTGGTCTAACAAGGGGCTGTTGCTGTTCCTAACGACCTTGTCATGTTTGTAAATGTAACACAGAAACCCTTATCAGTGCACCACAATTACAGAATTATTGCCCCTCCCACTCCAGGGGAGCTGGGCCATCAAACACCTTCACTTCTGCCTTGCCCAGATCCTGCAAATCATAAACCTGGCCTGACCAGAGGACAGAATCATTAATTTAGACCTGAACAGCTCAGAAATATCTCCCTGTCCAACTCAGCTAGGGACAGGTTTTTGATTACTGCCCTTTCGTGTGTGCTTTATGGCTGAAGTATTTAATTTAAGGAGAATGATCAGGAAGAGGACAAGTTTTAGCAGTCTGCTCCAAAGCCCAAGTAAAAAATTAGCACCAGAGTCGAAACGTGTTTAACTTGTATTGGAAGTGATCATTCCTGCAGCACGCTGGAATTCACTGACTCACGGCCATCTGGAGGTGCTGAAGGCATTAAGAAACAAAGTCAAGAGGTCTCGAGCTGCAGTTGTTGAGAGGAAAAGGCTCAGAGGCAGCAGGCTGAAAGGGGAAGGCTTCAGGGCACTGCTGACTGTGACAGGAGTGAGTCCTCATCCCCTCCTGAGCTGTGCTGGCAGCTGGGCACTGCTCCAGGTGGGAACAGCCTTCCTGGGGAATCCGCAGGCATTCACCTCGTGCCGCTGCTGAGCGCGGGAAATGAGATTTTTGCCTGCTCCTGGTCTGAATGGATCAAGATCTCCACCAAAATGAGTACCTAGAAAGGGAAAACGGGCAGGGAGGGGACTGGATTTCCAAATACTGTGCAAGCTTGTAAAAGCAGAGTGCAACCCCAGTGGAGGGTACTGAGGAGCAGATTCCCTGCACCTCCCACCAAAGGATTAATAAATCAGTAAAACTCTGGTTTGTCTTACAGTTCCAAAACCCAGAAATATTTCAACTCCCCCCCTTATTTTTTTCCCCAAGGGGAAACTTTCTGTACGCTTCTGTATATTTATTAATTCCGTTTTAATTTCTTCTTGGATTATTTCTTATTTACAGGCCTAAATTCTGCCCAGTTCCAGAAAAGGTGCAACAGACACAGAAAAGGTGGAGGACACCATCACTTAAAAAAATGCCCATTTGACACACAAAATAAATGCAGAAGAAAGCGTAATTCATCATTTTTTAAATTGGTGGATGCAGCATCACTTAACTTATTTTAGCATATTCACTGTTCATTATTAACTCAAACAGAGGATGGACAGGATAAACAGCTGAAGCAAAGGGTTATCAAGAGGTCCTACTGAAAATTTTATAAAAGGTTTTAACAGCTTTGCTGCCTGGAAGCTCTCAGTTTCCAGTTGTCTGATCTTCTAATGAAACAATAAAGCAGAGCGAGGAGGAGGAGGAGAAAATGTCAGTTCCAGCTGACACGGGCACGGCAGTGTGGGAGAAACCTCTTGTAGCTGCTCTCTGCTTAATACCCTCTTAAATTTACCTTCCCCCTCTGCTTGGCTGGCTCAGTAGTATTGCTTTTTTCCTGCTAGGCAAAGTTTATTTTGACCATACTCATCCCTGTGGAAAGGGACGACTCTCAAATTAATTCCTATTTTCCTTTGAAATAAAGAAACAAAGAAAACACGCATTCATGGCCCACGGTGAAGTAGAAATAATCCAAGTGCAAGATCACTTCTCTCATTTCTTTTGTGCTGAGAACTGCAGGGGACTAAATGGGCTCAGAGTTTGCCTTATTTCACAGCAGCCTTTTAAAGTTTTGAATCACCTGGTAAAACGTGGCCTTCTTTTTAGGAGGTTATTCAGTGAACCACAATTAAAGCCCCGTTACGCAGGGAGGACTCCCAGAACACGTCTGCTCTTCAGTAACATAAATCAGAAATAAACACATTTGCCTGCTAGAGGGAATGGAAGAAACCACCAGCCAGAGCCAAGATATGCAGAGTGACTCCATTAGGACCTGCCTTTGTTTATTCCCACAGGATTTAATGGTCTGGCTGGCAGGTTAATATGCTGAGGAGGTCACCTCCAAGGTAGGAATCCACCCAGAGACCTTCCCCTGGCAGGGAAAAGCTCTCTCAAAGGAAAACAGCAAGATTTTTTTTCTGTGGAGTCAGCAGCAAAGTGTCCAGGCATCTACATAAACAGCTTAAAATAACTGTATAAACTGAGGAACAAGAAAGAGACAAATCCTCAAGGTGTCTGAACAGAAAAATCATGGCTCAGGAACCCAGTTGGTGCTTTTTTGGGGGGGTGGAGGGGCTGCTGTGGTTTGTTAATAAAAGAATAGGAAGGGTATCCATGTCTAAAATGAGCTTTTTTGAATGCTGGAGGATTATTACAAGAAATTCCCAGAACCAAGTAACATGAATGCTCCACAAATCTCAGCTTCTCTCTACAAACAGAGTATTTCCTTCAAAAAGGGGAAGGTTTCAGTGCAGTTCATTGTGAACAATGAATCTGACCTGGCAGCTCATGGATTCACCCAGACTGGATTCCTTGGACAGCCTCAGGATTATCCAGCTGTAAACCAAGATGGTTTTATTTAGATGCACCTGAATGTTACAAAAATAAAGGAGATGGTATTTCCAGGCTGTGCTATTGATTCCAGAGTAAGAACTATTGAAGCAAGGCATTTCTTGTTGTGATTCCAAGGTCTGACCTGCTCTCTCTAGTATCTGTTTCAAAATTCCCTACTCATTGTCCATGAGGTATCAGGAAAGACAAGAATGCTCAAGCAGGCAACACTGATCCCTACCTTGTTTATTATTTCAGCTTTACAGGAAAACAGGCAAGATGGAAATAAACATCTCTGAAATAATCGGTCCAAATATGGACAATGCCTCTACTAGAAGGAAAATAAAGAGTATTTGGAAAAAAAAACCAAAACAAACGAATGCTGAAGAACGAAAAATCCCCAAAAATTGAAATCCTTCATAAGGATTAATACCCCACGTGGGCTAAAAGGATCAGAGGAAAAAGCCAGCTCCTCTGCAGTGCTAGGCAGCCAGTCAATGAAGAAATAATGCCCTGAGTTCTGTCCCCTGCTCAGTACTTGGTACAGGGCGAGGCTGAGGTGTGCTGGGCAGAAGTGAGAGGTGAAATAACTGATTTGAGGGGAGGCAATGGTCACACTCCAAGAAGTGCACTTGGGAAGCTGGACAGTTATTTCCTGTGCACAGTCCACCCTGAAAAACTTCAGCACAAAGCCACCAGCGCTCACAGAAGATAAAAAATGGCCACACAGGTAACTTTGGGGATAAATTAACAATCAGTAGAAGAGAGCTGAAAGCAGGGTTCAGCAAATGATGTAAAATGAGCTTTCAGCTTCCTAAGAATGTTCACGAGACCCAAGGCAAGGCAGAGCTACAGCTCTTGAGGGTGTTTCAGTGGACACTCAGCAGAGGATTCCACCACTCCAGGATGGTGCCTTGGCTGGATTTTCCCAGGCTGAGACAATCCCCGTGTGCCAGAGCCACCTGTGGTTCAGAAAGGAAACAACTCTGCTGCTGCTCCTGGAATGTTTGCTTAGATTTCCACACAAGAGACTCGAAGAGGAAAGACAGGAGTTGGGATTTTTTTCCTTCTCTTTCTTTCACTTGGAGAAGGGAGATCGGTTGTATTTACTCCTCCCCACTCAGAGGTCACCTGACCTCCAGCAGCATTTCCTGGCTTTATCCCTAGAATTTAGACAGGACAAAAATATTGCACAAAGCTCCCCACGAGCAGGTTAGAGAGAACCAATTCCCCTGCAAACGCTGCGTGGGGATACCTGGATGGAGAAGGAACACGAGGAACTCTTACATTAAAAACAATGTCATCTTCATTTACTGGGGAAAGGAAAGCTGTAAAGGAGAAATTCAGTACTAAGGAATGCAACTGAAGAAACAAAACCAGATTTCCTTGGCAGCACAGTCATCATCAATGCCCTTTCAGCTACATTTATTTTAATGTGCACATCATTTTAATCTAGCACATTTAGGTGCTACAGCCTCCTAAAGCACCCAGCTTTGACCTTAAAAATAAGTAAGACATGAAGCTAAATTTCTGCTATAAATCCAAATTAATTTTATTTTTAATAGGGTATCCTTGTAAACATTTCTGGAGTTGAAATTGATTAAGATGGAGCACAGAATATTTCAGGTGGATGACATATATTCAGGAAAATCTCAACATAAATGTACCTTCTCAAACCTTCAGTTGACTCACAGGGAATTAAAAGCCACAATGATTCCACAGCTGCTTACACAATGAAAAGGTTCTACATGAGAAATGCCACCTAGAGTGTCCCAGAATCCTAAATCCCTAAAGAAGTCCACCTAGAGTTCCCAGAATCACAGGGGATAAAAAAATTAAAATGTAATGCCTATTACAGGACTGAAAGGTAGGTGTACACTAAAAATCTAATCTGACCACATACCTGTCAATTTTTCAAAAGTTCCTGATGCTCCACAAAACATTTGAATGGAAATATGGTTTTAAAAGCAGTACAACCTCACAGAAATCCTCAGGAGGCTTCACTCAGTCTCATTGTAGGGAGTCAAATCTGGCTTGCTCTCCCGCTGCATTTTCTATTTTACTCTGGGACTTTTCACACCAGCAGCCTTTCCCCTTCCTTGCAAGTAATTTCCTTCCAAAATACAAATCAGCATTCCCAGATACTTGTAACAAGTCTGCTTTCAGGTGCCAAGCTGTAATTTTAACATCAGGACTCGGCCCCAATTCACACTGCACAAGTCCTGACCCTTCTTTACTTCCCAAGGGCTCTTTACAAAGGTCCTCACCCAACTGGGACACATCAAAGCCACATTCTGTCATCACCTCTGCTCAATTAAGAGCACTTCTCTGCAGCAGCCTGGCATCGGATTGATGCTACTTGAACAAATCCTGCCCTTGGAGTAATCAGAGGTCTAAGAATCAGAGCCCTGCAGCTCCCAGTAGCAACAGGCAGCTGAGCCTCAAAAAGGGCAGAAATGAAAATATTTCAAATTCAGAATTATCTGTCATCACCTGGAAAGAGAGATGCTTAATAAAAAGTTATTCAGGGTGTTTAAGTGGCCTGAAATAAATTAAACCAAGTTTGTTCCTAATAAGCAGTGAATTCAACTTCCACTCTGCCCCAGGCACATCCCTTCTGCAATTACTGCTTCCTGCTGGCAGCTGCCTTCAGAAACTTTTAGATTGCACTTTAGTTCCTCATTTGCCATTTAAATTCTCCCTAGATCTAGGCATTGCTTTCAGTAGTCTGGATACTGAGGATTTAAATAGAAGAATGTCAGTGGCACTAGAACATACATTGCATTATTTGGCTTCTTTCCATGCATGTACAGTGCACAATTTCCCAGCAAATTGCAGGTGACAGGTTTGGTCATTGTATCCACCAGATTACTGAGGCTTAGAGGCTCCAAAAGACAAATACCAGCTTGATTTTATTTCTGAACCTCCACCAGTTCCCAGCAGGAGATGCACCATGTGCAGGAGTTATTACAAGACACAGGATCTTCGAAAGATGAAAATCCAAGAGGAGATGAGCTGAGATTTCCCCCACGCTCTGAGATGATCTTGTTGAGCAGGATTTGACAGAGGGCAGCTCCAGAAGTGTCCCTTCCTTTCAGTGCCACTCACAGCTGGCATGACAGGAGTGACCAGCAAACACAGCTCCATTCACGTTTAGATATCAGGTATTTTGGGGGAAAAGCCCTACACTGAAAACTCAAGGTAATGGCAGGAACCAAGTTCAACCCAGTAAAGCAGCTGCTGGTGACCTTGGTCTGCCTTCATAACGGACTTAAAACATGGTGTAATGCAAATTCCTTGGAAAAAACAGGCTTTAGGACAAGTATTTCAATATGGAACCCAACTGACTTTATTATTTCCTTGCATCCAGCCATTTTAACAACTCTCCCTTGTTAGCACAGACAAGGAAGACTTTTTCAGGTTTGAGAAGAAATGAAATTACAGAGGACTAATCTTGCTGGTGTGCCCAGTGAGAGCCCTCACAAGTCCATGTGTCCTCTCATCATCCCTCTTTATATTGATCTTCAGTGTAATTCCCCCAGGACTTATTATTTCCATAAAAGGGCACGTTATAAAGTCCAAACTGTATGCATAAAATTAAAAAAAAAAAAAAATCAAAGCACATTCCCAGATTTTCAGTGTTTCACAGAAATTATACATCCAAGTAATAAACCAGCTTCAGAATTTGGTTACTTCAGAATTTGATTGAGAAAAAAAATTAGGTTTTTCTACCATTTATTTATCAACCTCCTGACCCACAGAAATCTGATTGCAGTAAAAAACCCGGAGTAGTTGGCAAGATCATGCATGTGTTTGTTACGTTATCTGCACTGCAATGCACACAGCTCCTCTTGGAAGTCCCTGCAATTTAATATTCAGGGAACTCCACTGGTCCTCGTTAACAGAAAAAGTCTTTATACTGAACTGGAAAGGAGAAGTCCAAAAATAGCTATTGAGAGACTTCCTGAATATTGAATCAGTAGTAATTCAATTTAAAAAAAAGTTCAAGTAAGTCCCAGTAGCCAAACCCAGGTGTATTCCCCACTGATCCCACACTCAGGAGAATCCATGCCTCTCAACAGGAGGCGTGTTCTAGAGAGTAACACTCACGTGGCTCAATTAACTTAGGGCAGACTTTCTACATCACACCAGTAACTGAAGAGGCTGAAGAACTGAACAGGAAACAGCAGCCTGGGGAGGCAGATCAAGGCATGGCCCAAAAGATTGTTTGTATCTTTCAAACTGAAGAATTTTTTTTAAAATATTAAAAAAATGAAGAGCCCAGTTCTCTTCTCTGCAGAGCTCACCCTCTCTTCTTTGTAGCCTGTCCCTTTGGAACACGAAGACAAACTGTTTTCAGAATGCATCCAATTTAACACGGTCCTTAAGCCACCATTATGGAAAAAGACACGTGAAAACCAAGGGTGTGACAGCGTGTTCCCACAGCTGGGCAGTTCTGATTGCATGTGAGGTTATGAGAGATGGCATCTCCCTTTCTCCTCTTCTCTTGCAGGGCTTCTCTCCTTCCATTTGAGCTCCCATCCCGTGCCCGGAGGAGTCACCCCAGGAGCGGGTCCCCGATGCCGTGCTCCGGGTCGCAGGTGAAGGAGATGGTGATGGCAAAGCGAGTGCCCCACTGAACCTTCTCCACCCGGTGAAGGTTCTCTGATCCAGAGGTGAAAAATGACACCCGGCCTGCAAAGACAAAGATTTTCACCTGTGAATGGAGTTTGCCACTCAGCTGCAGCTCTCCCTGCACGGCTCAGCTGTTGTCTGGCTCCAGCTGCTCCCCAGTGACCTGAGAGCCCACAGGTGATCACAGACAAACTGCTATGAGCTTATGCTGCACTCTGACAGCCTTTTACTGTTTAAAACATACATTAATCCTTCGTGCCACAAAGCTGGAGATGTAATTCCACTGTAGCTTGTAGTTTCTAAAAGGCAGGAGGAAGCCAAGAACATGGAAGCCAGTTCTTAGTAGCCTCGATTAAAAACAAAAAAGCGCAACTCTAGTGACTGTCAGCAAAGTGTAATGACTTCCTCCCTGCTCCCCTTCTAGTCCCGGCTCTAATTTTAGACCACAGAAGGAGGAAGCATTACAAAGGTGGCAAAAAGTCTTCACTGACAAAACCACAGCAGGTTTACAAGCAGCTGTGGCAGCTTATCAGCATTGTACCGAGTGTTTGCTATCGCTTTCTGTGCCTGATCTGATCTCTCACCATTCAGGCAGTTACAAAGTCGTGCATCAGCCATGTACAAGCTCACTTTCCTTAGAAAGAGCCACTCCATCCATGGCAGTTGTTTTATAGATGTGAGTGCTCGCTGCTGTGCTTGCTCCTGCCCAAGCCCTGACCATCACCGCCCTGCCTGGGGACACTCGGGGCCTCAAGTGGCATCAGGTGAGGTGGAAATGCAGACAGCAGAGGTACACTGCCATCCCACTCGGGGAGACAGCAGAATGGAGCCCTCTGCACTCCCACATTATCAAACTATTCTGAGAATGCTCAAGTTTGATGTCCAGCAGCAACTCTGAATGACACGGCTCCGTGGGACTGCTCGAGTCCTCCCAAGGCAGCCAGAAATGCTCCCCTGCACAGCTCCTTCACCCCCACAGCACGTGGTTTTCCTACCCAGGCTTTTTCCCCACTGTTCAAATTAAAGTTTGTTTAAAAGCTGATGCCCGCTTAAAGTCTGCACAAGAACAACATGAACTGCTCCAACTCTTACCCCACCTCCACTGCAGAAATGGGCACCAGGCACGTAGCTGGGTTTCTCTTCTAAAAGGGATCCCAAAGATCCAGAAGTTCCTTTGCTTGCATACTCCTAAGCAGCACACAGGGGAGATTTGGACAGAACCAGACTGGCTTTATGGGGCTGGGTTTACCCACTAATTAATCCCTGAGTCCCTTTCATGTTCAGCTGCAGCTCACATCTCATCCTCGTGCAGTTCAGAGTCTTTCGTAACAATTTCATCCCCTTCTGTGCCTGTGGCTGCACATCAATAATGGGCAAAGTTACACACGTGTAAAGGAGAGATCCATTTGTATGCACAGCTCATGCCCACCCCAGTGTCCTGCTTCTCTGGATGAAAGGCTAAATGAAGGCAACACGCTCCTGTCCTACCAGTGTTGCAATGAACAGTGCTGCCCTCAAGGATTCCATACAAAATCCCTGTGTCACGGATTTTTTTTTTCCTTTTCAACCATATTTCACCTTCATTGAAATACATTATTATTGGTCCCTCACCTGCTCACCCAAAGCTTTGCCTTAAACTGACTCTCTAGCTGTTTTGTTTGATCTCTGGCTAGAAGTAATTCAGAGCTAGACAAGGTTCAGTGTGTTGTTTAAGCCAGTTAAATTGATTTTTTTTTTTTGGCTGTACTGAATGTCTTTTAAGTTCTTTAATAAATATATCTCCATATATATATATGCCTCCATATGCATCCACTGGGGTCTCTGGGTAACTGAACAAGGCTATAGTCAGTTTTCAAAGATGCTTTTTCCTCACTTGGGAAGAATTTCTTTTAAACTTACTTCCTTTGCAAAAGTTTTGAAGCAAAAGCACACTCTTTCTAATTACACTGTTTTTATCAGTATAGATGTTCAAAAAGAGGGTAGAGAATGTTAATTCCCATCCCATCTGACAAAGGGATATATGGCAATATCCTCATCCAGATGATGGTCACTGGCAGTGACCAAGGCCAGGGCACTCCTAACAACCTCTTACAGGAAGCAAGATCTTAATTGTATTAGAGGTAACCACTTACTCTCCTGACCTTTTGAGAATCCATTTTTGCACTGATCCACAGGAATCATTATTGAAGAAGACATGCCAGTGCCAGTCACAAGATCCACTGCTCTAAATTTTATGTGATCCCAATTTAGATGAAGCAACGCTTATTTTAAGGAATAATATTTAACAAGTAGCAAAAGCAACAGACATTTCACTATGCAGCAATTATGTAGCATTTAATTACTCAAACAAAAAACCACTGGAGGAATAAATGTATTAAATACAAGCCTTTCCTTTTCCCTGCTTTTGCTTTCCCAGGTTTAATTCAGCTGCACTTCCATAAACAAGCTGCCTTCACTTTGCTCCCTAACCTCTGTCCTGTGAGGCAATAGAGACTGGAGGGAAACACAAAGGAAACAGTTTTCAGTGACATCAACACCCTTGACATGGAACTGTGACCTCAACAAAACCACTTACTCTGTCATTTGTTTCCTTGTCTCTAAAACAGAAGTAGTACTGACCTATTCTAACAAGGTTTCTGTGAACACTAATTAGTAAGCATCATTATAATACTTTGCAGTTAATACATGCTCTGATTTACAAGTATTATAAAAAAAGGTATCTTCTGTTATTCTTACTCTGGCAAGAAGAAAATTAGTAGGGCACACCAGCTTAAATTATGACAAGATGTGGGGAATGTATGAAATGACTTTAAGAACAATAATAAAATTAACAGACCACAATGCTCACAAGAAAAAATACTAAATAATTATTATATCTCTAATATTATACATTTGTTGCATAACGGGTTGGAAGAGCCCTTGCGAAGTTACCTGGTCCAATTCTCCTTCTTAAATCAAGGCCAAGTCCTAAATTACATCCAACTCCTTGAGTCCCATCGGGGTGCCCAGGGCCACGTCACTGGCACAAACTCAGTCCCACCAGGGCCACGTCACTGGCACAAACTCAGTCCCACCAGGGCCACATCACTGGCACAAACGAGTGCCACACTCAGACATTTCCCAGGGATGTCTCAGACATTATTTTGCTACCCCTGAGCCTCCTGTGCTTCATTTTTGAACAGGGGGCATTGGAGTAGATGATGTCCAGAGGTCCTTTCCAAGCCCAGTTATTCTGATTACACATGGAACAGGCCATCCACATCAGTATCAATTCTGGCAATCACTTATATCTGCAGCTTGCCTGTTTTGCCACTGGACTCTAAGCCCCTTCATGCTCCCATCCTTCCCATGATATTTCCCCTTCTGCTTTCTTGGCAGCACCCTTCTGGCTCTTCTAGTTTAATTCACTGCCAAATTTCCTTGTAAACTCCTTGGGTCATGAGAACTTCAAGGAGAAAAAGCAAATTACGTGTTGGATTGTCTCGGCCATCACTCAGTCAAGTAAGGGAATGGTAACTGTGCCCTCGCTCTCCTCCCTGGGGACACCAGGGAAGGGCAGGGGCCACCCCTGCCTGGGGCCAGTGCCAGGGAAGGGATGCAAAGCAAAGCTGGGGGAATGGAAAGGGCCTCACCACCATGCACTGTCCGTGGCAACTGGCTGGGGGCAGTGGGAAGACTGAGCTGCTGCTCAGAAGGAAATGAAGCGACTCACCTGGCTGGCTAAAGGGAAGCAGAACAGTTTATCTGGCACCACAGATCTATTCAACATCTTTCATCTTGCCATGCACTGACAGCTTCCACTGTCTGCCTAACATTTATCAGCTCTAAAAGTTACTCAGGAAAGAAGGAAAAATTGCATCTCCTCTGCTGAATGACACCCAGGCAGAAGCACTGCCAGGGAAAATGCACAACAGTTGTGTTCTCATCCTCGTCATCTGTTTAGGACCAATCACCAATTCATTCTCAAGTAGAGTGTCCAAGAAAACCCATCACATCGTTAGGCAATTAAACTGGTAATGATGTTTTCTGCAATCCCACAATAGAACTTATTTAACAGATATACTTAATTAATTACTTACTAAAAAATGTTGAATGGGGAGAATTTAAGCAAGTCCTTTAAGCAAACCCCACAAAAGGAATGTGGACTGACAATGTCTGCAAGTGCCCTGATCTGGGGTGAAGAGAGCACCCCAGAAGAGAGGGCACAAGCTTGTCTGAGCAATTTTGCTACATATATTAAGCACAGAAGAATAAAAAACCCTACGGCCTAAAAATAACCCCCCAAACAAAAATCCACCTGCAATGGGTATCAAAGCCTAGTTACAAACTTATCCCAAATGTAGTTACTAGACAGAAATTACTTGCTGTTATGAATAAAACCACTGATTCACATAGCAAAGTCTCCCACAGCCAGCTTGTAATTTGTAGTATTAACAATACTCTCAAAAAAGTCGTTGCTTCTACTTTAAATTCAGAAGGGCCTGGAAAACTTCCAAATTACAGTTTTTAAGGAAAATTAATGAACTTATTTATTTCCTGCTAAAAGTACATGAGCGTTTTTAGGCATCAACAGAATCCCTGCCTGCTTCTCTCCTACCAGCAGGGTTGGTTGCTCAGAATCACAGCATTTCCACTCCGTCTGAAGGTGCCACAACCCTGGGGAGTATTTAGAAGTGAAAACTGCTTAACTGCTCTCTCCAAATCAATGATGAGTCTCCCCAAGGCCTTTTGGGTCCAGCTCCTCTCCCTACAACTGAGAGGAGGACTGGCATATCACCCCTGCTCTGCCTTCCAGCTCTCCCCTCCTGTGCTCAGCCTCACCCAACCAGTGCTGCCTGGTCTGCTCTGTTCTCCCTGTCAGAGCAGCTGGACAAGGGCTCAGGACTGGACTCTTACAAAAAGTTCTCACTAAGAACAAAGTGTTGCAACTTCAGTCACGTTAAACAACCTCAGGATCATCCATCTGACTTTTCCCGACCTTGCCAAACATGGCATGGCCAGTAGAGCTCTGGTCAAATCACATGGATGCCCAAGTTCTGGGTTTTGGACTGCTGATAGTGAAGGAATTCGTCCTTACTTTCAGTACATCACTGAAGCATAAGCACAAGGGTAACCTCGGCTGCTCGATTCTTCCAAAAATGGCCCTTAAAGAAGCTCCATCAGAGCATCTGTGGCATGTGACATTCACACACAGCCTAGGAACCAAGAAATGAACTCTCACTACTGAGCCACACAGTCTAACACAGCTGAGCCTGCAGTTACTTTGGTATTTTGTTTTACTTCATCTGCTGCATTGCCTGAATTTCATGGAGGAACTCTTTGAAGCTGATTCTCCTCTGCTTTCTGCCTCCAGCTTTGCTGCATATTTTCTTGACCAAATTTTCTTGAGTATCAACTCAAATTCATGAAATATTGGCCTGCACGTGCATTACATAAAGCCCTTGCAGCCAGCAATGAACAGCACAAACAGGACATGCTACCTGTGGTCATTTATAACCAAGTCTTCCACGGCAGGGGAAAATCCTTGGAGGCCAATTCTCAATGCTGACAGTGCTTCACGATGCTCTGTGCAACCCTAACACAGGACAACTGCCCTCCTCCCCCACGCCCCTCAATCCTTTCAGTGCTCTGGGCAGTGTGAGGTGACCACTGCCACCCTCGGCACCAGCTGCCTCAACAAGGCAGTGAATTTAGCAGGAGTCACTCACAGAAACACCATGTTAGATGCAGGTCTGACCTGCACTCCCAGGCACCCATTGCTTCATGGGCCCAGTTAAAATAGTGTTTTATTTAATGTCATTGTTAACCTGCCATTAGAATACAAGGCAGTTATTCTTCCACAGATAACAAAACCAAAAGCAAGTTCTACAGAGAAATAAGAAGCTATTTTCAAAGTCTTTCTGACACAACTGCAACAGAGCCTCCTTTTCCTACCACTTCTCTTTGCAATCACCTCACCTGTCCCTGGCACAATTTGTGATGAGTATTGCAAATGAGTTAAGAATTGCTGTCCTTTGCATGGCTGGTGCTTACTGCAGCTGCTAACGCTGGCTCCATTTGTTCCTCGCCAGGACTGACAGCTACTTCTGGGGATTTGTAAAAAAATCATTCTCAGCTTTCAGCTGGTACTGATTTAACTTCAAGATGTGCTCCAGTTTTTTACTGATTGGAGCAAAACTAAAGCTAGGATTGGCAGAAGATTATCGTGATCCAGACTGAACCTGGACGATGTGGATTGAATACAGAGGAAGGTGAGACCATCTATGTGGGGGGAAGTTCCCAAATATCTTACACCTTCAAATCGAGTATTTTACACTTCCAGAAACACACACTTCTGAGAGCTGTGAGAATATGCTACGTCTGATATTAAAAGAAGAGTCACATTTCACTCTCCAATGTACAGAACTCATTTTGCACCCCAGATTATTTTCTTTCAGAAATACACACAAGTGATTGCGACCTTTCTTTCTACCTTTGTATAATAAATGACTTGTATGGAGAACAAATTCCCTTGTAAGCTGAAAGTAAGTGCAGCAAAGCTGACCTTCAAGCCAAGAAATGCACATGCAAATAAGGAGCACAGAACCAGCACTGAGATTTCATTCCAACAGCAGTTTTACCCCCGCTTTATGATCGAGTGAAGTCTGTGACCTAATACTGCCACACCCCAAATTCACACAAGACTCTGCAAAATTATTAAATTCTAAATATGTAATTTTAAAACATGAAGCTTTAAACACTGACAAGGCTAGCAGCAGCAGAAAATATACCAATTTTGTGACCGAAAAAGGAAAGCCTTGATGTTTGCCATTTATTCTTAATCCTCCTGTATGTCTTGCAGATTACTGAAACATGTCTCAGACCAGCAGAAAGAGTGAATGTTGAAAGGGCTTCGTTTTGAAGGACCTCATTCAAAATGTTGCTCTGTTTCTTATAGCCACTCAAACAGAGCCAACCCTGGTGCAAGGGGTGGAAGAAAATCCCAGTATGACAATTTTGGAAACAGAATTTCCATATATATTTAAAAGGGACAGACGGTACTTTAGATCCGTTTCTTTGTCACAAAAAAAAACGTTTCCTTCTCAAAGTCGTATTTCCCTTGGCACTAAGAATTCTCTTCCTCATGGTACAGTGAGTTTCTTGTGGCAGACAGAGGTCCTGACTGAAGTCAAAAGACACACATTCACTTCTGAAACCCATCAGGGCTCAAGAAAGATGTGTTCCTTCATGCCACATTTGGTTATGAATTAGCCAAAGGTCTGTACACTTGAACTGGTGCTGACTTGTTCATTTCTCTTACAAAGAAAATAATCTCAAGAGCCTCAAGGTTAATAAATTATAATTCCTTCTTAAAGCTAATGTTTGCTAACAACCAAGCCAGGGGATGTTAAAGATCATCCTACAAATTAGAGAGTCTTTCAGTCAAATATGTGAGAGTCAGGACTCACAGACTTCTTAGGTAATCTGCAAGTGATACACACTGAGGGAAGTGATAAGCATTTTAATTTGGGCTCCACTCCCAGCAGAACAGCTCTCCCTGTCCCCAGCTGCCTGGCTGACACTGATCCTCACCAGTAAAGTGTCCCAAGCAGTGGGACTTGCCCAGGCAGCACTTTCAAACACAGGACATCCCACAACATTTTATTTTTAATTGCTTTTTCTTGTATTTCCAAGTACTGCTTTTCTGCTCTGCTGCATCACTAACAATGCCTTTCTGCTCCCCACTGACACTTGAACAAATTGCTGCTCACAGAAAAAGAAACCTGCTCATTTTGGCACACAGTATCAGGTCCCCAAAACGCAGGCTAAGCGTGACACAACAATAAATGCCAGGTTTTAGGACTGCAGTGGCATTAGCAATACAGAAAAGTAAATTAGCTGTCAAGCACGAAAACTGAACCAGTGATTGTGACAGGCATCCTATAAAAGCCTGGAGCTCCTAAATGAGCAGCATGAGAGCTCATCAACATGTGGTTTTAAAAGTTGAGTTGGAGTGACAAGAGAAGCACAAAGGATCAAAACAAGCGTAAAACAAAACAAACAAACAAAAGCCAAAAAGACAGAAGGAGAGAAAAAACATGAAAAATACATCAGCTTGTACCAGCAACAGAAAACAGCCTGGGGTCATTCCTTCACAAAACACATTGTATCAGCAGGAGGAAAAATAAGTGCAAATGCCTTCATTTTGTGCTTCACCTTCAAAGCTTTTCTCCTTTGCTCACAGGATGTCAGTGGTGATCTTGCACCAGAGGTTGTGACACAATCACAGGACCCCTGACAACGGTGGTAACACAGAGTTGTGTTAGAAAAGTGTAATTAATTTTCTCTGGTGTCCATGAAGCCCATCTGTGCTATTCCCTAGGAGCTGGGCACTGTTTTGTTTCAGAAGCTGTGTCCTGTGGCACACGCTGCCCATACAACCCCCTGGCAAAGGCAACAGCCAAAAAACCAGTCCTGTTATTTCATCAGCTTCCCCTTCTTCCCCCAAAACGACATCAGGAGCAAAGACCTTGCAGCAGAAAACCCGAGAATTAATAGATGGGGCTGAATGGAAGCAATTTCACAGTTACAGACTTTTGGAAATTAAGTCAGGGGCACGTTGCACACTGCAGTCAGGCTGAGTGCCCCTGCACTGAGGAGACAGCTCTCCTCACATACCTAGAATTCAGCTGTGATTTCTACGGCTATAAAGACCTGGTAATCTTAGAATTGCATCTGGAAACGAAAGAGTTTAATGTATTAGCTTTCAAAATACTGGCAGCAGCATTTTGCGAAAGACGAAGCTTTTGGTTTAGGGTTTATTTCCAATCGTGAAGGCCAAAATAATCAAACATACAATTCTTGAATAGCAAACCCAGAATGCAGGTAATCTCAGAGTTTATCTAAACCAGCATCACTGCAGGTGAGTGGATCACTATGATCCATAAGTCAAAAAACACCCATTCCAATTTGCAGGCAGCAATAGTCTGAAGTCAGTTCTGCTTGGGGTAATGCCTGGCAGCAGACAATTACTGAGGCTCTTTAAATGAGTCAATTTCCATCTTTTCTGTCTTGAAAAAAAAGACAGAACACAGCAGGGATATAAAGATGTCTTTTTTTTTCTTTTTTCCTGCAGCAGTGTGGCTGATCTTGCATTATAAAACGTAACACTGCTGGAAGCTCAGCATTCACCTGCCAGACAGATGAGCTGAGGCTGAGCTCCTCTCCAGGCAGCCCCAGAGTAATTCAAGTTTCAAATTATCCACATATTAGAAAAATCTCAAACCAGCCTTGAAGGTTTTTTATTTATTTATAACTGACAGCCACCAGAAGGTTCATCCCTGTCAGACCTCCTGGAAGCAGGGATGGACTCATACCCAAGTATGAGTGGTTCATCACGTTCCAGCAGGCCAGCAGAGCTGTGGCAATCAATCACCTTCACACTTCCCTCAGCCATTACAGGGTATAAGCCCCACCTTGAGCAGCAAAGGAATTTCAGGCCAGTCTAAAATAAATTGCTTTAATCTGGATTTGCTGCAGTCCCAGTTAGCTCTGCTCTTGCTGCACACTGACCTGCTAAGCTGTCAGAACTGGCCACTTCTTCTAAGCCCTACAGCTTTCAAGGAAGTCACTTCTTGTGCCTTAACACCACATATTGCAAACTGTGGCTATATTTTATAACCTGTTTTAATCTCTTTTTACGTCATCCCTCTGAACACAGAGTGCTACACTGCCCCACGTTATTCCTGCTGACACAAAACACAGCCCCACACCCCCTGCCAGCCCAGCCAGGCAGTCAATGGCACAACTTGCCCGGCTCCCTGCAGCCAGCCTGGGCTCGTACCTGCTCGGGGCTCCACTGTCTTGTTGGAATCTGCATCCATGAACACGAAGCGGCCACCCCCGAAGTCCTCGGAGTAGTCAGAGAGATAGAGCAGGGAAGTGTAGTCAAAAGAGCCATAAGTCACCTGTGGGGAAAGCCAAAAGTACCAAAAATGACCAAATTCTTTATCTTACCTCTGCAGAATCGAGCAGATAAGATCTGGTGGGTTTTTCCAACTTTCACTTTTTCATGTATTTAATAAAGGGCTCTTTGAAAACCGAGAACACTATTTTCCAGAAATTACATACATTTATTTGTCTATTTTCTTGTGTTTACACACACGCTACACGACTAGCATGTTACGTTTATCATTTCTATGTTACAGTTCCCAGAAGTAGAGAAGGGCTCCTATACATTTCTATCATCCAAGAGCAAAAAAGACATAGTGTCAGAAGTGCACTGCATCAAAAAGACAGCATTTATACTATTCCAAGATAAAACTTCACCAGGAGGTTAATAAGCAGAAGAATAGCCCTTGACTAATGATTTCCACTCATTATCTAATCTTGGTTATAAAGTTTCTGGATACCTCATTTGTGTTCTTTCAGCTACCACACGGGAGATTCATGGTAACAGTAAAACAGAACTTCCAAGTAAACACATGTTATTGGAGGAGCTTCTACCCTTTTCCATACAGGTTTTGTTTAAAACCCTTCAAACTGGACTTTGGAAGTCTCTGCTTCTTCTCAGCCTACAGACCAAACACCCCACTTTTAAGTATAACAAGGTGATTTTTCCTTCCTTTTAAAGCATTATTTTTGGTCGATATGTACGCTGAAGTTGGAGAAAAGAAATACTATATACTAATGCTCAGAGTGAAGCTATCTAAATATTTAACACTGAGTTTAGCTGATTCTGGAAAGATTTCCTTTCATATCTACATGTCACCAGCAATTAAAAAAATACTTGAAATCGATGTCTGTATTCTCCAATTTCTCTGTGTATCACAACTCAAAAGTTCAGCATTACACTGTCAAACAGTGAAATGTGCAGCACAGCAGCACTGTATAAATACACAGCATTTGCAGAGTGTTTTGACTGACCTGGTGACTGTTAGAGGTAGGTGCTACTTCCAAACTTAGAAGTTTTCTAAATATTTTCAGTTATGTTTCAAGTTACACTCATTAGTGCCAGTTAAATGTTGGCTCAAGAGCAGTTGTACACATTTTTCTGTAGGGGCAGCGACCAAAGAGAACATAACAGCAGATGGAATAGGAAGACATTTTCATTCATACTCATGTTATCATCAGGGCTTAAAGGAAAAAAGCCAGTCTGGTGATATGCTGCCCTACACGGTCTGAATCACAAAAATGAGAGAAATATTGCAGTGATCCCCTTCTCCCCGTATTTCCCCAAACCCTGGTAGCAACGCAAGGCAATAAATGGGAATTAATGAGCAAGTGCCAGTGCAGCACCTCAAACCAGCCATTCCACAGCCCTTCTCGTGCAAATCAGCTTTGCAAAGCTGTTTTCCACTTCACTGATGTGGTGACAAAAACTTCCAGTCGATTTAAGGAAGGCTCCAGCCAGTGAAGGCATGAGCACAGTGAAGAAGTTCATTCAACTCCTACTTGCAAGTTTAATGCATTAGAATTGTTTTGATCAACTCTTCAATGGAGCAGCAATCTTTGCCCCCTCAGTGCACTCTCCCTCCTCCTCTAGGTGGCTTTACCAATTCTAAAATTCCAGGAGCTGACTACAAACCATTTTAGCCTAACCAAAACCACCAGATTTCTATAGATAACTAATTTGGGGAAGGAAGTGTGCAAGGGAAAATGGCTTTTCTGATCCTGGCCTTATTCATTACTCACTCTCAGAAGCAGCCAGGAGGCTCTCAGTTTTGCTAAGCCACCACAGGGTGGGAGAACGCAGAACTGGGAGGAAGGAAAAAAATAGCTATAAACTGATTATGAAGATGTTTAGGCTAAAAAAAAACCCAAGCAATTTTGGGAAAACGTGCACTGAAGTGCTGGAATAGCTCTGATAGGAGAAATTCAAGAAAAACAAACCCAAAACCTGACAACTGTGTGAAGGATGACAGGATCATTGCCCAGGCAGGGGCCTGCACAAATCTGCAAGTCCCACACTGCTTCTACCAGAGAAAGTTGTTGAGACTGTACTGCTGACAGTGTGAAGTGTGCAACAGCAACTCCATTATAAATCACATATTTGACATTTGGAAGCCTCGGTTCCAAACAAATTCCATCCAAGATGAAACTGCACATCTTAAACCAACGCTCTCTTTATTTGATTTAGATGCTTATAAATTCAACAAGATTAAATGAGTCATTCGGGTGATTTCAGGGTTTCCATTCCTACGTAACTACAAACCAAATAAATATCAGGGGGAAAAAAAACAAAGCCTCAGATAGACACAATAAATCTGTACTACTCCATTATGCAGTTAAAAATCTTCAGGGAGATTGAGAAATATAATTGCAGGAGACTCAGGAACACCAGGAAAAAGGCAAGAGGGGTTGTCATATGTTCCAAGAAGCCACAAAAAGCCAAGAAGTCTTTTTAACAACAATGTCACTCTGAAACAAAAAATATAGTGAACTCCTTTTGCTAAGGCTTCATTTTACCTTTCTTCTGGAAAGAGGCAAGGAAAAAATCCTGATGCTTCTAGGAGTAACCTTCACTGCTAAATTATGCAGAAATACCTAAAGTGACCTGTTCTGTTCCAAGGGGAAAGCATAAATAATGATCCAACACAAAAGCATCCAACAAACTGGCAAGTTTTATTGATCTTTCTTCAACTTCCCAGTGTTCACACTTGCTTTGGAGGCCACAGAAGAACACTAATCCTCTTTTCTGGGAAGCACTTCCTACCTCAGATCAATAGAAATGTATTTTTTTTTTCCCTTGCTTTCAACTGCAGTCTGGGAGTGTAAAAGTCTGCTGGAGGAAGTGAAACGCAAACCAGGCTGCCTGCACTGAAGGCAACCTGTGAAGCTGCACACCTTCATCCTATTTAGTCTCTGCTCAAACTATTTATGATTATGAACAAGGTGTTTGGTAACTGCCCCAACTGGGCTAATTCTCTTCACAGACTCAGAAGTATTTAGGTTGTGTAAAAGACCTCCAAGATCACCGAGTCCAACCACTGTCATAAATCAGGCAGTCCAATTATTCAGTACAGACACTACTAAGGTCTAGATTGTGCATTCCAAGTCCAAGAGAGCACTTTTTCTGCTTGTTTTGTTTTTTGAAGCTGGAGATGGCTTAGAAAAAGCCAAGGCAAATCAATTGATGTATCTGCTCCCTGAACAGACAGCCTGCAAGATAAATAAAACATGGACAAAAGAGAAGGATGAAAACAGGAAAACATTCAGCCTGCTGTCCATCATGTTCAGGCACTCTCAGGATGACAGGACAGAAAAGCAGCTTCCACAAATTCTCTTCATGGAAACCTATTTGCATGTAAATGACAAAATAACTTGTACATTATAGGAGGTATTTAGGTGGAAACACTTAATTGTGAGGTTATCCAAACCACCTTATTCATTTCCCAATGCAAAACACGTGCAGAAAAGAATAAAGAGAATACTGGCGAGCAGTGCTTGTGCAGACACAAACCTCATTACAGTAATAAATCAGAGTCTGGAATTCTAAAATATGCTTTTTTTGGGCTGAAATAAAAGAGTGGAAAAAATAGGCATCAGCTGTTGAAATTTCTCCCACCCTTGTGGCAGTGAAATCTGATTCTCTGAAACTGTGGAAAAACCATAAGGAACCAACGAATTTACTGCACTTCACACAACCAGAATCATCAGTTGACTTCTTCCCAAGGGTCTCCTGGAACTGAGCATCACGTGATGGAATTTCTGTGAATCCCACCTGCACCATTTGCTCCCTACAGCCACTTCCTACCAACACAAATCAAAGCGATCTGGCCCTCAGAATCATCCCTGGCCTAGAGCCCCTCCTGCTCACTGGTTACATCACAGCTTTTCGAACCAGAAGCATCCAAAACCTGGCAGATTCCACTCTGCAGGACTTTCTGCTTTCAATATAAGCTGTGTCATCACTACCACCACATTTTCTAAATTTAAGGTGTTTCTGCCCACGTGCCAAGGACACGGGAACTCACACCGACGTTGTGACCAACAACAGACATCATACTTCCCTCAGACTGGCTTTTTGCAGGAAATACTTTAAGGCAAGGAATATTTTGTTTGATTTTTCCGCATCTCAGGTCACAGACTTCAAGGCACACTGCCCACTTACAGACTCGAGCCCTGAGGAATAACTTGGATTTTGCTGGGATTATTTTCTTTGGTTTCATCATGGTAATCCATGACTCCGGAGTGACTTATTTATAAATCCTGAAGGCATGAAACGTGGGTATTGTGGTGTGGAGGGTTTTTTTGCTTGTTGGGGGTGTTTTTGTGTTGTGGGTTTTTTTTCCTTTGATTATTCCACTGTCTGTATTCTGCTGTTCTGCACAGAACGTTTGAACTCAGTGAAATTCAGAAATAAACTCAATACCAGATCATTTAAGTCCACTGAGAAATGCAAAGTATTAAGCTATAAGCCTACAGATAAGACTGTGCAGTTGAAAGGATGTCACAATATTTCCCTCTAAAAGGACCAGAACACCAAAAACCAGGGTACCAGGTACCACATCCCCCCTGAAACACATACAGTAAAACAGCCTCAGTTCACATACAGCTGAAATACAAATGTTAAGCCTTTATCACGAGGCTCAGATCAATAACAACAGTGACCAACTGACCACTGTGAAACAGCTCCTGCTAGACCTGACTGGAAGAGCAATTCAGGTCATTTTAATCAATGCTTCTGACAAAAGAGATTCCTGAGTAGTCATTCTCACAATTTATTAATTGTAGCAAAACTAAATTAGAGAAAATAAAATTAAATGGGATGCAACAGCCTATGTTTCTAAAACTCACTTATCTCCCATTAGGTTCATCCCCTGAAGCACCAGTTTTCAAACCTGTTTGATGGATTGTTTAAGGCACAATGATTTCCAGGTGATCTAATGATAGCAAGAGGAGATGTTTGCATCCCATCTCAGCCTCCTCCTCACCTTGTCAACGTGTGGGTGCCAGTACTCATCGTGTGTTGTCTTGGCTCCTGTGCTGTTCATTCTGGAGAAGAACGTTGGCTTGGTCAGGTACATGGCAGAAGAGCTGATCCCAAACACCTGAGCAATCCTTTCCTGGATCCTCTGCCTCACATCCCTGCAAAGAACACGCAGAGCACACGGTGCTCAGTCAGTGACACATAAGTAAATAAATAAATAAACAAATAAGGAAATCAATCAATAAGGAGACCCCCTCAGTTGTTTTGTTTGGGGTTTGTTGCTTTGGGTTTTTTTAATTCTCAGAATATCAAAGAAAAGAAATTACATCTCCTGTGGCTTAGGTTTTAAAATTTCTGTCTGTTTTCCTGAGTAATTCCACTCCTATCCCTGAAAACATTCAAGTCCTTCACATAGATATTTTTAATCCAAAGCAGGTAAAGGTAAAATTGTACCTTCCTAAAAGGCTTGCCTCTGAAGAACCTTTAACTACTTTTAAACCAATTGGTGAAGTCCCTGGCACCATGAAATTCAGGGTTCTTGGTCAACATATGTACGGGTATTATTACCAGATTTTTTTAAATGAATGCAAGATGTCTTTCACAATTACACAGTCACAGCGTGCAAACAAGACAATCTGAGCAAACCCATTTCTGAAGTTGTGCATGGAACTACATTCGTGGTTTTGTATCTTCCATTACATTTCTCCACTCGATAGTACTGAACCTCAGCATAACTTTCAAGAAAGTTTTTCCCAGGTATTTCTCTAGGGAACTTAAATGGTGACTAAAAAGAAGTGATAGAACTAAAACAAGACCTGTGGTGTGTATCTACAGCCTACAGGCTGTGAAAGTCTCTTAAAATCCACAAGTACTAAAAAATCCTAAATATTCATTCTGTTCACACCTAGTCCCTCACGAGAAATAGAAATAATACACACAGATTTGATTTTTTAACCTGTCTCACTTTACATTTTTAGGGGTCAATCCAAGCTATTTTTCATGTAAAATATTGAAAGCGTTTAATGAAGTTAGAGGGATTTTCAGGGATTTACATGGCTGCATGAACTGAGGTTTCAAGCTGAGAGCTACACCACAGTGGTGGAGTTTGCAAAACTGAGACCAGGAAAGAACCTACAGGTCCTTCCTCTCCGTGCTGGGGGAGGCTGGTCTTGCTGTCTGCTTTTTCCAAGGAGCAGGGCTGAAGGAAAGGCTCCCAGAAAGCATTAAATGCAATTAGTCATTTTGTGAATTGAGAGCAGGTAGCACTTTGAACAAACCAGCTCAAGAATTCACAGCCACAAACAGCAGAGCAGCTGATTCCCTGGCCCTTGCATCAGCCAGCTGGAATAAATCTACTCCCAAGAAGTCAGGCCACAGTATTGACATAACTAAGTCTCCAGCAGTCGTCCTGCTCTGTAAGGAGTCCTCCCTCTTCTTTCAGCCTGATTAATTTTCCAGTTTTAAAAGCTTTCTATTGAGGTTTGCTGTCTGCTGTTTATAAGGCTCTGTTAAAGCCTCACTGCTCTTTGAGACTGAAGTGCAATGCTTTGGGCAGAATGTGTGTTTTACAAACCAAACAGGATGCAAAGCCCTATTCAATATGCCAAACACAGCACGCAGCTGGTTTGAAAAGCAGAGTAAGGTCACTTTTTAGCCTAGAAAAACTCCTCTGTACAGCCTGTTTTCTGCTGGCCGGGCCATTTCCACATTTATCAATATCACGACTGCAAGTTTCTCATTCCATTCCCTGCCCTGCTGTTCCAAACACAGCCCACTGGCAGAATACTTAAGGACAAACACATTGTACTTCATGTGTAAATCAAGTGACAAGATAAGCCAAATTTCAGCTTAGAAGGTGCTATCAAGAAAGGAATAAATGAGCCCAAAACTGGGAGAGCCATGTTGTTCCCTCAGCCACTTCTCTGTGACCCAGAAGCAGCTGGAGCCTCCCTTCCCTCACTGATCCCGGCCCACTGGCACTTCAAAACTGTTGGGAGAGTTCTGGTGCACAAACAAAATACTTCTTTATGCTGGAGAACACAGCATTTGTTTTCATAGCACAGCAACTCTTGTCTCATTCAGACTGCTGAGGTGTACCCTGGGACTGAGCAGAGCCACTACAGAGCTCTGCAGTGGCAATAAATGCCCAGGTACAGCATCCAGTCAACAGCATCAGCACCAAATTAATCCTCCCCCATCTGTCAGCAGCAGTCCTTGTCCATTTGCACTGAGTCACTGGAAAATATCAAAATGCTCACGCCAGACACAGGGAAAGGCAGACCAGAACGCCCTGAAAGGAGCACATGACCACCAGATTCTGTAAAACAGTTACTGTTTTGGAGTTAGGGTGATGAGGAAGAAAATAAAAAAAGCCAATGAAGTAGCTGGAAGTCCAAGGAACACACAGCTTGAGAGAAAGGAAGGTCACTAGCTGGCAAAGTAGCAGCAGCAGCACAGAGAGCTAAAAGTGCCACTGAGAAGTTTCTGTGAGACACAGGCTCTGCCAGACCAGCAACAAAAAACTGCAGTTAGGAGCCACTGCAAAGTGTGATCGTATCCCGGTGACAGGAACACTCCAAACTCAATCCCACACAGCTTCCTGATTATCCCACTTGTCATCACTGTCCCAGGGAGCTGACCAAGCAAAGGTCTCCTGCAGCCAGAGAGCTTGAATAGCAATCACACACAGAGCAGACACAGGGAGAAAGCAAATTAGCAGCTCTTCCTCTGCTCCTTCTATGTCTCTGCCTTAATAAGTTGTAAGGCTTTGGGAATAAATCTTGGATTGTGCTGTTTTCTGCTCAAGTCACCCCTTACAGCAAGCATCCTGATCAAAGGCGTCCCTTCTGAATAAACATCTCATTTATTATGTGAAACAGGAGGGGTTCCTGGAATGTGCTTGGCAGATGGTGGTTGAAGTATCAGCCTAGAAACCGTAATTGATTCTGAAGCAACATAATTTTGACGGAGACAGTTTAGAAATCCTGGCTCAGGATGCCTACTCAGATTCGATATTGTTGCAATCAGTAACACTTAGACATGAATTACATTCAGTTATTTCTCTCAAGAGTGTATTTTTAAAGTGACCTTGGTGGGTAAGGGAAAGTAACGAAGATAAATGCTCCCCAAAATAGCATCAAATCATTCATTAAGGCCATAAAGTACTACAGTCCGTGTTAAAGCACTGCCATTAATAGGAACAGAAGCATTTAATAATATATTTTGTATTAGCTTCACATCCAGCAGACTGAAACATCCCCTATACCGGCATGAAATCCCAAAGGAATACTGACATTCCCTAGCAGCTGTCTCATCTCACAGCATAAATTTATAAAATTATTGAAAAATTGAATGCTTCTGTTCATGTGAAACAGAAATTATACATTTTCTTTATGCAAAGGTCAATAATAATCAAGGAATCATCTAATTTTTGAAATTTTGGGATCAGGAGTAAAAACATTTGAAAGAAGTTCATCGATAAAGACAATGACACTAAAGACAGCTGTTAAATAGAAATAAGTTTAAAGTGATTTGTATTTTAGGATTATATTAATTAATTATTATTTTAATAAAACTAATAAACCCATTTGGCTACTTAAGATTCCTTCCACCACTAGAGGGAGGTCAGATTCCTTCGCACAGGCAAGGAAAAAAAAAAAAGACCAAAAAAAAAAGAGTTAAAATGTTCAAATCAGGGACATTTTAAATTATGAGAAACCAACCGAAATGCATAACTAAAGAATTATTGTGTCTAGTCCACAAAGAATGCTTGTTCCTAAACTTTGGCCACACACCTTCCCAGACACATGGAACTCGTTAGGTTTGTTGTGTTTGTTAAGTGCATGAGCAGGGCTGCAGGAAAGCTGAGAGCATCAGATGCCAGAGCTGTTACATTATGGAGCAATTTCACCCTCTGGCTGCTCCTCCAGCCAGAACATGAGTAATCTGAAGTCCTTCCACTTCCTGCTTTACCATTTTTAATGTTTTGCTACACTCTGCCTCAAAAAAACCCAAGCTCCTAATGCAATAATAGCCCAGAACTGGGTCTATCATCTCACACAAGCCTTTGGATAAGGTGTGGAAGAGGAGGTAATGATGAAGGATTTTCCATCCCAGCTCTCACGTTCCAGCAGATCCCCCCAGAGCTCAGAGGAGCAGCTCTCCTTGCTGGCAGGGGGGGAAATGTGTGGTGCTGCCAGCACCCAGACTACACTCACACCACAAAGCTGTCCTGACGTGGCTGATGCAGCTCAAAAGCAGCTGATGTTGTTTATCAGTCACCAAAAAGTCCTTTTACTCCTCTTCCTCAAGTCATCTGAATTCTCAGAGATTACTATTTTGAGCTGCAAAATCCAGTGTATGAATGCAAATCCCAACCTGCACTCTGCAAAAAACTCAAAAACATCAGAAGTTCTGGTTTGTGGTTCCTCCAGCAGCTATTGAAAATCTTTACCGGTATAAGGCAAAATCCTCTTCTGTGAAGATGTCTCGAATTTTGTCCCCAAAGTACCTGGAAAATTAAACAACAGTTTAAAAGAAGAGCTGCTGAATCACACTGAGCAACAAGACGCCTTCTCACCCCCAGCCCTGCTTTACCCACAATCAAAAAGTGAGAACACCACACAAAAAAAAACTTACAAATGCTTTTGAGCATGATGTCCAAAAGCAACGCTAAAAGATCAAATGTTAAAAGGTTAAAGGATTGAAATGCTGCAACTGGTAACAGAATTCCTGAGGCATTAAAAAAATCCCCTCTCACATCATGAAATAACCACATGGATTCAAGTTTTTAAGGGTTCAGGCTATTTGATTTCTTCCACCGCTGACAAACTAAACTATAACTGTGAAAAAATACTGATTTACTGTTGCAAGAACATAAAAATAAAGGTAATGGCAGCTTTCAAAGTGCCCAGTTCAACAAAAGGTCCATTTTCATGCCAGGAAAGTTCTTTAACTGGTCATGGAAAGTGTGGTGAATCCAACCAACTTCCAGAGTTTCTCATCACTAATCCCAGCCCGGGGGCTCGAGACACTGCAGGAGGGAGTGGGAAGGGGTGGGGTGACAGGAGGCAGGAAGCCACAGCCCCGTTTTACCTGTACAGATTAACAAAATGCTTCCCCAGGGAAAGAGCTCCGGAGTGCAAGTCCAAAATCGATGCCTGGAAAAGGAAACAAAGAAGGAAAAATGAGCATGAAAAGGTTTTATCATTATTTAACTATGACCTTTAATAACTGTCCCAAGCTGGCTCTCACTTTCCACAGCCTCCCAAGTAAAAACAGTAGTTTCCAGACTTTGGGTTCACAATATAACATTTATTTTACAACTACAGGCCTCCCTCAGGTCCCTGCAGAGATGCAGAGAATATTAAGGTACCAATAAAAAAAAAGCATAGGACTGCTATTGCTGAGATTCAAACCTGACACAGAGATGCCAGAGTCTCCCCCCACGGGCTCAGGGTAAAACCCTGTGCTCCAGGATCCCTTCTTGAAGGCATTTCCCTTCCACACAAAGATGTCTCATTTTCCAATATTTGTGAGAGCTCAAGTAGCAGCACTAATATTTATCTTGCCCTGCATTTGTTATTAAAACTTCTCCTACACCATGAGTTCCTGTATACTTCTCACATTAAATACAGACATAAAAAAGTCTCTTTAAAAGAACAATTAGAATTCTAAGGCTTACTAGAGCCAAACTTTCTTTTCCTCAATTTCTAAGCTGCCATAAAAGAAAACCACACAGTGAAAAGTTTTCACATATGAAAATTCAATTCATTTCTTCATCCAATTCAAGCCAAACTCTTCTGCTGAGCTTCCAACAAGCTGCAAAGATTAGTTTTCAGATTTGCCAGGATAGAGAGCTACCCCTCAGGACTCTAAAATGTTTCTCTAAATTGAATAAAGGACACTTTTGTATGTCCCCTGCTGTCCACAAAACACAGGTTTGTTTTGCATCAAGTTCAAAAGAACCAACAGAAGTCTTTAGTCTGATAGAAGTCTTTTTGTCTTTTACACTGGAAATAATCAAATAGCAACAGTTAATTAACCTGACCAGCACTGAAGTAATGACATCTCTTATGTACAATATCTGGGCACGCATCTTGGAATTTGGCATTGTTTTGATGCACCACAGACCATTCACATTATTCTAACAAAATCCCAGCAGTAATCAACACTTGTGACAGAGGAACAGCTTCATAACAGTCCCTTAGAAAATCTCTGCAGCCTCAATTGCTCTGAGCTCCAGAGCTGAATCAGGGGAACCCCACTAACATCTCTTATTACAAGAGATAATAATGAACTTTTTAAATAAACCTACTCAATAACCTTTGAAAAAATACATAAAGTAATAAGGTATTCAAGTGGACACAGCATGAGCTTTTCAGATCTGCCCTTCCCACTGTTCTCCAAAAGCTTCAGAGGACTGTTAAGGAAACAAGTAATCTCACACTTATGCAAGAGCAGCTCTTGTAATAAACTTTACTCAAGCTTCAGAAGCAAAATACTTACATTTACTGGATTCCGGTTCTGTACCAAAATCTAACCCACAACTAGAAGTAAAACTGCTCCTGTGTAGCTTCAAAAATGTTTGTGACCATATTAAAGTAGACTATAAGAGGTAGCACAACACAGCTGAGAAGATGAATTGGATTTTAAAAACAAATCGCCTTTCTAACTCTTTCCACATGCTCCTCAAACTTACACATTTCTTCTCACTCCCCAAGCTCCAGATGATTACAGTTAGGGAAGAGCCAAAATAATGAAATGAATCAATAAAAGACACCCCCAAGAACTGTAGTTACTCCTAGCTGAGAAGGCAATAGCTACAATATAAAGCCCAGAAAAGCCACATAAAGGCTGAAGAAGGAATCTGAAAAAGAAAGAACATTCTCCAGGGTTGTTTCACACAGGGGAAAACAACTGCATGCCAAGACAGGGACTTGCTTACACATGAGCACAGAGCTCTTTGTTTAACAGCTACCTGAGAAAGAAACCCAACACATTTTGACCCCTGTCATTTCAGAATATTAAACATTTTCAGCATCATTTCTGACACTGAGAGTAAAATCTCGGTTACTTCAAGCCCCCCTCTCTGATCAAGGGCCAGCCTGCAGTTCAGGTCAGTATTCCCAGGCTGAAAGGTCTACACAGTTTGTCTAAAGATGGCAAACACACACCCACACCCCTATTTCTGAGAGACTTTGACAGAACTGCCCCCATATCCTGGTTTACAGAACTCTCTGTAGAAGTGAAACAGAACTTCCTTAAAAAAATAAAAAGGACAAACATATGTTCTTTTGGACCTTCAGTGCTGTCAGTCCCATAAGAGTCTCTACCCTCTTACTGCTAAAAGAATTCAAAAAGAATATGCAAGTACCCAGCACTTGTCAGCATATGGCAAAAAGGATCAATTTTCTCATGTTGGAAAGCCTGACAGGCCCTGCCATTGTTCCTCACTAGAAGGGACTGCCAACCATTAAATCCCAGTTCACATCCACACCAGTTCCTCCAGCCTGTAAAAGGTTCTATGTGATATTTGTGAGAAAGCAGCAGACACACTACCCGAAGGAGAAAACCGAAAAAACCTTAATTCTACTTGTCTCTAGAGGAGCCGGTAGCTCCCAAAGCCTCCCGCACTGCTCCTGCGGGAATGCTGCCACACTCCAGCGGGGAAGAGGGACAAGAATGCAGGTTCTACCCGGGCACACCAAAGGCAGGCAGCCTTGCACACGCTCTCCACAACAATCCCACCTTCAAACACCCTTCCCTCCCCGAAGCACGAGCAGACACACGAGGGTGGTGCTCTTAGGGAAGTGCCTTTTCCAGTTACACTGATAATTAAGTGTAAGCGGTCTGAGTTACGCTCAGCCAGCCTGGGGTGGGTCAGGTTACTGCTGGGGAACTTAAATGCAGTATTTGGCTACGGAGTCCAGCACAAAGTTACACCAGATACAGACTGGACACAACCAGTTCCTCTCCGGCTTGCTGGAGCTCAGCCAAGATAATCACACCAACACAGAGCTGGAAGGAAGGTGAAAGATGTTGCCAAGTGCATCTTTCACCCCTGAGTACACATTTCCTATGCACTATCAGGAGGCTAATCAGGGAAAAAGAAAACTCTGCAGTAGAGGTGTGAGACAGGACAAGTATCCTGCACAGGCTTGATGTCCTCCCTGAAAAAGGCAGAGCTGGCAGCATTTTGAGGACTTCAGATTTTGGCTGGGAGGGCAGAAAGCAGAACAAGGGATAAGTCTGCAGAACCACTGGGCTGGAGGGCCCACAGCAGAACCCCTTGTTTGGCATCACACAGTTTGTTTGCTTCTCACAGTGACTAAACAATTTCATTTTCCCCTGCAAAGGGAGGTCTGGGTGCCTCCTCCTGCCAGTTCTGCTGGAAGGCAGGACACAGACTGCAGCTGGCTGGCTCACCAAGGGATTTCTTTTCTGGGACTTTGAAATAAATGCCAGTAGGTCTGATAGTAAATGAGTTGTCTCATTTACACCAGAGGGTTGCTATGATGGCAGCACCTGCAAGATCTGAGTGAATGAGTCAGGACTGAAGCATTCAAACGAACAGCAGTGACGTGCAGGAAAATATTAAGGAGGGAAGGATTATAAAATCATAGAAGGTTGAAAAGGGAAATGTCATTATCTAGATGAAGAAGAAAAAACAAGCTGAGGCAAACATCAAGACAATTAATGTAAATCTCATTCTGTGAATAAGGAACAGAGTATAAAACAACTTCACAGAGACAAATGTACAAGGGAAAGCAGCTTGCTGGTGGAGAAGATATCCCTGTTTGGATTCTGCTGGAAGACAGACCAGAAAATTACCATGGCCCCTCTAGCTTCACTCCGTGTGTGTCTGCATAAATAAATATAAACCCAGGAAAAGTTACAAAGGAAGATAAGAAAGCTCAGCATGACAACTGTGGCGTGACCCCTGGGAGGCCTCAATAATTCAGATGTTTGTCAAGACCTTCTCAACATAAAAAGATGGAATGGGAAACAAGTTTTGGTGCTGTGCTCCAGTACCCCAGGGAAGGGCAGCAAACAAAGGCAGGAGAGAACTGACAAAGTCACAAACTGCAAGTTTAGATCTTTAAATTAATAAATTATATCTAGACACACAGACACAAATCCACTTCTGAGAATTCAAAACGTAGTAACTATGACAGGCAAAAAAACCCCCCAAACCCAGACACGTTGCTTACAAAGGGGTTAAGAGGAAACCTTAGGCTATGAAAATGCAGTCTGCACCACAATAGAAACCTGCAGAAGTTTTATTTGGACTAGCAGAGAGAACAAAGTGGCTAAAGAAAGAATTAAAAATAATTAAACAGCAACAGGAAGTTTAAGGTATTTTAAAGGAAAAATTAGTCTTACAGCAGACATAATTGGACAGAATTATCCAAACACTCTAAAGCCAAAGAAATGTAAAGCAACAAGCCAGACCTACTCCAAGTGGCTGGAAGCCTGGGAGCATACAGACAAAGCTGGAAGATGTAAGGGTTGAAACATTCTGTGTGCTCTGTGGGTAAGAGACTGGAAAAGAGGAAAGGCTCAAATGAAGACAGACAGTTTCATCTAAAGCCCATCATCACACACCCAGCAGGATCCAATGGTACCTCAGAGCCAGGACAGCACTGCAAGGAAAAGATTTGCTCCATGACACCAGGAATATGGGCTGGCACACGGGGAAAGGAAGAGGAAAATGGCAGCACAGGAGAAAGAGGTATAAAGAAACCAGGTAAGGAGAGTGTATTTAAAGGCTTCTCCCGAATAATGATTCTTCCCCGTGAGGGTGGGGAGGCCCTGGCACAGGGTGCCCAGAGAAGCTGTGGCTGCTCCATCCCTGGAAGTGTCCAAGGCCAGGATGGACGGGGCTTGGAGCACCCTGGGATAGTGGAAGGTGTCCCTGCCCACGGACAGGAACCAGACAATCATCAAGGTCCCTTCCAACCCAAACCATTCTATGATCCATTCTCCTTCCCCACAGTTTCCCAGAAACACTGGTCAGCTCCTGTTTCTAACATCTTTCCGTTTTTATCCATTATTTTGGGTAAGTGCTCAATACAACATCACACTTTCTTCTTGAACCCTTCCCTAAGGATTAAGAGCACACAAGAACTTTCTCACATTTACAGATGATGAGACATGTGAGAAGGCCTGGCTCTGAGCCCAGACCTCTCCATGGACATCAGATTTTTAACAGATTTATTTTATTGCAGCGAGAGAATCATCTTTCCCTCTCCCTCATTTCCCTCCCCTTTAAAAAAAGAAAAAAAAAAGAAAAAAGACAAAATGAAGCTTCCAAAATAACACAGATGATGGATTTATATTTGCCTGTCACTCTGGCTTGTTGTTGGTTCAGCACCCCTGCCCAGCTCTGGGCTTTGGGCAGCGTTTACCTCCTGCTCTCATCTCTTCCCAGCTTTCTCTGCCTCAGTTTCCCCAGTTCTGACCCCCAGCTGGACAACAGCTTTCTGTGCTCCAGACCCAAGCTCTGTGTGTTCCACCTTGCCATTTGAAACCCTCTTGGTGGGAGTGTAATGAAAAATCACACCTAGTCCCAGAAGCAGAGGAGAGGAAACCCACGTGGCAGCCCCAGGAGCCACCCTGGGGGTCCCAGCGGGCAGAGCAAGCCAGGGGAAGTGGCAGATTATGCAACCACAGAACTGGAAAAAAAACCCAAGAGATCCCAACAGAACTGAGCACAGAATGTTAAATCTTTTAAACACGTTGTCTGAGATGGGCAGCACTGCTTAAGTTTCTCAGTTTATATTTTTTGCAGATCTTTCTCAGCAATCACAAGGACAAGAAAGTCTTTTTTTTTTTCCGCTGAAACCCTTCTCCTTTTTTTCTAATAAATGCCCTAATTCAGCAGAGGCCTGAAGAAGTGGCAGTGTTTACAAATACTCAAGAAACAGTTCCTGTTCACACACAAAAACATTCTGAGAACAAAGACGGGGGAAATAAATTAAAATAAATGTGCTTGTTAAAGAGAAGTAGGATTCTTTCAATTTAAAGAATATTATTCCAAGGTCTCCTTAAGACATTACATGGGGTTTTTTTGTCACTACACAAAACCAATCTTTACATGATGGTATGAACCACTGTAATTTACTCTCAGAAGTCAAACTTTTGTAGTTCTGCTATAGCAACTCTTTCCAGATGAAGACAACATCAGTTCAAGAGAAATGCTAGAAACAAATAAATAAATACAAGGAAATGGCAACTGTATTGCAGAAGTCAGGAGTTACACTGCTAGCAGAAGTATTAATGGGAAATAACTTTCCAAATCAATTTTTTTCCAAGTCTCAGTGGAAGGAAAAAATCTCCATCTCCTCACCTCAGCCCCAAAAAATGCATTTATAATCTTGCCTTGGCAGTAAGAATGTAGAAAGTAACAGGACACTGCTCACCCCTCCATCAGATCCTCCCAAGGACAGTCCCCTCTCTGCTATTCTGCAGGCAAAACAATAATCTCAGATGAGAACTGAAGTCTGATTACTTTGTCCTTTAATGCCCTTATTTACAGCACGTAACTCCTCAGTACGTGGTATTTGATGCATCAGATATAACCCAACTGAGTTAAGAGAAGCTCCCATTTAGTTGAAACCTTTACAGTGTGTCGTGAAAATAAAGTATTTGTGTTGCAGAACATTTCTGAGCTTGCAGCTCCCTTCCACAAATCCCAAAAATACCCTAAAAACAGTCCCTTCACAGAGGACTGCAGGGTCAGCAGCAGCTGGTGATTACCCAGACAGAGACACAGCTGCAATAAGGCTTACATTGTTTTGTTCTGCTTTTAAAGGCCAAATGGAGGCCAAGTGAAAATCCTTTAAAACTTATTTAATTCATTTTCCTTTCTTTCTGCGAAGTGCTCGTGCCCCTCAGAGCCAGGCAGATTCTGTGTGAAAGAACTGCCACCGCTACAGTAAAAATGGAAAGTGGCTTTAATAACAAAAATTCCATCTTTTAACCAGTCTAACCCATCCTGCTCACCCATCCTACACCTCAGACTGGCACAATGTCACCGAAGTCAGTGCTTTCAAAAGTTAGAGCCAAAAGAAAAATTACCTACGAATTCTTTCGGCTTCCTCCCTCGTGACTACAGCATCGGTCACACCTCTTCCACACTTCCTAGGAGTGCACCCTGCAACACAAAGAGGAAGAAAAGAACCCACTGAAACCACTTCAACCACCTGAAGGGCAGCTTTTAAAATGAGACTTTGCACAGAAGTCTCTCTTGAAGTCACTCTTGAAGCGCACGGCTCGGATATGTAAGATAAAAAAACTCCCCTAAAATTCATTGCTGAGAAATCTAACATGAAATTTTAAAAGTCCTTGGGAATAACAAGTCAGCAGCAAGAGTTCCAGGTGAAGAATATATGAAAGTTCTTCTAAGTCTGGTTGACAACAATCTTCAGGTAAGAAGAAGAAATAATCAGTTCTGAGCCACCAGAGACCTTGGGATGCTACATTTGGCACTTTTCTGGGGAAGATCCATATCCAGAGGTATCTTCACATCTCTCCTGTGAAAGCCACAGGAGAGATGGGCTGAGTGTGTTTTCTGACACCTGCCAGGGCACTCAGTGCTCCTCAACTGAGTGTCACTTCAAGGATTATTTATTCATCAGAACACAAAATTACTGGAAAGAAATCAATTAATTCACTCATGGAGGACAAAAGCATCAGTCTGCTCTGATCAAAAGCAATTAATAACAATGACCAGGAGAATGTCAGGAGAAGTTCTTCCAGGAATTTTGTAGGAATTTCCATTTCCTATTACTGGATATACCCCATCCATGTCTCAGGTGGGCTGCAAGGGAAAGCTGATGTTCAAGTAGAGAAGAACTAGGAAGGAGTAAACTCAAAGGAGAAATCCAATACACCAGGACAAACCCAGCTATTGAGAGCTTCCTTTCCACAACATTCTGCGGAGATTTCTGATTTCAGAAGACATTTGTTCCTTTTCCAGCTGCAAACATCAGCACAGCTCTTATCCTTTGGAAAGGCTGGTGCTGGAGAGTCAAACTCCAAAAGGTTTTGAAAAACTACAGGGTTACCTCAAACAATTGTTACATTTCTGGGGTCTCTGACAGACTGTTACATTTCTGGGGTCTCTGACAGAGAACTGGCAAAGAGTACTGGAAGCAGGAGGTGTTCTGAAGGCAACATCGGCATAAGTTTTCCCAAATGGAGAAAAAACTCCAACAGAAGAACGTAGTCCAGCATAAAGTCAGTCAGGTACCAACAGTACAGCACAAACACTGGGTGAATGCAAAGGAAAAATCAGAACAGTCTGAAAACAATTCCAGCAGTAAGAAATGTGTCCTCTTTGTCTCAAGAGACCATGGCACATGTGAGCAATGAAAGGCATACCTGGAGAATCTCAGGAGAAATTCAGATTAGTATTCCAACTACCCGGTAGCTTCCACGAATTTGTGCCCAGTAGACACAAACCCAACCCTTTATCTAATTAGGCCCCATCAGCTTTGGCTATCAGGTAAATCAAGGTAAAGGAGGAACACACCAAAACATGTAAAACCACAAGTACTGCCTCTGGCCCCTGCTCCTGGTCACCACAGAAACCAGAATGTTACACAAAGGACCAAACTGCAGCTGTGTCTCCTACTTAGTGGTATTTAGCCAAGAACCATTCACTGCTGAGACAGAGATGATTCACAGGAGAAAAAACTCCATTAAGATGTTCCCCTGCTGCACAAGATCATAGAACAGTTTGGTTGGAAGGGACTTTGGAGATCATCTCATTCCACGCCCTGCCCTGGGCAGGGAACAATCCATCTCAAAGCCAGACAAGAGCAAGCAAAGATTTACAGCTGCCATCCCCAGAGCAGTCTGTGCTAGACCTTTCCAGGCATCTCTGCTTTCCACATCCCCTGACCCTGTCTCTGGAAAAGCACCTTAACTCTGTCTCCTGGGCAGTGGCCATGGATGCTTTGTGCACTGACACAAAATGTCAGCACACGGGAGAAATAAGATTTCATCACACACAGTAGCCACAGTAGGTTTAAGTAGTTAACGTGTCTCAGGAGAACAGAAATGGCCAAGATCTGGCCACAGAGTTTAGAATGCAGGTGAGACTGTGCTCACGTAACACCCCACCTTCTGCAAATATAGTAAGTGAAGTGCTTGGCCTCTGAAACATAGCAAATTTTATTTGGTATGAAGCATGTTTACAGGCAGGCAGTGCTATGGAAATAAATCCTGCTCTGACACCAGCTACCAAATCACTTGAAGCAAACTGGAAGCTCAGTTGCACTGGAAGCAGGGACAGGTGCATAAATAAAAAGCTCATTTGAGCTGTGGAAACTTCACAGCTGAGCATCAGACACTGAGTGGTGCCAGGAATGTGCCTCCTCCCGACACAGAGCCCGCAGCTGCGGGTGCCACGCCAGAGTAAAGACTGAGAATGAAGAGCTATTGAGTGACAGAAACCTATTTCCCAAGTGCCTAAAGCTGCCGAGCTGATCCATAATCCGCATTTTCTGCCTGGCTGGGCCGTGGGGAATGGGACACACACAGAGCTGCTCCGCAGCTCATCACCACCCTCGCGAGGGGAAAAGCCCAGGCAGAGCTGCAATTAACCAATTAACACCTGCTCGAGCGCTCCTAACGCCACCCATCCTCGGGAAGCACGGTCACAACATCTGCTAGAAGATAAAGAACACCTTCGTTCCTTTTCCTGGAGAGAAGTGCTTGAGGTTCCTGCCGACCCTGACATTCCAGCCTTCCCTACGGTGAAAAGAATAGAACGAAAATGAAAGAACAGAAAGAAAACAATGAAAATAATAACTGGAGGCATGGCCCAGACCACAAGTGCGCAGCTCCAAAAATGACTCTTGCAAGCCAGGGAAGGCAAAATTAAGGTTTTGTTGGTTTGGGGGCTTTCTTTTGGTAAGCAAACACCGCAGCAGCAGAAGCCAGAGACTTTTAGCCTCAGTTCAATCATAACCAAATCACCAGCTGCAGTTTTCTCTGGCCTTGCACTATGCAAATGCAGCCAGGAGCAGTTTCCCCTTATAGTAATTATGAAAAGTTAACACAGAACATATGTTTTCATGTGTTCTGTCAAAAAAAAAATTACCTTACCAAGACAGTTTTCTTGTTGGTAGCTTCCTGACATCAGTGTTCTTGGCCTAAATAACATTTGAGATGAATCCTCAAAAAAAAAAAAAAAAAAAAAAAAAAAAAAAAAAAAAAAAAAAAATCCTACAATAGCAGCAGGGAGGAAAAACTATCTGACCCCAGACTACACATAAACTTTTGTTTTATGTTACAAGTCTTTTTGACCAATAGCACCAGGACCAGCCACCTGAAGAGCACAGGGGGCTACAATTTGTCAAACGCTTTCCTTCAGAAGTGGCACAGAAGTTAAAAAGTGCAGAACCACAGAACAAACCAGGTGGGAAAGGACCTCCAAAGATCATCTGGTTCAGCTTTTTTGTGGTCAAGGAGCCTGGATAAGATTATCTAGCAGAGTGCTCAGCACAGCCTGGAAACCCTCACTCACAGGGTCTGCACAGCACCCCTGGGGAGGCTGTTCCAGTCACTGAGTGTTCTTTCTATAAAGATTTCTTTCTTACAGCAAGATGAAACCTTGCCCAATGCAACCTGTACCCACTGTGCCTTGTCTTCTCCATGTAGCTCCTTGCAAAGGCAGAGCTTCTGTCCTCTGTAGCTTCCCTTTAAGTACTGGAATCCTGGGATGTGTTCTCCCTGAGCCCTCTCCGGGGAAAGGAAACCCAGATCCCTGAGGCATTCCTTATAGGAGAGGTTCTCCAGCCCTTTGATCACCTTTGTTTTTCCTCAGCTCCAAGAAGCTTCTTCCAGCCTCCAGCTTTGTGTCAGCAAGTGTTCCCTCAGCCACACCATGAACCAGATACAACCACCAATTTGGCTAAAAACTAACTCAGAAGTATTATTTTTTTTAGATCCAACAGCTTATCAGTCAACACACAGCCAGACATACTGACAAAAACCAAGAGCAGAGCTGCTCTCTGGCAGCTGTACCAGCTAAAAATGTTCACCACAACACACTTTGCAAATCTGAAAGAGAACATCAGCATTGCTCACCCATGCAAGCTGCAAGTCAGACTCTCGCTGCTCTTTGTCAGAGCAGATTAAAATCTTCCACGTCTCTTGAAGAACCTACATCAACACTTCAAAGAAATAAATGCTGGGAGAACAGATACCAATTTGACAGAAAATAGGCTCAGCTGAAACACACAAAGACAGAGAAGTGCTTTTCAGGCACTCCCCAAAGCTCCTGGCAGCCACACATCTCAGGACAAGTGTGTCAGAAGCTGGCACTTGTGCAATCACTGCGTGCTGGTGGCACAGACAATGTCCTGAATCAGTTCCACTCCACACCCTGTATGGTACTGACCAGCAGCAAACTCACTCACAAGCCTATTACAGGAATCAACAGAGTATGGAAAGAAACTAGAAACAGACTTAGCAAAAGGTTTATTTCACAGAGTCCAACCAAAGCAGTTTCAGAAGAGAGTTATGTAGGAATGATGGAAAAAGAATCAACTCAGAATCAACTTCTGGGCTGGCCTGAGGGGCACGAACGTTTAGGAACTCTTTAGGCACAAGAAAGTGACCAGGAGTTTGCTGCAAACACGGGAGTTTTGCAGCCCAACTTTGGCTCCCAAGCCCAGGCAGCAGCCAGGCTGGTCCTGCCCTCTGAGCACCGCCATCCACTTCGGACAGCCCCGGGCAGTTACCTTCAAATCGTTTGTGGCTGTCGTAGTCCTCCGAGCAGGGGATCTCGATGAACTTGTCCCGCAGGCTGTCGCTGCGATGAGCCAGCACCTCGGTGACCCCATCTCCAGGGGTTCCAGCCTCGGGAATCCCATCCCGGGCGCTGAGGCGGCTCCACACCACGAGGCCGCCGCCGGCCGCGGCGGACAGGAGGAGGATCGCTGCCTTCAGCCACCTTCCCCGGGGATCCTGCTGGAACCTGCCCTTCCTGGCGCTGCGGAGGGAGCACAGAACGGGTCCCATGAGCGAGGGACAGTCCGAGTGGGGAGGGGCCGCCCTGGCCGATACCGGGGAGTCCCGGCCCGGGGAGCCCCGGCCCGTACCCGCGGGACCCTTGGTTTGGAGCACAACACACGCGTTACAAACACTCGCGGTTCCCTCCCGCTCCCGGGCCCTTACCCTTCGGACCCTTGGTTTGGAGCACAACACACGCGTTACAAACACTCGCGGTTCCCTCCCGCTCCCGGGCCCTTACCCTTCGGACCCCTGGTCTGGAGCACAACACACGTGTTACAAACACTCGCGGTTCCCTCCCGCTCCCGGGCCCGGCGCTGCGCGACCGTCTCCCCCCCGGGGCTCCCCCGGAGGCCGCAGGGACGCCGGGCCTGGGCACCGCCGCCCCCGGGACAGCCGGCAGGAGGTGCCGGCCAGGGCCCCGTGCCGGTACCTGCTGTGCCGGCGGCCGCCGCGG